>CAIGQZ010034910.1:17414036-17444486 GCA_903798205.1 Danio tinwini
ATAATAATAATAATAATAATAATAATAATAATGATGATGATGATGATGATGATGATGATGATGATGATGATGATGATGATGATGATAGTAATAATAATGATAATGATAAAAATTATCATATTTTTAATTAAGAGTGCAATAAAAAGCACTCTAAAAACAACCCCCACTAGTTATAACAGTATACAAAGTACAGTATACTGAATACAGTGCACATTTACAAAGTAACACACCTGCATGTAATGTTCAATGGGTGAGACGTCCCACATGATCAAGGGATGTGATCCATAAATCGCCAGGAAAGATCTCCATGGATATAATTTTTGGGCCTGAAACCACAAATGAAATTGAAGCAAAAATTTACTGAAATGCATTTATGATTTCGCAGACATACAGTTGCAAGAAAAAGTATGTGAACTTTTTTGGGATTATTTGGATTTCTGCATAAATTGGACAACAAATACCACACAAACTTAATAATTAATGCTTAAACAAATACCACACAAACATTATGTTTTTATCAATCAATCAATCAATCAATTCATTCATTTATTCATTAATTTATTCCTTTATTTATTCATTCATTCATTCATTTTCTTTTCAGCTTATACCCTTTATTAATCTGAGGTCTCCACATCAGCATGAACCGCCAACTTATCCAGCATATGTTTTACGCAGCGGATGCCCTTCCAGCTGCAACCCATCACTGGGAAACATCCACACTCATTCACACACATACTCATACACTAAGGTCAATTTTAGCATACCCAATTCACATGTACCACATGTCTTTGGACTGTGGGGGAAACCGGAGCACCCGGGGGAAACCCACGCGAACACGGGGAGAACATACAAACTCCACACAGAAACGCCAACTGACCCAGCCGAGGCTCGAACCAGCGACCTTCTTGCTGTGAGCCTATTTATTTACTTAATGTATTTACATATTTACTTACATATTTATTTATTGTATTTTAATTACCACAACATGTAAACATTAATTTATTTACTTATTTATGTATTTACATATTTACTTATACACTTAATTACTTACATATTTATTTTATTTAACACAACATGTAAACATTCACAGTGCAGGGTGGAAAAAGTATATGGAAATATGGTTAAGATATGGTGACTAAAATCCACTTATAAATAAGCTTGTTGCTCATATTTATCATGTGAATCAAACTGAATGTTTCTTACCTGAAGACTGGCCGGTTCTAGAGGCTGAGGAACGGGGAGAAAATTGGCTCCTCCCACTTTGCTGTCACTCATGATAGGGATGGCGTGGCTCATGTTTTCACTCACACTCTGATAGGCCGAAATGTTTCCAGAGGAGAGGAAAGCATCCCTTGAGAAGAGACAAAAACAACATGTATTATAAAATAGGGCATCATGGTGGCGCAGTGGGTAGCATGATCGCCTCACAGCAAGAAGGTCGCTGGTTCGAGCCTCGGCTGGGTCAGTTGGCATTTCTGTGTGGAGTTTGCATGTTCTCCCTGCATTTGCGTGGGTTTTCTCCGGGTGCTTTGGTTTCCCCCACAGTTCAAAGACATGTGGTATAGGTGAATTGGGTAAGCTAAAATTGTCCGTAGTGTATGAGTGTAAATGAGAATGTATAAATGTTTCCCAGTGATGGGTTGCGACTGGAAGGGCATTCGGTGCGTAAAACATATGCTGGATAAGTTGGCGGTTCATTGCACTGTGGCGACCCCAGATTAATAGAGGGACTAAGCCGAAAAGAAAATGAATTAATGAATGTATAAAAAAAAGACAATATTCATATTCTATTGTAGGTTTATATTCAATATTTAACAATATTAATTTTTACCTTAAAAAACAAGAACACATTATTATTTAAGGATATTAAATCATATAATAAATCATAGTTATTTGATATTGACATTTGTATTATTACATTAAATAATATTGTATGAATGTTAATAATGAATCTTAATATAAAAAATATAAGCATTTTATAGATATTAATAAATTATGAATATTAATCATCATCATAATTTTCTTATTTATTATATTAATAATAAAACATACATTTACTTCATGTAAGTTAAAAGTAAAATAAGAAAATACTATAACTTTTTTACCAAATGAAAACACTGCAAAATATAATTATAATTATAATTAATAAATAATAAAATTGAATAAATTCAAATAAAATACACATTTTCATTCATTCATTCATTTTCTTTTCGGCTTAGTCTCTTCTTGCTGTGAGGCAATTGTGCTACCCACTGCGCCACTATGATGCCCCAAAATACACATTTTGTATGCTTATTTTTAATATTTAACAATATTAATTTTTACCTTAGAAATATGAACATTTAAATAAAATAAAATGAATTTATAGTTAACAGTATTAATTTTTACCTAAAAAAAGAACATTAATAATAATAATAATAATAACAGAAACAACCATAATAAAACATTATGTAAATTAAAGGACAATAATGGATTAATATTATTTATTTTTTATCAAAATGAAAACCCTGCTATTTATTTCCAAAGCAATAAATAAATAAATAATAATATTATTAATAATAATAGTAATAATAGTAATAATAATAATAAATACATAAAACAAAAAATAATAAAACAAAAATAAATGAGTAAATACATAAAACTAAAATAAATAAATAAATAAAATAAATAAATAAAACTAAAATAAACAAATAAAACTAAAATAATATTAATTAATAAATAAATACATAAAACAATAAATAAATAAAACAAAAATAAATAAAACAAAAATAAATAAAACAAAAATAAATAAATAAATAAATAAAACAAAAATAAATAAATAAATAAATAAATAAATGTAAAAAAGCATCTAATCTGGACGTTTCAAAAGCGTTCTCCTCTGCCTCCTCTTAAACATGATTACATTATTAACATCATCATTAATGCTGTGAATTGAATCTGTGGTTTACAAGCACCTGATCATGTATCTGACTGCGGTATCAAAGCGCAGGAAAAGCACGTCTCTGTGTAACTGCAGGAATCGCCCGACACTCTCTGAACTGCTGGACTCACAGAGAGACTCAATCTGTCGCTGGACGTCCCACAGCTCAGCCCCTTCAGACAATTACCACAGCATTACCAAAAACTGTACTGTACAGTACATACACACAAATACACTGTACATACACACAACATGTACCAAATACACAGCGTTTCAACCTTTTAACTACACCCCATGATGATTTACCTTAATTATGGGAGTAACTCTATTAAACAGTAAAGAAAAAAATCAATGAAATGTTTTTAGAAAAACTGGGTACAATGAGGTGGAATTATTCACCTTAAAGTTCATCCATGAAGCAGCTCATGAGAATTGACGATCTACTTCAGCAGACCATGATTAAACAAAAAAACTTAATTTTACTAGACTTAAAAAACTTTAAATTAATTTATTTATTTTATAAGTTTTATAAAATAAAACAACCTACAAAAGACAATATTCATATTCTACCGTACACTCTCAGACAAAAAGGTACATGGTGGAACAAATAATTTTCTTTAAGGAACAGTTTTGTACCTTTGTAAAAGTTGTACACTGTAAAAAATAAATCCGTAAAAATTACAGCAATAAAACGGCAGCTGTGGTTGCCAGTCTTCCCTCAGTGGTGGATCTAGGAATTTTTAAAGGCAGGGGCAGGGCTTAATTTGTGTCAGAACACGCCGGATCCGGAACCTCTGAAACCTGATCCGGCACTTCATTTTACCGACCCCCTCCTCAACCGCTCTCCTCCCCCATCCTCTGTTTACTTTCATTTTCTTCCGAGACTCCCCAACCCTCTTCACTTTCGTCCGCGACACCCCAAACGCCGCTCACTTTCGTCCGCAACACCCCTCCACTATCCACTGCAACAACCACCCCCCACTGCTCTCCACTTTCGTGCGTGACACCTCTCCATCCTCGGTTAACGTGGCGGATCTGTTACCCTGATCTGTTCCAGGACCTCAAAATTCACAAATTAAGCACTGGGCAGGGGCCAAGTTTACAGAGGGGGGCCAAGTTATTCAACTGGAGCTTGCACTATATGTTTAGAACACATAACTCTTTTAGTCCTATTAAAATACAGTACATATTACTATATTTAGGCCTATCATATCTTTTCAAAGGTAATTTTACATCTGCATATAGTAGAGATATCAGAAAATCACAAATTTACCTGCAGTGTTTCTGTGAGAAAGAAAATAGTTGTGTTAACAAATATAGGAGACTGTGGAGAGCTGTAACAATGTAATAATTTTACTTCCTGTTTCAGAACAAACCAGTCGATCTGCAGGGATGAAAACACTTGTCATACAAGAAAAATAGCTGAAGTAACTTGTATCACCGGCATTTGATATAAATTAAATCGCATCTTTATGTCTGAGCTTTGATATACTGTAAATCAGCAATGACTTAGAAGAGAGGGGAACAACAGGGGCCATACCGATTTAAACGGGGGCCAGTGCCCCTGTGGCCCCACCCCTAGATCCGCCCCTGATTTCACCGTTAAAAATACGGTACAAATCGTAATAGTAATTTATCATTTTTACAGTAAACTACAGTATTTCATTTATTTTTAGAGGTTATATGTCTGTATTTTGAATTACCAACATCTACACATCACATCTTTTGTTATAAAGATGGACACGTTAACACAGCCATATGCAGGAGGTGGTGAGAAAGTTACATAATGAACCAACGCACATCACAAACCCACAAGCAGACAAGTGTCTCTGTGCATAGAAGGTGCTCAGTGTCATTCACACAGCTACTAAACACCAGTATGGTAACACACATAAAATTAAAGTCGTGAAATAAACATTGTTTATTGGCATTAGATGTAACATAAATGTCTAATGTACATAACTGATGGGGTAACTAAAAAGATCCATAGTAATGTCAACAAAAACATAAAAAATGATGTGCCATGCAGGGAATTCTGGGAAAGTCAATTTACGGTTATTCGCCGTATATATTAAGGAAGCATACTGTTAACCAGGTTACAGAGTTTTACTGTAGCATTTTTACAGTTTTTAAATCACAGCCATTTTTACAGTGTACCTTATATAGTACAGAAAAGACCTCTTATGATCCTGTTCTGTACCTTTTATGGTACAATTTGAATGAAGGTACACAATTGTTCTCATAAAAATTAACATAAGTGTTGGACAACTCCTTTATTACAATATGAACAGATCCAACGTGAACAGATCCAACGTCATCATCAAATTTGCAGATGACACCACAGTGATTGGTCTAATCAGCAACAATGATGAGACTGCCTACAGGGAGGAGATACAGCATCTGGCCACGTGGTGCACCAACAATAATCTGCTCCTTAACACCGACAAGACCAAGGAGCTCATTGTGGACTTCAGGAAGGGACGAACAGGCTCACATGATCCCATCTACATCAATGAGATGGCCGTCCAGCCTGTATCATCCTTTAAGTTCCTGGGGACCCACATCTCCAAGGACCTTTCCTGGACTACCAACACCTCCAGCCTGGTCAAGAAGGCTCACCAGCGCCTATTTTTCTTAAGGCAACTTAAGAAGAACCAGCTGTCATCAGCCGTCTTGGTAAACTTCTACCGCTGCACAATAGAAAGCATCCTAAAGAACTGTGTCACAGTCTGGTATGGAAGCTGCTCTGTTGCGGAGCGTAAGGCACTGCAGCGGGTGGTGAAAACTGC
This sequence comes from Danio tinwini, assembly GCA_903798205.1. Taxonomy (NCBI): domain Eukaryota; kingdom Metazoa; phylum Chordata; class Actinopteri; order Cypriniformes; family Danionidae; genus Danio; species Danio tinwini. The sequence continues at coordinate 17,419,746 of CAIGQZ010034910.1, forward strand.
CCAACGCATCACAGGGACCACACTGCCAGCCATAGAGGACATCCAGAGGAAACACTGTCTGCGCCGAGCACGCAGTATTCTTAAAGATTCCTCTCACCCTGCTCACAGACTGTTTTCTCTCCTGCCTTCTGGCAGGCGCTTCAGGCTCCCCCGGACAAAAACCAGCAGACTAAAGAACAGCTTCTTCCCCAGAGCTGTCTCCCTCTTGAACTCTGCTCCCCACTGACTTTTTGCCCCCCTAATACACCCCACTCTCCTCTCCTCATAACTCAGACTCATCATAATCACTGCACTACTTAACATTTGCACATTTAAAAATTGCACATATTCATTGCACTGATTCATTTATTTGAACTGTACACACCTACTGCACATGTACATTTGTAAATTATGTACACACCCACTGTACATATACATTTGTAATTATGTTTATCTATCTGCACACTTCTGATTATTAATAGCAACCTGTACATTTATCCATCTATTGTAAATCTCTGTTCATAGCTAACACAACCTGTATATAATGTTCATAGTACATCCATTTGTAAATATCACCAGAATTTTTCTATAACTGCACTTTATAACTTATACCTGTATCCTGCACTTGCTGCTATTGCACTCCTGGTTAGACCTAAACTGCATTTCGTTTCCTTGTACTTGTACATGTGTGATGACAATAAAGTTGAATCTAATCTAATCTAATCTAATCTAATATCTATGCAATTAAATATGACTGGAAAGGCAAAGTGATATTATGAATAATTTCCTCATTAAATCATGAATCAACATTTAAAAGCATATGTTTAAAGAAACTCATGAACATAAATTATTAAGTTCTATAATACAAAACAACTGGTAAAACAAAACTATAAGTGCTGTAAACTAAATTGTAAGTTGTAAACTATTAAGGCATTTTTAATAAACATTTGGTAAGCATTTTCTGATAAATACATTTTCATTATTGATATCTGCACCTTTTTGCCATTTGCTTTTCACTACGCACATGAGCTGGCAAAAGTCCTGCATATGCAAAGTGTTCAAGCAGACATTTTAGTATTACAGCAGCTTCGCTAATTATTCTCTTTATTCTCAATTTCCACCTGGGATACTCTGAGACCCCCAGAGATTATGCAGTGCCACTGATGCAATCCAAGACCTGTCAAGAGATGATCCCAAGGTTCCACAATCCTAGACCTGGAGGAGTAGAGAGCATGCCTCTGACTCCTGTGACCTCCTGGGACAGCCGAGTCTTTGATGACGTCCAGCGTTCTTCAGCTTCCGGCGCCTAGACTGCAGCTCTGCACAAGACGTTTGGCCATGGGAGAAATGGTCGTGCCCAACTAAGCTTGGTTTCTTTCGAGGTTTTTATCCTTCATTTACGTCAATTGGTGAAGTTTTTTCCTTGCCGATGTCGCCACTGGCTTGCATGGTTTGGGACTTGTAGAGCTGCGCATCGATGAATTACTCTTCAGTGTATGGACTCTCAGTAGTGATTATTAAACCAGACTGAACTGAACTAAACTGAACTGAACTTAAACTCTGAAAACTGAACTGACACTTTCAATTCACTATAATCTTCTATGTAAAGCTGCTTTGACAAAATCCACATTGTAAAAGCGCTATAGAAATAAAGGTGAATTGAATTGAACATTGTAAAACTAATCAAACACTGTGCATATCTCGTTACAATACTTTTGCATAATTATATTTCTATTTTAAAATTAAGTAAATTAAATGAAATTTTAGGTGATTACAAAGGTATTGTGTGAAAATTGGAGAAAACAAATGTTTTATATTGTACATGGAAGAATGTTTTTCTGTGACATTTTTGTGAAAATTAAAAGTAAAAAAAGTGCAAAGAAATTTGAAAAGTAAAAATAGATCTTTTGATTTATGTTCAAGTATTTTTCATTCTTCATTTTAAATGGACAATGTGCATTTACACAAAAAAAAACTTTAAAAAACTGTAATAAACTAATAAAATGTATTTGATGTTTTATATTTACTCAAAATAAACTGACGCATTTTGGATATAGAAAACTGCCTTTAAGTAGTTTTTGAAGGAACACATTTTGACACTGTTAAGGTACAAAGTGTCTTGTCACTGTAGCGGTACCTTCATGGATCAGATTTGTACCTTTGATGAAGGTACAATATTGTATCTGCAGGTTTTAAAAAACAAAGGTACATTTTTGTTTCCCCTGGTACAAATCATGTCCTTATAGGTACAAACGGCAATGGTACAAATTTGTTTTGCTTGTCTTAAAGTACAATTCTGTTCCATAAAAAGGTACTGCCCCAGTGACAAGGGTTTGTACCTTCTTTTAGTACAACATTGTACCATTTTTTCTGAGAGTGTGTGTTTATATTCAGTATTCAACAGTATTCATTTTAACCTAAAAAATAAGAACATAGATATTATTATTATTATTATTATTATTATTATTATTATTATTATTGTTATTATTTTTTATTAGTTATTAATTCAATTTATTTCACCTTTATTTCTAAAGCACTTTTACAATGTAGATTATAGTAAATTGAAATTCAGTTTTCAGAGTTTAAGTTCAGTTCAGTTTAGTTCAGTTTGGTGTGGTTTAATAATCACTGCTAAGAGTCCAAACACTGAAGAGCAAATCCATCGATGCGCAGCTCTAAAGATCCCGAACTATGCAAGCCAGTGGCGACAGTGGCGTGGAAAAAACTTTACCAATTGACATAAGTGAAGAATAAAATAAAATAACCTTGAGAGAAACCAGGCTTAGTTGGGCACGACCATTTCTCCTATGGCCAAACGTCTTATGCAGAGCTGCAGTCTAGGCGCTGGAGGCTGGAGAATGCTGGACTTCAGCGAATGCTGGACCTCAGTCTGTCCCTGGAGCGTCACAGGAATCAGACTCATGCTCTTCACTCCTCCATGACCACCACAGTTATTTTAGTTAAACAGTTTTTACTATTTGTTGATTTGTTTCAGTTGTTTTAAATTAAATTTAAATGCAGTTGTATGTGAAAAAGGAGAATAGCGTGTGTTGTTTACAGATGATCACATACCGATGCTCTCCAAACCTCCCCAGTCGGCCGTGAGCCTCTGAGCGCTACTGCGACTGAACAAAGAGTCTGGATTCCCCAATCGTGCAAAGCTCACCAGGTAATAAACAATATCATGAAGAGCTGAAAAAATCTGCAGAGAGTTTTGAAGAGCCTGCTGACGTACCTGCAGCAAAAACATACAAATTATAACTTAATACATTTAATGAAAAACTGCACATCAACACATGGGTCAAACAAATAAGGGAAGACTGAAGGTGAATGGTGTATAAGCAAACAAACCAGTGCTGTTAAAAGATTAGTAGTGATTAATCACATTCAAAATATAAGCTTGTATTTACATATATACTATCAAACCTGAAATTATTCATACTGGCAAATTCTGACTTTAATTTCCTGCTTGATTAAGAAAGTAGAAAGTTTTTTTTTTTTTTGGAAATGACAGAGGCTTCTCCCAAAAAATAATAAGACGATGTACAAAAGGCTTTATTGTTGAAAAATATTCATTCATTCATTTTTATTTCGGCTTAGTCCCTTTTTTAATCTGGTGTCGCCACAGCAGAATGAACCACTAACTATTTCAGCATATGTTTTACGCAGCGGATGCCCTTCCAGAATCCATCCCTGGGAAACACCTGTATACACTCATTCACACACATACACTACAGACAATTTAGCTTTCCCAATTCACCTAAAGCACATGTTTTTGGACTTGTGGGGGAAACACAAGGAGGAAACCCACACCAACATGGGGAGAACATGCAAACTCCACACAGAAATGCCAACTGACCCAGTCAAAGCTCGAACCACTGTGACCCCGTGGAAAAATACATATATATATTTGAGAAAATCCAGATTTAGATTTATAAATTAAATGTTTATATATAATACAAGTGATATTTAAATAAAAACACATATGTTATTTAGTTTTGTATTCATTTGTATTATGTTGGGTTTATATAAACAACATTTATACACAGTGTACACACCTATGTAAATACAAACTTTTATTTTGGATGTGATTAATCACGATTAATCGTTTGACAGCAGTAAAAACAAACTAATTCATGTTTATCAGCATATTTCCCAAGCTGATTGATTATATTAAAAAGTGCAAAACATTTTTGCATTTTAAGTTTTATAAAATGCAAGTTCTGAAAATGCAAATTAAGCATTTATAAATAGCAAAGATTAATCGTGATTAATTGCATCCAAAATAAAAGTTTGCTTTGAGATAAGATATGTGTTTGTGTTAGGTTATCAGAGTCATTTGAGCTTGCTTTTTCCTTTATATGTTTCATGTTTTATGTATTTTATGTAGCTTTATTCCTTTGGTCTTATTTGACAAATACACTACCTGACAAACGTCTTCTGGCCTATCCAAGTTTTAGGAACAACAAATAATACCTTGACGTCTAGTTGATCATTTGGTTTAGAAGTGGCTTATATGAAAGACAAAGCCCTTTAGATTACGCTTATTTTACCAAAATACTACATGATCATGCCTTGATTCTAAATTCTTTAATTAGGACAGTAAGGTCTGACTTTGCTTAGACAAAAGTATTGTCACTTAACAGTAATAATGTACAGTGTAGAATATAAAGTCATGCTGCAGTGGAGAAAAAATGAATATTGTGTCTGACTCCCATGAGCTTGAAGGACTGCATCCATACATCTCTGCAATGACTCAAATTACTTATTAATAAAGTCATCTGGAATGGCAAAGAAAGCTTTCTTGCAGGACTCCTAGAGTTCATCAAGATTCTTTGGAGTCATCTTCAGTGCCTTCTCCTTCATCTTACCCCAGACATGCTCAATAATGTTTACGTCTGGGGACTGGGCTGGTTAATCCTGGAGCACCTTGACCTTCTTTGCTTTCAGGAACTTTGATGTGGAGGCTGAAGTAAGAGAAGGAGCACTATCCTGCTGAAGAATTTGCCCTCTCCTGTGATTTGTAATGTAATGGGCAGCACAAATGTCTTGATACCTCAGGCTGCTGATGTTGTCATCCACTCTGCAGATCTCTCGCACTCCCCCATACTGAATGTAACCCCAAACCATGATTTTTCCTTCACCAAACTTGACTGATTTCTCTAAGAATCTTGGGTCCATGCTGGTTCCAATAGGTCTTCTGCAGTATTGATTGGAATGCAGTTCAACAGATGACTCATGGGAAAAATCTACCTTCTGCCACTTTTCCAAATGATGAACTAGAAGTCAAGTTATTATTTGTTGCTCTTACAACTGGAATTGACAACAGGACTTTTGTCAGAAAAGGTACAGTTTGTGTACAGCACAATAGTCTGTGACTGATGTAAAGCACAGTAAACAAAGAAAAGTGAAGTTAGTGAGGAGAAATGCATGATGCAGCATTTGAGACATGAAATCGCAATGCAAACGCAGTTTACATGTATGTTTTGTATTTAACATTCTTCAGAATATCTTGTTTCGTGTTCAACAGAAGAAAGAAATTCATAAAAATTTAGAACCATCTGAGTGCAAGTAAATGGTGAGGACATTTATAGCATTTAATGTATATTTTCTGTGATTTTATGCATGGTATTGTAATTGTGCGTGTGACATTGGAAATGCTGCTTTGCTAAACCGATTTTTTGTATTTTTAAAAGGGTCTGAGACTCTACTCTCTGTATGTGTAGTGTAGTGTAGTGTAGTGTAGTGTTTATTTCTGCCACAGATCAGTTTCTGACCTTCTCCTCCAGAGTCCTGAACATGAGCAGCACTTCTGTGTAATGAGGGATGAACCACAGATTCAGCAGACTCTTTCCATCGGCTGATAACAGTCTTCTGGGACGAGGCTGAAACGTCCTGAACGGCCAGAAACAGAGTTGATTTAGAAAGGCAGTGATGATCTGAAAAATCTATTTACTGTATACATGTAAGAATGAATGCACAGTTAAAGTCAAAATTATTCACCCTCCTGTGAATTATGTATTCTTTTTCAAATTTTTCTCAAGTGATATTTAATGGAGCAAATAATTTTTCTAAGGATTTCTGATAAAAAAAAATTATTCTAAAGAAAGTCACATTTATTTAGACTAGAATAAAAGCAGTTTTTCATTTTTCTAACCATTTTAAGGTCATTATTATTATCCCCCTTAAGCACTATATATTTTTGATAGTCTACAGACCAAACCATTATTATACAAAGACTTTCCTAATTACACAAACTTGCCTAGTTAACCTAATAAACCTACAGTAGTTAAGCCTTTAAATGCCACATAAAGCTGAATACTAGTATCTTGAAAAATATCTAGTCAAATATTATGTACTGTCATCATGACAAAGATAAAAGAAATCTGTTATTGGAAATGAGTTATTAAAATGTTTAGAAATGTGTTGAAAAAAAATCTTCTCTCCATTAAACAAAAAATTGGGGGGAAATTATATACCGGGGGCTAATAATTCTGACTTTGACTGTATGTGGGCAAGTGTTCTTTGTTTTCCTGATTGTTCTTGATGTTTTCAGCTTGATAAAACTAAACACCAGTGAAGCAACGTGGTTTTGATGTTATTATTTTTTATTTGTTTACATTGCTAAAATGTCTGAATAGTTTTTTGCAAGAGTAAAACATGTTTTACTTTTTCTACTAAAAAGTGAAACATATGTTGGTTATATCATTTTTTAGTTTTTTGGTTTGTTTTTTACAAATATTGCATTGCATGTGAAATTATTTAGCATGCTTTTGGCATATCACATTTTTCTTCAATATCATGCACTCTCAGAAATAAAGGTACGAGAGCTGTCACTGGGGTGGTACCTTTTCAAAAGGTACACATTTGTACTTGAAGGGTCCATATTGATACCTCAAAAGTATATATTAGTACCTACAAATTTTAAAAGGAACACTTTTGTACTTTTTATGTACCAATGTGTACCCTTGAGGTATTAATAGGGACCTTTTAGGTACAAATTTGTACCTTTTGAAAAATTACCACCCCAGTGACAACTTGTGTGCCTTTATTTCTGAGAGTGTGCAGCCTTACTTTTTAAGTAATTTCTCTTCACGCTCACCTTGGATCAGGATGTGGCCTGTCCTCAGTCTGCAGGTCTGCTCTGGGGTCTTCAGGTTTGCCCAACATGAAGTGCTGGTCTCTAATGTGTGGCACCTCACGCAGCAGTGACAGGAGACTGATGCTCAGAGAGATCAACTGCCCTCGAACAAAACTCTCACACACATGCTTATTAAACCTGGAACACACACAGAAACACGACTCGTGTTGGGGAAAGTTACTTTTGAAAGTATTACATTATTGAGTTACTCTCTAAAAAGTAACTATTGCCTTACTAAGGGTGCTTTCACACCTGTGGATCGGTTCTCTTGTTCCGAAACTGGGATTAAAATTGTTACAATGTTGCTCTTTTTTCGTGGTGTGGTTCGCTTTCACACGGCAAAGTTTCTAAATGGACCAAAAGAGCTAAAACAAGTCACATGGGAGTAAACTCGCCTCACATTGGAGTTTTACGGTTTATTTTAATTAGAGTCCCGCTCAGCTGTCATGCGTCCTTATTTTAATTTATGAGATGAGAAATAAGACATTATAAGCAAAAAAACTGCGCTTTCATTTTGAACGATGACACGTCGTCACCAAATATAAATCATGGGTAAGACTCTCTCATACATAGCAGTTGGCTTATGCATTATAGGCTTTACATTATAGAGAGAAATAACAGATAAACCAAGACTGCAGTTTGGTCAATTTTACTAACAGATAGACTGCTCTCGTTAATAGTTCAGCTTGCTTTCACTTTCGTATTTGACATGAAATGCACATTTACCATTAGGAATGACATCCCACCCTACTCATAATTTTCTCTTCGTATTGCCATATATGCCTATTACATATCCATAAAACACTGTGATATAGCCTGGCTCGAATCGTATTGCTTACTCACTACAATCAATCGGCTCCAAAGTTTGTTTCAATCAAGCCGAGACCACCTCATTCAGGCGATCTCGGACCAACTGATTGGTGCGGATCTGAGCGATTGCTGGATTCACATATGCCAAACGAACCGCACTAACTGGGGAAACGCGACAGGTTCCAAAACATAAGTCTAGGTGTGAAAGCACCCTAGTTATGTTTTATGGTAGGTAATGCATTATGTTACTTTTTAATCACTTTTGTTTACCTCTGAATATTGGGATTTTTTTTCTTCTTCTTTTTTTAAATAGAGAAGCTCTGTAATTAACATTGCACTGTTTAACATACACCTCAATTTATCTTTAAAAAACACGTAAAAAATATATATAATTTAGCATAATGTTATCTTCTGAGAACTTTCTGAATCCAGAGCTGTAAATGCCATATATACATATTAATGAAATTATATTTTAATTCAGCAATTTATTTTTTAAAAACTAATTAATTCAAAATGGCGGCACAGTGGCTCAGTGGTTAGCACTGTTACCTCACAGTAAGAAGGTCACTGGTTTGAGTCCCAGCTAGGCGAGTAGGTATTTCTGTGTGGAGTTTGCATTTTCTCCCTGTGTTGTCATAGAGTTTCTCTGGCTGCTCCGGTTTCCCCCACAGTCCAAACACATGCGCTATGGGTGAAATGGATTAACTAAACTGGCCGTAGTGTATGTGTGTGAATGAGTGTGTATGGATGTTTACCAGTAGTGGGTTGCAGCTGGAAGGGCATCCGCTGTGTAAAACATATGCTGGAATAGTTGGCGGTTCATTCAGTTGGCGGTAGTGCATTTCTTTGCTTGTTACTTTTAAAAGTAATAATATTAGGTAACTCGTGTTACTTGTAATTTGTTAGCAACACTAAATACCACACAAGGTCAATTCCTCCCTTTGTAGAAAAACTCCAAATCAACATATTGACACCAACGTTAGGCTTTTATTTTTGTTTAAAATAAAGTATCCTTTGTAGCTCGAAAACATTTAGTTGAACATACTCTTCTATCAATATTGGATTCTGGAGATGTACTTTACATGCATGTACTGTACCTCTGAATGTTTTTTAAAAGTTGGATGTTGTTTATAATAATGCCTTACGATTTGTCACTGGTTCAAGTGCATGCATACATTACTGTAATTTATACAAAATGACAGAATATTTCATATCACAATATATATTGCATAAAAACAAAATATTGCAATGTTTTTTTATATTTTTTTTTATTGCTCTGCAGCATACCTGTGACAGAAATCCACAATCAGCTTCCTCTTGATCCTGGACATGTCTTCCTATAAAAAAAAACTGATGGACTTAAAACTGAGGCAGATATTTCTGTGTATTGAGTAAATCAAGTCAGGCTTACAATACATACAGAGTTCATCTTCAGCGAACCCATCTGCTCTTTCTTCTTTATAAATGCATTCAGCATTTCATCTCGGAGAGACACTTTCTCCAGCTGAATGGACACAAAAGCTCCAGCAAGTCTGAATAACAACACACTTTTCTCAGTTAAAAGGCTAGAATTCCTTTCATAAGGGGTTTAAACACAGTTGTGTGGCAGCAGCCTGTGAATATAACCAGCTAATAATAGTAAAAATGCAATAATTATATTTTTTTATTATCACACTTGATAATAAAAGTCTGCTGAAACACTTTGATTGACATTCTCCCTTTGTATGTGTTTTCAGAGGGGGAAAGCCCCCCCCATTAGTGACAATCTCTCCCTCATTAGCACAGGGCTTTAGTCTCGTTTTTTGAATCTGCCACTATGCTGACACACAGAAATTTGTAGCTCCGCCCCCTTTTGAAAACAGCATCTCATTTGAATTTAAAGTGACAGTCACTAAAACACCACAAATAGGATCAAACCATAACAGGGTCAGTTTCAAAGAGTTATAAAACATTATCTGTGTGGTATTTTGAGCTGAAACTTCACATACACGCTCTAGGGACATCAGAGACTTATTTTACAGCTTGTAAAATGAGCATAATAGGTGCCCTTTAAAACATGTCTTAATGTCCGTTAGAAAGATTTACAGTGCTTGATAAAAGTTTGGAAAAGATAATTAAGATTTTTCTTACTCTATTTAAATGTGAACAATTAATTTATTAATTAAATATAGTTAAAATGATTAATAGTTAATTTCCTACAACATTGAGCCATTTTTTTAAACAACATTTGATAAGGATAAAGTAATACTGTATTATCATTTAAAGGGACAGTTCATCCAATAAAAAGTCATTTATTTTGTTCAATCAATATAAGTTTTAAATTATATAGAAATACAATTATTGATTAACATAATTAAAATGCTATAATAAAGAACAATTTATTAAAGGACAATTTATTATCTAAAACAGTTCCCAGATACCTAGTTTTAATGGAGTGTTTGTTGAGAGTGTTGATCAGTATAGGTATCTGGGAACTGTTTTTAGATAATAAATAGTCCTTTTCTGTTAATACTAATATTTTGTGTAAGAAGGGGCAACAGAACTGCCTACAGAAATTAAGATCTTTTAATATAGATAAATCCCTCATGTGCATGTTTTACAGTTTATACATTCAGTCACTGTTATCCTTTTCTTTGCTTTGTTGGTTCAATTCTCTAAGTGTGAAAAATAAGAGTTGTTTGGAGAAAATTGTAAACCTAGGAGGGAAAATAACAGGGAGAAAACAGATGAGCATGGCTCAGTTATACCATAGACAAGTTGAGTAAAGCTCAGAGTATTCGGTAAGATGATTCCCATCCTATGCACCACGAGTGTTATCTTCTCCCTTCTGGTATTTGATATAGAACTCCTATTAGTAAAACAAATCTGTTTAAACTTTCATTTATCCCCTCAGCTGTAAAGTTTTTAAATTTAGGGTAGAATTGTATTGTACAATGTGCTTTTGTGTATTATGTGTGACATGCTTGTACAGTATGCTGCAACCAAATTGCCTTCGGGAAATGAATAAAGACTGACTGACTGATAACAGTTCAATATAAATTAATTCATTCATTAAGGATACATTTCTCTTCAGTGGTGTCTTTGTTTGGAGCATATAAAACAGCTTTCAAGTAAAATGAAAAAAATCCATTGTATATTTTGTCATTCATATCATTCATTTTCCTAATGCCAAATACACTTGTGGTGAAATAGGATTGGGATTTTAAGCAGACCTGTTTTTATCATCTACAGCTCGTCTCCTGGTTACAGATAAAGCAGATTCTTCATGTTGCCGTTTTAGGGCTGAATCTGAAGACTGATCCAGTTTCTCCATCCTAAAGCACACTGAGGCCTGTTTCAGTGCTCCAATCAGAGCGTTTCTCTGAACCACCTGACACATCAGAACCACCCGCAGGTTCTCCACACTGGCCTCATTCATCAGCTGAAAAGACACAAACACAGACAGGTAATAAAAGAAAGCCTGTGCATAGCAACAACACCACTTTATATTATCATATCTTTTTTATATGAATTCTCTGACCTGCTGATTCCAATATTCAAAATTGCTTTGTTCTTCACAAAATTCCTCACAACGTATGTGAAGATTGTGATACTTTTTATAAAGATTAAGAAATACTAGTCATTTACTTATACAGTGAGGGAAATAAGTATTTGATCACACTGTGATTTTTCAAGATCTCCTACTTAGAAATCATGGAGGGGTCTGGAATTTTCAGCATAATTGCAATTCCACTGTGAGAGACAGAATCTAAAAATTTTTAATCTGGAAATCACATTAAATGATTTTTTTTTACAATTTATTTGTAAATTACTGTGTGAAATAAGTATTTGATCACTTGAGTCAAGCATTTTAAATATTTAGTACAGAAGCCTTTGTTAACAATTACAAAGGTCAAAGGGTTCCTGTAGTTCTTCACCAGGTTTGCACACACTGAAGGAGGGATTTTGGCCCACTCCACCATACAGATCTTCTCTAGATCTGTCAGGTTTCGGGGCTGTCACTGAAGCAGGGGAACCTTCTGTGCGATGCATGGTATTAAAACATGACATCTTAGTGTATTACTGATGATAGCCTTGAAAACGGTGGTCCCAGCTCTCTTCACGGCATTGATCAGCTCCTCCCGTGTAGTTCTGGGCTGATTCTAGACCATTCTTGGCATCATTAATACCCCACGAGAAGAGATCTTCCGTGGGGCCCCAGTCCGAGGGACATTGACAGTCATCATTAGCCTCTTCCATTTTCTGGCAATTGCTCCAACAGCTTTTTTCACCAATCTGCTTGGCAATTGCCCCGTAGCAGTTTCAGCTTTATGAAGGTCTACAATTTTGTCTCTTGTGTCCTTTGACAGCTCTTTGGTTTTGGTTTATGTTGCTACTTAGATTTTTGACTGATTGTGGGGTGCACAGGTGTCTTTATGACAGCTAGTGACCTCAAACAAGTGCTACTAAATTTAATCATGAGCAGAGTGTAGCTGGACTATTTTAAAGCAAAATAACAGGTCTTTGAGGGTCAGAAATTTGGCTGAAAAGCAAGTGATCAAATACTTATTTGACGCAGTAATTTACAAATAAATTGTTAAAAAATCATACAATGTGATTTCTGCATTTTTATTTTTAGATTCTGTCTCTCACAGTGGAATTGTACCTGTACTGAAAATTCTAGACCCCGCCATGGTTTCTAAGTAGGAGATCTTGAAAAATCAGTGTGATCAAATACTTATTTCCCTCACTGTATATGTATATATGGATATGGATAGTACACCCAAACATTTAAAAGGTTTTTGAAAAACACAAAAAAAGTTGTTGCAAACTTTCTTCTGTGGAATTTAGATTTTTAATCCCTTACTAGGGAAGTCAATGAGGATCATCCATTTTTCAGTTTCCAACATTCCTCAAAATATTTTCTTTTAGTGTCAGCAGAAGAAAGAAACTCATAAAAGTTGTTAAGAGTAGCTGTTGTAGTGTTTTTCTCTCTCTCTCTCTCATTCTGAATTATTCGCAGGTGCAGCGAATTATGGCGGATCGTGTTTGGCATTTGGACAGGCGGCGGCCATATATTTAAAACCTCAGAGCATAGATTCGGCAGCTCCCTGCTCTCCCTCGATTCCCCGCTTGTTATTCTTTGTAGAGATATTGTTGCTTAAACAATGAAAATGAGTGATTGTTGCTGATGTCTCTTACATGGCGTTTTGTGAGATGCCGATGTGAAGTTGTACATTCTTACTGGAGAAACCCGGTTTTCTGTCTCCCTATCTGGCTTGGAGCATGGTAGGAAGGTTTGGTGTCTTCTTTTTATTGTTAATTATTTTCGTTTTCTCCTGTTTTGTTAGTAGGGAGGTAAGTTTTCTGTATTTTATTTTCTTGTTTATTTTCCAGGGAAGTTTTGTCTAATTTATTTATTTTGGCTTAACCCCTCCCAATGTTATTTTGCTCCTTATTTTCTATAAATAAATCATATTTTCTTGTTAATTCTCAGTGGTTTGTGTTTTGGTTTAAGTTTTTGGAAAGAGTGCGCGGGGGCACCAGGGGTTATATTTTTAATCCCTTTTATCTTGTTACGTTTCAGTTAAACTTCTATTTGATTAAGGATTTTTAATTTAATTCGTAACACAAGTTTAGAACAAAATTTTACTTTGTTTTGTTTCAAACATCATCAGATTTTTTTAAAGACAGATCTGTGTTGTCAATCATTGTGTAATTACCTGCAAAACGGCTTCTTTCGATCGAAAGCTGAATTTGCAGATATGATTCTCATCAAGTTCCTGAACAGCAAGAGGAAGATTGTTTGGAATAAACCTAGAAAAAGGCAGATGCCAAAATAGTACAAGAAAACATAAGGTGACATTCACACAGAACGTTTTTCAATTCCAATGCACTGGATAGACTGTTACACTTGTGTCTCTTGTTTTTGCAGCACCCCACAGAACAGCACCACATTTTTAAGATGCCATGTCAAATAAAAAAATCAACTTTTACATGATGTCAGATTTAAAGCAGTGGACCAACCAGAAGAACTCTGAGATATTGTAACCAAGGAGTGATACTGACAACAGGATGCGGATCCAAATGCAGGATTTATTAAAATGATGGTCAGGCAGGCAATGATCAATACAGGAGCAAACAGATGTATGAAGGCAATCCAGAGTCGTAGTCAATATAACAGGCAGATAATCAAAAGGCTGGAGGCAGGCAGGGATAAACAGGATAACAAGGCGAGGGTAAACACAAGGTAAAACTAGACAAAGGATACGCTTAGAAATAAAACTGAGAACAGGTAACAGATAACAAGACTCGGCACTGGAGTGAGTGTGTGTGCTGCTTATGTACTGTGTGTAATCAGTCTTTGACAAGCCTCCGGTGGTGTGTGTGCAATCAGTGAAGATGAGTAACATGTGCGTGAGAGTGGAGTGCATGTGTGGAGATGTAGTCCATTATATGGCAGATTTGTAGTCCTAGGTGTTTACCAGCGATCTGCTCAGGCTGGATCACTGGTAATCATAACAGATATAAAGCTGTTTAAAGTATCAAGTTGGCATGACAACTGTTTTATTTAAAAGCAACATGATGAAGATGTTTTTTTGAATTGATGCATCAAGTGTGGATGCCTTCTGTGTGAATGGCTCCTAAAACTTGTTAAATACTCATCTTGGACTTCAAAACATCCATTGATTACAGCATTGAGGCTGCAAAATAATTAGTTTGTTAGTTTTAAAGCATGCAGGTAGTGTCTGAATATACCTGTCAGCCTCCTGTCTGCTGTCCTGGAGGGCCGTGAGGAACACTGGAAGCTGTTTTGGAGTCTCCTTTTTCACTGCAAGCTCAAACTGAACCGGACGCATGTATAGATGAACTTCATCAAAACCCATCTCTCTGGACAATGATTTATATAATCTGAAATAACAGAAGGAACAAAACATTCAGTGCAGCTACAGTTACATTTTGTTTAACAAGCTGAAGAAACAAGAATTACATGAAATACAACACATTTAAACATGATGAACTGATTTTTCTTTGCTTTGTTTTGTATCAAAAATTAGATTTTTTCAAAGACATAAAGTGATTTAAATAACTCAAAAAATCCTGTCAGCAGAACAAGGGGGATATTCACACTAGACTATTCGAACCATAGCTGGGCACGTTTCCCGGTTCGTTTGAAAAGTGTGAGTGCTCCGAATCAGGAGAGGTGTACCATAGCCAGGCCCGGCGTTACAGGGGGTAAAAAGGGGGCATTGCCCCTTCAGAAATAATGTGTGCCCCCCAGTTTTCATAAAGGGTTGTTCACTTAAAACTGAAAATTCTTTCTGTCATTAATTACCTTCACTCCCATCATTCCAACCTTCAGAACACACATTTTAGATATTTTATCATATGAAATAGCAATTACATTATGAAAATTGTGAAATTAAAGCTATAGTCCAGAGATCTGGTTCCTGCGTCAGGTCAAGTGTAGCCTTTAAAGCGTGCACGAGCCGGCAGAGGCCCACTCTAAACTCACACGAGAGAAACTAGTGGATAAGATGAAGGCGAGCAGCATAATTCATTACATGTTTTGGTTAACTAATTCTTTAAATACAACTCTCTTGAGCTCTTAAAGCAAAACATAAACTCTAAAGCTGGAAAAAATGTCATTAAGTATTTAAACATTTGTCTGATGCATAAAATCATTCATGGTCTATCATCTCCACCTCTCAGTCAGTTTGTAAACATCAGGAACACCACACACAGAGCAACACGAGGGGCAGTCCGAGGAGACTGTATTGTCCCACTCTGGAAAAGTGCCTTTGGTCAGGGTGCCTTTTCAGTTACAGCTGGACAGGAGTGGAACTCTGTCCCTGGCAACATCAGAGAACTAACCTCTTACAATATGCTCAAAAAACATCTAAAAGTCTGGTTTATAGAGCATCAGACGTGTCATCACTCCTATTAGCTTGACCCTACCCAGCATGTTACCACTAGTGCTTGCCATCTTAATGATTTGTTTTAACTATTTTTATCTCTATTACACAATGTTGGTGTTTTTAGTTTAATTTTTATTTATAGATTTGTATTAATTTCTACATAACCATGTCTATTTTAGTGCTTCCTTACTATATGCTTTATTGATTGTATAATTTTTGTATTGGGACAACCGATGAAAAATAGCCTTCTGGCTAATTCTGGTGCATTTGCATAAATGCTAATTAATGTACACTGTCCCTGCCAAATAAACAAACAAATAAATAAATAAATAACAAACGCAGAAGAAATTTTCTGTTAAATAAATTTTAGTAAAGATGCAACTGCCATTCATTTTTCAGTTAGGGATATGTAGCCTAATAAAAGGCTACACTATAATTAATATTTTAATTTAGTATATTCATTATTATTAATATACGGTTCAAGGCAACTGTACATAGTGTGAGTAAAGTGTCATTTGATGATACATTGAAAGACTTTTAAGGATCACAGTGTAGCTGCAAAATTTTTAGTTCATCACTATCCTTTAAAACACTTTTGTTTTTTTATAAATGTTACGTAAACAGAAGAGAGAGTGATTGTTTTACAGTTGAAGTCAGAATTATTAGCCCCCCTGAATTATTAGCCCCCCTGTATATTTTTTCCCTAATTTCTGTTTAAGGGAGAGAAGATTTTGTTCAACACATTTCTAAACATAATAGTTTTAATTACTCATTTCTAATAAATGATTTATTTTATTTTTGCCATGATGACAGTACATAATATTTGACTAGATATTTTTCAAGACATAAAGTGACATTTAAAGGCATAACTAGGTTAATTAGGAGGTATGTATTTTTGCAGTTTTTGTTTTCGTGAATCCACGAGAGGCCGCTATTTTTAAAATCTCAAATTTCTCTCACGAGTGCCGTTCGTGCCTGCTGTTCTTGCGTAAACCCACCAGAGGCCGCTGTCGACTGACTGTTTGACTGACTGGATGACTGACTGACCGTCCAATCGACTGACCCACCTTCCTCCTTCCCTAAACCCAACCAATTTTATCGATTGACCCACCCAGCCACCCCCCCACTACTCTAAACTCGACCAACAAGTTTCAACAGCAATCCAGAAAAAAAAGTTTTTACCACGTCTTCAGATTTGACCACATTCTCACCCTGTTATTTGCTTATTTATTTTTATTTTTTGGATTCTGTATTTCCCGATTTCTGGAATCGTTCTTCACCGGACTCAAACCATGTCGTTGTGGTCAACTCCTCTCTGTGTCTCAAGTCCGCCAACATACACCACGAGCTAACGCAAAAAACTGGTTGCGGCGGGAAAGTCGTCCACACAGGTCAGCAGTAAGCGTGAAAAGGAACGGGGTCACTGCCCCATAGCATTTGATTAAAAAAATCAATTGAATTGCAGCCATACGTACCTCTGGCTACATAACTTGCAGTCTCCAGAAATGTACATAAGACTACGTTTTCAGAATGAGCTTGTGTTAAATAATTTTGACCTTAAAATGGTTCTAACAAAATTAAAAACTGCTTTTATTCTAGCCGAAATAAAACAAATAAGACTTTCTCCAGAAGAAAAAATATTATTAGACATACTGGGAAAATTTCTTGCTCTGTTAAACATCATTTAGGAAATATTTAAAAAAAAAATCTTCAACTGTACAAGATGAATGTCATGAGAATATTGTTAAAATCTATGCTATATTCTCTTATCATTTTTTTATTAATAAAAATAATTAACTAATATTAATAAACTAATAAAATAGTTACACTTTAGTATAGGGAACAATTCTCACCATTAACTTGTGGCTTATTACCTGCCTATTATTAAGATATTGGCTGTTTATTAGTATTTATAAAGTTCTACATGATCATATTCTATTTTTTTTTACAACAAAATTAGAAGTTTATTGAGCTAATATTGCGGCACAGTGGCTCAGTGGGTAGCGCTGTCGCCTCACAGCAAGAAGATTGCTGGTTCGAGTCCCGGCTGGGTCAGTTGCCGTTTCTGTGTGGAGTTTGCATGTTCTCCTCATGTTGGCATGGGTTTCCTCCGGGTGCTCCAGTTTCCCCCACAAGTCCAAACACATGCGCTATAGGTGAATTAAATATGCTAAATTGGCCGTAGTGTAAGAGTGTGTGTGAATGTGAGAGTGTATGAGTGTTTCCTAGTACTGGGTTGAGGCTGGAAGGGCATTCGCTGCGTTAAGCATATGCTGGAATAGTTGGCGGTTCATTCCACTATGGCGACCTCTGAAATAGAGACTAAGCCGAAGGAAAGTGAATGAATAAATGAATCAATGAATGAATAATCCTTCCCAATACCTAAACCCATCTACTATCTTAATAACTATTAATAAGCAGCAAATTATAGGTTTATTAAGCTAATTAGTCATAGTTAATGGTTTGTTAATTGTGAGAATTGTTCCATGAAATTAAGTATGACCAATAATCATTTTAATTTATTCCCAATTAGATATTTAAAGACTTTCGCTTTGGGTCACTTGAAAAAAAACTGTTCTTTTAAAAGCTGTCATGTTTGTCACATTGGAATTAAGAAATATTCTGCCCCATCTTCCACTGAGGTAATAAAGTAATTAGTAATCTACAGTAAAATAATAATATATCCTATATATTTCATTATTATATTCTAAATTTTTAATCCTTCATGCCTTTTCCTTCGGCTTAGTCCCCTATTTATCAGGAGTCACCACAGCAGAATGAACCGCCAACTATTCCAGCATATGTTTTACACAGTGGATGTCCTTCCAGCTGCAACCCAGTATTGGAAAAACACCCATACACTCTAACATTCACACATGCACTCATACACTACGGCCAATTTAGTTTACCCAATTCACCTGTATAGTGCATGTGTTTGGACTGTGGGGAAAACCTGAGCACCTGGCCACGCCAACATGGGGAGAACATGCAAGCTCTACACAGAAACGCCAACCTACCCAGCCGGGACTCAAACCAGCGACCTTCTTGCTGTAAGGCGACAGTGCTAACCACTGAGCTACTGTGCCGCCTCTATATTTTATATTCTATATTGCTCAGCAGTCAGATACTCAACTGGGACAGATGTTCAGTCTCTGCCGCCGATTCAGAGATGCGATGCCGGAGAGTGACAAGCTCTAATAATATGCAGAACGTCTTCAACATGAACATCTGTCTGTCTTTGCCTTGTTTTCTCTCCTGTTCATCTGCACATCTCACAATGTACAGTCCCAGATCTCTGACCAGAGCGGGATCCTCGATGAACACATCTGAGAACAACTGAATAACACACAACATCGAATAAATAACCATGATTGTTTACATTTCCCTTTAATCTTATTTTACCACACTGCCAAAATTTAAACTACAGTATTAAAAATATCCGTATATCAGCATTTTTCCCTATTTAGTGATTAATTTTTTTAATTCTTCCCCATTTAATTATGCTTTTGATTTGCTTTATGGGATCTTGATTTTTCTTCCAACAACTTTTAGCTCTGACAAGATCGAAAAAAGGACTTTTATTAACATTTTTAATAGTTTAAAGTGGTATATTGTCTGGGTTGGTGTTGTATATTATGCTACAAAAACACCTTGTAATAAACTGGCAGTACATTTTCTGTTATTTTTGCAGACTTATTTCTCTTATATATTATTTCTTATACATTACAAACTAATGTAATGTCAATAAAAGTCATTTTGTTAAACTGTAGAGTTGAATGTTCAACATCAAAAGTCGACGGAGCAGAGATCAAGGTCCCATAATGCAATTCACAGCCGTAAATAAACGGAAAACACTTGTTTCTATTTAAAGGGGTCATATTGTGCCCACTTCAGTATTAATGTATAAAGGCCCGTGCACACCGAGACGTTTTTTGCTCGCGTTTTCCGTCGACGTTTAACGCCTCGTAAATAAATAAATAAAGGGCGTCAATGTCATCGTGCACACCAACGCGCAAAACGCCAGGCGCAAAAGCGTCATTTTTAAAAAAACGCCTCATGCTCGTTTTTTGTTTTGAAAAATCAAAACCTTCTCCACCAATCAGATTGGTACTTTTGTTCACGTGCACAGAGCTGCTGAAGTTACAGTAAACAGCACTTGGAGGCGCTCAAGCGCAATACTGTCAATGCAAGCGCACATTAAAGAAGATGCCCAGAGGCGTGATGAACGTGGAGCTGCTTATTGCACTGGTGAACAATAATAATTTATTCATCGCTAGAGCTGGAGCTGCTGCTAGAACCATCCATAACAACAAGCGTGTCAACTTTGTCCTCTTTCTCTGTGTTACAAGCAGGTGTCAGGAGCTTAAAGTTGTGTAGCGCCATCTAACGTCAAGAAGTGATTTTGCATACTCTTCTGCTCGACGCCTGTGAAAATCGCTTGGCTTTGAATCCAGAAAAACGTCTTGGAAAATGCTGACGATAAACGCAAACGAAAAGCGTCCCGGTGTGTACGAGCCTTAAGTCTCAGGGTTCCTTATAATGTGAAGTTGAAAATACCTCACAGATCATTTAACATACCTGCTGAAAAATAGGGCTGGGCAATATTGCAAAATTTGGTATTGATACGATACCAAGTAAATACAGGGCCAGTATCGCCAATATCGATACTGATACTTTTACTTTAAAAAGCATGCACTTGAATCTAAATGTATATTTCTGTAGGGGAGAACAGTATGTGATGATTAATGAGTTGAATGCTCTCAAAGCAGCTATAATTAAATGTATTTGTTAAAACCCAGGACGAATGTTAAACACAAGCCAAATAAAAACATTTTAATTATTGTAATGATCTGGATTTGCAAACACAAACTTATTACTAGAGAACGATTAATTTTTTTTAACTTTCTTTTAATCTTTGTTTTTTGTTCAAAAACAATAATATAATAACAAATCCATTTCTCTTTTAGCACTTCTTCAATGTCTTTAAACAAATAAACGTAAAACAAATATGCATTTCAAATACATTTTTAGTAAACAAAGACCACAAAATTATTACTGGAGAACAAATGTTTTAAAACCTTTTTCCGTTTTGTTCACAATAACAAAATAAAGTGTTTCTCTTTCATTACACACTAAACATTGCCTTATTTTATAAACAAAGTGCAAACAGTTGCTTGTATATAATGAGGGATATTCTGACATTTGCATATTTTAAGTTTATGGTATACAGTGGTGGCCAAAATTATTAGAACACCTGTATTCTCACCAGCTAAAAAAAATGTTTTTAAATGTTTTATTATTTCCTACTAACACACTACAGCAAAAGATAACTGACTTAAAACCATTGTTTTCTGGTGGAAAAAAACTACTGTTCTACCTTTTGGCCACCACTGTATATTTTTAAATTCCAAATTAATTCATATAAATAGCAGGTATATACAGTTAAATCTGAATTATTAGCCCCCCTGAATTTTTAGCCCTCTGTTCATTTTTCCCTGCCATTTTCTCTTTAACAGAGAGACGATTTTTTCAACACATTTCTTAACATAATAGTTTTAATAACTCATCTCTAAAATAACTGATTTCTTTTATCTTTGCCATAATGAAAGCGCATAATATTTTACTAGATATTTTTCAAGACACTTCTATACAGCTTAAAGTGACATTTAAAGGCTTAACTAGGTTAATTAGGTTAATAAGGCAGGTTAGAATAATTAGGCAAACTTTTGTATAACGATGGTTTGTTCTGTAGACTATCAAAAATAAAATAGCTTAAAGGGGCTAATAATATGACCTTAAAATGGGTTTTAAAAAATTAAAAGCTGCTTTTATTCTATCTGAAATAAAACAAATAAGACTTTCTCCAGAAGAAAAAATATTATCAGACATAATGTGAAAATTTCTTGATCTGTTAAACATCATTTGGGAAATATATTTAAAAAAGAAATAAATTTAAAGGGGTCTAATAATTCTGACCAACTGTATGCTGACTTCACAGGCTTTAACTAAGTTCAACTATGACCAAGTAATCGTTTTTATTTATATATTTTTATTATTAGCATTAACTAATACTGAATGTCCTATATAACTCAAATATTAATTTCACCACTGTAGTTAGCTACCTGGATATTCATTGCCTCTCCGAAACGAATCAGCCAGTGACCTCTGTCTCAGGGCTGGCACTACTGGGGGTCTGTCTGGAGGATTTGCCTCGTCTTTTCTCCTTTTTTGCAGCTTGGCGTTCTCTTTTTTGTGTTGTTTTATGTGTTTGTGTAGATTTGTGGTGTTGCCGCAGTATCAAATAGGCTTTCTGGAAACATTGCAGTTTGCAATATGTTCGTTTACTGCAGCAAAATAACTCCAAACATCGATCCTCTTTTTTCCGTCATCTCAGAACAGCCAAAAGTGCTTGCGCTTTTGCGCTGTTGATTTACGTGATGAAAGGACAACTAATAACAGCAGAGCAAAAAGGAGCAACAGTGCATATGAGATATAAAAGGAGTGGGGTATTTAGAGACATGTCCGCTCTTTTATGAAACTGGAGCAATGTACTTTATAGCCTAAATAAGATGTAATTTAAATGAAAGTATCAATCTCAGAATGCTACTATCGATCCGATATCAATATCAATACGTTGGTATCGATACTATCGATATTAGGACAGATCCGCCCACCCCTACTGAAAATGTCCACGTTTGTGTGGGAAACAACCTGTTTTTGTCTCTTTAAATGCAAATGAGCTGCAGCTCCTTTACAGCAGGAATGAGCAAACTCCTGGAGGGCCAGTGTCCTGCACAGTTTAGCTCCAACACTAAACTCAACAAACCTGCCTGGAGCTTTAAAGTGATCTTGAAGCATGTTCAGGTGTGTTTGATTAGGGTTGGAGCAAAACTCTGCAGGACACCGGTCCTCCAAAACCGAGTTGACCCATCCCTGCATTACAGCTTGTGCCTGGATGTGTTTTAAAGACTTACATACAGTTTTCTGAATGCACAGACAAGACGTATGAGCACAGAAAGACACATTTTTTTCAACTGTCAAATACATACAAGTAAATTATGCATGAAAAAAGCTAAATTTGTAATACTACACACCTGTACCCATTTTACACCAATTTCAAGCAAAAAGGAGCTTTTATTTTTATATTCCAATTTAAATTACTACTAATTAAGTAATAGTTAAAAAAGGCACATACGTCTTTCTGGATCTGAGGACTGTAGGTGACACCTAGAGAAACTAGTGTGTGCCAGTGATCCAGAGCTGTTTTCAGGAGCTTTTGCTCAAGTTTGACTCTCTGAGATGGTGTTTTCTCTCTGTGCAGCTCAAATAGTTCAGTACAGGCTCGTTCCAGACCCTCGTACAGCTGAGATGCCAAACACAGGGATGGGTGAATCTCCAAAAAATACACACTCTTCAAGGCAGGCCTGCAATGACAGTACAAGGAGACACTGTTAAATGTGTGTTGCATTTCATGTTCCATGTCAATATTGCATTTGTTTTTAGAGTACAGCAAAAATTGTAATGCTGTGACATGTTTCTTATCTAAAAATACAGTTGAAGTCAAAACTATTAGCCCTGCTGTGGATTTTGTTTTCTTTTTCAAATATTTCCCAAATGATGTTTAACAGAACAAGGAATTTTTCACAGTATTTTCTATAATATCTTTTCTTCTGGAGAAAGTTGTATTTGTTTTATTTAGGCTAGAATAAAAGCAGTTTTTAAATTTTTTAGAAGCCATTTTAAGGTCAAAATGATTAGCCCCCTTAAGCTATATATTGTTTTTGATTGTCTACAGAACGAACTATATTATACAATGACTAATTACCCTAACCTGCCTAATTAAGCAGATGCTTTTAAAAAGTTTGAAATTGGCGGCCTCTTTCTTGCGTATCTTTTTAAGAATTGAAAGTAGGGCACTTATGATTCGTGGACAATTTTACTCTACTTTTCCGTTCCAATGTTTTGAGTTTGAGCAGGTAAAACTTAATGGTGTATATTATTTATTCTATATGGGGCATATTTGGATTAACTGGTGCTTGTTTTTTTATATATTTTTTTTATTTTATTACTTTTTTTAGTTTTTTATTAATTAACTTATTTAAAAAAATTCTGTACTTTTTTCTTATAATTTGTGTAAAAAATATTATAGAT
The DNA here is from genome assembly GCA_903798205.1 of Danio tinwini. Taxonomy (NCBI): domain Eukaryota; kingdom Metazoa; phylum Chordata; class Actinopteri; order Cypriniformes; family Danionidae; genus Danio; species Danio tinwini. Next base: position 17,443,725 of record CAIGQZ010034910.1, read on the forward strand.
TGTATAAATGTTTATAAATGTTCTGTTCTGTTTTGTACTGATAAAAACCTTTTATAAAAAAAAAAAACGTGCCTAATTAAACTGATTAACCTACTTAAGTCTTTAATTGTCACTTTAAAGGTGCAGTAAGTGACTGTCTTCAGAAACATGTTTTGCTGTGCTGGTTGAAAGAGACTTCACATTTCAATAGTAATGATTAGAGTAAATGATCTAAATGTGTTTATATGTGTTTTTATATTCTGGGTGAGGCATAAAACTAAAAAATGTTCATCCAATTAAATAGTGTTGGGCCGACATCGCTCATAATGTCTGTCAGCAAATGCAGATTTGAGCAGCCTTTTGTCTGCAGATCTGCCATTTGTGCACAGACGCGCTGCGCATTCATGAGAAAGAAAGAGAGAGAGATAAAAATATGTTAGCTGCAAAATATGTATACACCCTACACACCATAAGAAATGGTTAATGTAAATCCATGTATCTTATTTAAATAATCTAGACTTTTTATTATTATTATTATTATTATTATTATTATTATTATTATATTTATCAAATGTATTATCTGTATCTGTTTTTTTGTCATTTATGTCCTATTTACTATATTATTTTTATTATTTGATGATTTTAATATGTTATATACATACTTGAAATGCTTTGGCAATACTGTATTGAATGTCATGCCAATAAAGCAACTTAAACTTGAAAAATTGAACTTGATAGAGAGAGAGAGAGAGAGAGAGAGAGAGAGAGAGAGAGAGAGAGAGA
>CAIGQZ010034910.1:17460451-17485660 GCA_903798205.1 Danio tinwini
ACACACACACACACACACACACACACACACACACACACACACACGTATTTTCTCACAACACATCTAAAAACAGGAAACATAAGCAGGAAGCAGCTGGGTTGGTCAGTTTTTGGGGTCCCTGGACAGATCAGATCAGATCAGATCTTGATCAGTTTGAATAAAGATATCACAAAAAAAAACTTTTGTGTCAAACATGTTTTTTAGCTTTATTAAAAATGTAACAGTTAAGTTTTCCTCTTAATTGCAAAGTGCAAATTGTGCAGTTGCATGATTTTTTGCATGACAATTTCTGTGCACACTGCAAAAATTTAGATTACTTAGATTTTTTTGTCTTGTTTCTAGTCCAAATATTTACACATTTTATAAATCAAGCAGCATTATCCAGACAAGCAAAACATACAGTCTTTTTAAAGAAATAATGGGCCAAAATTAAGTGAGTTTTTTCTTAAAACTAAATAATCTGTCAATGGGTTAAGCAAAACAGTCTAATTTTTCATTTTGACAAAACATTATATTGAATCCAAGCTCATTCTGAAAACGTACCCCTATATACATTTCTAGAGAGTGCCAAATGCATCAGAGAGTTCTTTTTACAAATCCACCAGAGGTCGCTGTGTACGCTTTTTGAGCTCTTAAATTTCTTTCGCCATTCATGCCTGCTCTTCTCACATAATTCCACCAGAGGCCACTGTCGATTGACTGACAGACTGAATGACTGACTGACCCACCCTCCCTCCTTTCCTAAACCCAACCAGTAATGTTTTCAAAAGCAACAATTGACCAGCGCCCAAGCCCTTCCCTGAACCCAACCTATAGTGTCCTCACGGCAGCCTGAGTTTTTTAGATTTTATCACATTCTCACCTGTTATTCACATGTTTATTTTTTGGATTTGTTTTTGTCTTACTTGCTTTCTGGAACCCTGTCATCGCGGTCAACTTCGCTCCATGTCACAAGTCCACGGACATACACGGCAAGACACTCGACAAACTGGTAACAGCAGTAAAGCCATCTATACAGGGGTAAGTGGTCAGCTGGTAAGCGCAAAAAGGAATGGCATCACACCGCACCATAGCATTTTTTTAAAGATGAAATGCAGCCATCTGTCTACATAATTCGCAATCTCCAGAAATGTATATAGGGGTATGTTTTCAGAATGAGCTTATGTTGATTATTTTCCTTACTCCACTCCATTATTTAGCTTGTTTTAAGAAAAAACTCACTTATTTTGGCATATTATTTCTTAAAACAAGACCATGTTTTTTGCTTGTCTAGAAAATGCTACTTGATTTAAGAATTTGTAGATATTTGGACTAGAAAAAAGACAAAAACTCTAAGTAAGAAAAGCTTTTTTTTATTGCAATGCATCACTTTTTGAGCTCTCTCAACCATCGTAATTAGCAAGTATTACATAAACATTTCAGAGGCATTTAATTACCCTTTACTCTTCTTCTCAAAATGATTCTGATCTGCATATTTAGGTAAATGAGACGTCTGTCCAGTGCTCACCTGAAAAAAATAATGCACACAATTATGAAAAGGTAAATACTGTTTTTCATGCAGCTGTCAATTTTGAGCTTTTCATAAAGTGATTTTTAAGTTTAATGGAAAGAAAACGTGCTCTTACAATAAACTTTTAAGTGCATCTTTTGTCAGAGTTGATCAATTTGTGTCTGTAGATTTCAAATATATTTGAACAAAATGTATGTTTTCCCCTTCACTGTGCTGTAAATCTAAATTTCAGCTGCATTTACAAACACCAGACTTCATTGTTTGATTCAGATCAATATATTTTGATGGTTTTTACAGTTATATGTTCATACAGTAGGTAATTTGTTCGATAGCATACAACATTTTATTCTACAATGAAATGGTGAAATTACATTTACTTTCATACTTTCTTTATTGCAGTATTTCTGAATTATGAAGTGATAAAAAGAGATTAGTGAAAACCTTTTGACTCAAATATGGCAAAAAAATTCAACAAGAATATTTGAACCTGCCTTCATCCAATGTTCAGATTTTTTGCGTGCTAGAAATGAGTGCATATTTGATGAAATAATGCATTATTTGCATGTTTAAACAACATTTTAGAAAACTCTTAATACAACAAAGAATCTTAGCAATTGTGTATGTAAATATGTAAATGTCTTGCTTTCATATTTTCTTGATTGCACTATGTTCTAAATTATGAAGTGATAAAAAGAGGGATTATTAAAAACATTTGACTCAAATAAACAAAAAATTCAACAAGATTTTTTTTACCTGCCTTCATCCATATTTCTGATTTTTTTGTGTGCTAGAAATGAGTGCATGTTTAATTAAATAATGCATTATTTGCATATTTAAACATAAGAAAACTCATTATAAAAAAAAAACAATCCTAGCAATTCTATATGTAGTGTAAATGTCTTGCTTTAAATAAAGGGTGCCCAAACATTTTCTTATAAAGGGCCAAAAACCAAACTTGAATGATGGCCAAAAGTAAATATAACAAACCGTATTACATTAAATCTGCCATGGGAAACTTCCTAATTTATTTGCAAATATTTTAAAATAACTAGAAATCATTGCTTTAAATCATATTAAGTAATGATGTAGTATAATTTTATAACATTTTATAATGAACGTACTACGGTAAAAACATAAATAATCCCAGTTACAATACAATGGAGTTCAAAGCAGAATACACTAGTCGATCTGTGCCTTGATTCTGTTACCTATTACCTCTGTTATTCTGTTAGATTAATGTCTTCTGAATTGTCCTCTTATTTATTAAAACATTGAATTTCTTTTGGCTATTTTGTTTTTGTAGCTCAGCAATTAAACAACAACAACAACAACAGCGACGACAACAACAATAAAAAAGGTTACATTAAATTCAACAATCTCTGTCATAGGCATTCACCCCGGCCACCAACCCAACAGTTAAGCCAAAAGCAAACAAACACAAAAGGAACATATATTTAAAAATTGACTCTGCTTTTATGTTGATCTTAAGAATATAATTTTAAAGCATGTATTTTCCTTCCTGATACTCACTTGAAGCATGTTTGCCGTGTTATAAATGTTTCTCCACACTTCTGAAGTGTCTTTAAGGGATGAAGCTTCTGGTTGACAAACTGATGTAATGAACTGCTTTAGAGCATCAGTCACTTTATGAAGATCTGAATCCTTCAGGAGACAAAACAACATCAGTGGAGCAAAGCTGGATACAGGACTAATTCCAATGTTACTTAAAAGGACCAAAAGTCACCTGAAATGATTGACTTCCATAGTATTTATTTTCTAACATACTTCAAAATATCTTCTTTTGTGTTCAACAGAAACTCATAAAGGCTTGAAACCACTTAAGGGTAAGTAAATGGTGCGTAAATTCATTTTTGGGTGAACTATCCCTATAATGCATTATCCAACATTCATTAACAGTGAACAATATTTTTGTTAATGACTGTTTAGCAATAGTTTACATGTTATGTTATTGAGATTATAACACAACTTTAAGAACAAAAGTGCAAGATAGGATTAAAGAATGTATTTTTAAAATGATTGTATTAATAATAATGTTTTTTACAATGGTAAGAGAAGGTCTTAATCCTAACGAAGGTCCTAATAACGAAGTGTGGTCAAAAAACACACTTATATCCAAATACACAAAATAATAATTGTTTGTAATATTTTAATCCTTTAATTATTTTTCATTTGTAAAGATATTTGTATATTGCTGTACATCCTGTGTGTATTAAGCAATGTTTAAGCGAGGCGCACAACTAACGCTCTCTGCGCTGGACTTTAGACCTCCTCTTAGCTGGTCTATTGAACAGTCTATTTAGTTCTTCAAAATAGCAATGCGCCAGCAATGCGCCTTAACACACCTACTTTTTTAGACCAGAATGCCTACGGGCGCACATATGAGCGCAAATGCATTTGCTATTTAAACAGCGTGGTGCAAAGCTTCAAAATGACACTTGCGTCGAGCTGAAATTAGCAAACAACTGCATCGCACCTTGCGCCGGGTGTATGATAGAGCCCTATAGTGTTCTAAAATTCCTATTAAGACGTCCAATTTTCATAAACAAGCCTTGAACACATAGAAACTTGTTTATAAGCATAACTTTTCCCCCACTCATGTATTATCTAGAACAATCAGTATATTTTATTTAAAAACAAGTCCATATTTTGGAATGATTATGTTAAAAAGGATACATTTTTGTTACAGACTTATTAAATCATGTAGGGGATTTATATAATTACAGTGAATTTATTAACACTTTTAATTTAAAAATTACTTTAAATGAATACAAAAAAAAATAGTTCAATGTATCTCCCCAAAATTACTTAACTTTATTAAAATGGCAAAAATATATCAACATGTATCTGGCTCTCTTCCAATGTTTGCTATCAAGGGCCTTTCTATCATAAAAAATTTAATAACAATTATATCAGGAAAATCCTAACTGCAGATAAAAGTGTTCCTTCAATAGCAATGGTTAAATGGAAACAAGCATTCCCTTCATTATTTTTTCTCCAAAAAAATCTGGTCCGATATTACAAAATACATAATTCCTAATAAAATAAAAGAAACTAATTTTTAAATATTACATAGATACTATCCATGCAATGATTTTATTAGTACGTTTAAGGAAGGTTTCTCACCCTTGTGTTGTTTTTGTAAAATTCTTCATTTGTTTTTCAGTTGCAGCAACACAAAACGGTTTTGGTCCCATATTCCTGATTACTATTTAAAGTGTGTTATAAATTTATCAATATAACTAATAAAATGGTTTTATTTATCAATTGCAACTCTGCATTATTGGAAATTGACAAAATAATGAAAATACGTATTTTATTTGGAAAGTACCACATCCACAAAACAAAATGTATGCTTACTGTACCAAATTGTAAACTATATTTCATTGATCTAAAAAATTTTATTATTACCTGAATTCTATACAGAGTAATACCAAAGCTATAAAGACATCCTAACTATTAAGTCACCCAACTGAGCCTGGTTTCTCTCAAGGTTATTTATTCTTCACTTCCGCCAATTGGTAAAGTTTTTTCCTCGCCGCTGTCGTCACTGGCTTGCATGGTTCGGGACCTGTAGAGCTGCGCATCGATGGTTTTGCTCTTCAGTGTTTGGACTCTCAGTAGTGATTATTAACCCACACTGAACTGAGCTAAACTAAACTGAACTTAAACACTGAAAACTGAACTGACACTGTTTCAATTTTCTATAATCTTCTATGTGAAGCTGCTTTGACACAATGTAAAAGCGCTATACAAATAAAGGTGAATTAAATTAAATTGAACTGAAAAAATTTATGTACAAGATAAATTGTTGTTGTTAATTCCCTTATATACTGTTTTATGTATAATTCTGTACTCACCTGTTTAATTAAAAATAAAAAAACTATTAAAAAAACGTTCACGCGTCCTCCATTCTTGCGGTCTTGAGTTTTGAAACTGAACTTTGGTCAGTGTTTCTAACTTTGTTGCTAGATTTAGCAACTTTTCATACTACCCTAGCAACTTTTTTTAAAAGCACCTAGCAACAAATTTAGCAATTTTTAACATTACTTTGGCTACTTTTAACATTTTTTAAAAAATGACTTAAAATCAGTAGAGTGCGGGTGTGGGGCTACATAAAGTCTAAATAGCCAGGCACAGCTTCAGCAGCAAAATTTGCTGGCTGAGTGCAAAAGCAGTAGCACACATTTCACATTTTAGGTGAATTAATTAAGAGTAACTACAGTTCAAATTTAGTTACTGTAGCTGCTCATTAATTTTGAACTGAACATGTCTCAATCAAAATTGTACAGCCAGAAATACAGAAAATAGTGGGAGTCTGTACTTGAATTTAAAGGATGGCTGAAGCCAGTACCTGTTAATAAGAACCTATTTGTTGTGCATCTGGATGTAATGTTTTATTATAATATAATACACAGCGCCTCAGAGAGTAGAGACATGACGGGCTTTTGCTCATCAGATACTACATGATGACGTCACCGATATGCAAATTGGTGTGTGATGTCATCTGGTAACATTTAGCCTCATTTTTTTTATTGAAACTGATTTCTTGCTTAAAGCTTTACGTTTATCTAACAACCAAAAATTCTGCAAGTTAATAGAAACTTATGAAAATATCATGCTTCCAGTAAGTTAGTTGCTAGATGCTTTCTGTGTTTATTTAATTTTGTACTTCCCCTTTCTTTATTTTGTTCCCCTTTTTTGTTTTTCTCTCGTTTTCTATTTCTTATTTGTTACTTGTTGTTTTTTAACTTTGTACTTGTATGTACTTGTATTCCAGTCTCTTACAGATGACTTCCTGATTTATATTGTACATTTCTTTCTTATCTGAATAAAATTTTATTCAAAAAAAATAAATTAATCAGGCAGGCTTTAGCTACTTTTCATTGGAAATAGTTGGCAACACTGACCTTGGCAGCTGATTATGATGTTACACGAGAGCACAAGACTGCTGAAGAACGCATATTGAGAAGTAGCCTGTGTTTTCACAGTGGTGAAAAATTATCTTTATAAAATAAATGTTTATTGTGTAACAAAATGAAACAAATGAGCTGGAAAATTAACTTAATGTAAAGTGTTACAAATTAATTTAAAGGAATTCATTGATAGCGTTATACTATATGGTATGCTTTCGTTTAAGTCACATATTAGTAATATTTCACGATCTGTCTTTTTTCACTTAAGCAACATTGCAAGGCTTCGCCCTTCACTATCTCAACAAAGTACTGAAGTGCTTGTTCATGCTCTGGTTACATCAAGGATTGATTATTGCAATTCCCTCCTATCACTCTTAACAAACTTCACAGATTATAGCTAATCCAGAACTCGGTAGGGTAGTCACCCGCTCGCATGCTTCTGAACGCATTTCCCCAATTCTCTTTCACTTGCATTGGCTTCCTGTTCTTTATCGTGTACAATATAAAATTCCTCTGTTAACTTACAAAGCTCTTCACAACCTGGCACCCGATTACCTCTCTGATCTTCTTTACTAATACACTCCTCTGCTCTCACTGAGATCTTCTGCAACTGTTATCAGTTCCAAATTTTAAGATAAAATTATTTGGTGGCAGGGTTTTTAGCTGCATAGCACCACAGTGATAAAATTCCCTGCTATTAGATATTCGTCATTCATCTATTTCCAGTTTTAAATCCCAGGTTAAAACATTTCTGTTCAGGATTGCTTTTAATGATTTTCTGGTTTAATATTATGTATATTAATCTTCTGTCTTGTATTTTATGATGTGCTTGTGACCTATTTATTGTAAGGTGTCCTTGAGTGCTTTGAAAGGCGTCTATAAATAAAAGATATTATTATTATTATTATTATTATTCATTCATTTTCTTTTAGGCTTAGTCCCTTTATTAATATGGGGTCGCCACAGCGGAATTAACTGCCAACTTATCCAGCATTTTGTTTCACGCAGCGGATGCCCTTCCACCCGCAACCCATCTTTGGGAAACATCCATGCACACACACTCACACTCATACACTACGGACAATTTAGCCTACCCAATTCACCTGTACCACATGTCTTTGGACTGTGGGGTAAACCGGAGCACCCAGAGGAAACCCACGTGAACGCAGGGAGAACATGCAAACTCCACACTGAAATGCCAACTGATCCAGCCGAGGCTCGAACCAGTGACCTTCTTGCTGTGAGGCGACAGCACTACCTACTGCGCCACTGCGTTGCCGTTATTATTATTATTATTATTATTATTATTATTATTATTATTATTATTAAGGAAAGACATAACAAGGAATAAATAAAAAAACAAATAATAAGTCATAGTATTTGTTAAGCTTTGTAAATTCTAGATAACCATTCATTGTGAGGTCACATTAGCTTAGGTCCATTAAATAATATCAACAGATACAATTTTAGATTGTAATAATGCATAGAAATGAATGTTAAGTAAGATAAAAAAAAGTTTTACATTGTTGGTTCATTATAATTAATAAAGTTAACTTATGGAGCTTTATTATGAAGTGCTCTCAGTATGTCTTCAAACGGCATGCATGATTAACAAAAGGAATCTAAATTTCACCTCCAGGAGGCTGCTGTGCATCTGCAGAAGTTCATCCGTCAATCTGAGCTCCTTCAGCTTGGCCATTTGTTTCTGCTGCCAAGGATCTCGCTTTGGTTTCATCTGTTTGTTTTCAGCAGGAGGCACAATATTTAGACATCGTATTATTGCATGGCATATTTAAAAATACTTCAGGATTGTTCAGTTTCACTAATATTTTACTTGTTGCTTTGATAAGATCTTTGCCAGATGCTCCACTCCAGGAAAAATGGTCTTCACATCAACTCATGAGCGGACAAGGGTCTTTGTGGAGCTTTTATTGTCTTAAATTTATGATCATTTGTTGTAATGTAAGTATTTAAGGGAAAGGTGCAACAGATTGTTTAGGCTGATGTTTCCGCAGCCTACGACAAGGATTGCTCATACTCAGGCTTAATGGATGAAGCATAGGCACAGCATTAGAGACCTGTTGATTTCTGACAATCACTGACTTAGTATGATATAATCTTGTGGCTAAATTAAACTTTATGTATGAGCAATCATGGGGCAGCCTAATATTACTTAAAGGAAATTAGTTTACAGTTATATTCTCTATCTAAGAACCAGAACTGGCGAGGATGTGTCCGTGAGCAGATGTAACTGGCCAGCATACTGACTCTAAGCGACTTTGGGTAAACGATGAACCATTAACTGCAAATAAGGATTTATTAGGTTAATCAATCTAAATTAAACCAAATCACAACCTATAAGGTGAACAGCTTGAATTGGATGAATCTAAATTTAAATTATTATAAATTGGAGTCAGATTAAATTCGGAGTTGGAAACAAATGAAAACTATTTTTAACAAATAAAAATATTTATTTTCACATGTGCTAAAAAGGCTTAAACGCTTTTAACCTTCACCCATGCTGTTCGTTCCATCATTGGCACAATATTCAGACATCGTATTATTGCATGACATATTTAAAAATACTTATTATCCTTTTTTATAATGTATTTTTAATTTCAATATTATTTTTAAACTTGCTGTAAAATTCACTTTAATTTTAGTTTGTTCCATTAAAAGTTGTGTTAGTTTTAGTTTACTTTTTAACACATTTCTGTTTAGTTTTTAGATACTTAGTTTCAAAAGTTTATTACAGCTTACATTTACTCTTGTGCAAACTTCTTATGGCCCGTTTCCACTATGTGGTTTGGTGCGGTACGGTTCGGTTAGGTACGCTTTCATGGCCGTTTCCACTGTCAAAAGCGTACCGAACCGAACCGAACCGTACCGTACCACTTTTTCGCCACCCTTTCGAAAGGGTACCAAAGACGAGAAAGGGTACCAAAAGGTGGAGCTACACGCGCAGCTGAACGCTGATTGGTTTACAGAGATACGTCACAAGCTCGTGGAGCTAGCCAGAATCAAAACAATGGAGCCGCCATTGTTTTTAAATACACAGCCAAGACAACTATATGCATATAATAATGATCCATGAATGACCCGGGCTCAAAACAAACCTTGTCGTTGTCTTGATGAACAGCCACAAAGCCAAGAATCTGCCGTGTCCTGTTGTTGTTTTACGAGGTCGTCTAAAAGTGCGAGCGGTTTTCGCTTTCTCCAGGGAGCTCGCGATCGCGTCTAGATTTGATATAATAAACTTGACAATAATGACAATAACGTGTTTGTGATTAATGAAGCGTCTTCGACATCTGATCCATTCAGTAAGAAAAGGACAAGCACGAGAGTGAAGCGCAGAAAAAAGGAGAAGCCCAACAAAACACAGAAGCAAATAGTTTCAGCAACTTGAAAAATCTGCCATGAACAAATCATGATTAAACTGCCATGTTTATCATCACCTTTTGGACTATTATGAACTGGGAATGATGGAATTACTCTCTAACAGAGGCTACATGTGCTGGTGAAGATTACAGACACAGATGAGAGGTTTGCTCTGACTGTAGGCTACTGTATATGTTGCGTGTTGTTTTTGAACTCAAATAAGGACTTAATGTATGCTGTGTGTAGTTTATCTGTAAGTGGTAACATATCGGAGACTGTAAGGGTCTGTATGTGTTCATATATGTTGCATTTATTTATTTATTTTATATAATTGCAGACGTTACAGTATGCTGTCACACTGTCATTGATCTGCAGTTATAATCAAATCATGTTCATAGAAATGTTAGTAAATAAACATTTATAAACAAGTATTAATATGTTTAAAACATCTGTTTTGTTAGAAGAGCTTCTCATATAATGTGAACGACCTGTACAGCTTTACTGTACACATTTATTCAAGCGAGAATGACGTCGACTGAAACTCTCTGTAGTACACCACGCCCACCAAAAGGGTACCCTTTGTAGTGGCAATGCAAGCCTGATAAAGGTGCCCAATACCAACCCAAACCGTACCGTACTGTACCACTCAGTGGAAATGAGCCATTACTAATGAAAATAAATGAATTGTTTGAACACTCTCTGAAGCCATAACAATCCAATTGCAACGGATATCGGTAAAGATTATGAAGAATTCAGACAAACTTCTTTGTATTAAAAATCATACTGTATATGCAGTTAAACATACCTACTTTATTTTTTGGGAAATGAAGTAAAGTTTTAATAAAGTGCTAGGCAATGATTAATCACAATTATTCGCTGCCAAAATAAAGTTTTTTTTGACATAATATGTGTGTGTGTTAAATATTTATTGTGTATATGTAATAGAAACAAAACTATGAAAAAAAAAAATTGGGGGTTTTCACCTTTATTTGATAGGACAGTAGAGAGTATAGACAGGAAAGCATGGGGAGCAGAGAGAGAGGAAGGATCAGCACAGGACCGCAAGGCGAAATCAAACCCAGGTCGCCGCGAGCACCGGAGTGCATGTGTTAACGCACTAACCACTACACCATTGGCACCGATGTTATACACATATTTAATAAAATGTATATATAATTTGCATCATATGCATGCATGCATACATACATATTATCTCAAATATGCATGCATGTATTTATGTATAACAGTACACACACTTAAATTATGTCAAAACAAACTTTTATTTTGGATGTGATTAATCAAGATTAATTTTACCCAGCACTAGTTATAACACATTTTATTTTTATTTTAGAGCTGTCAAAGTTAATGTGTTAATCGCATGTTACTTTAAATTCATTTTAACTGTGTTAATTTTATAACGTGAGATTAATGCAGCATATTTTCTGTTTGACCCTTGCCTGCAAGTGCTTTATAGTGCTTCAGCCAAGAATGTGTAATTAATGAGTTAACTCACCACCATGCAAGTATTCGCGATTGTATATGGATTGACAGCCCTATAGTTTATATTAAAAATATGTTTCTCTGTATAATCATGCCCTATGTGACTGATGTGTTTGTCTGAAAAGTGCATCTACAGGTATTTTCCACCACAGAACAAGTGCTTATTAACTCAGATGTTTGTTTCTGAATTATTTCTGCTAATTATTATATTTGTTCAGTTAGTTTTTCCAGGACTGTTGTTTGTTTTGGTTTTAGTTTTTCATTTATTGTGAATTATTTATTTTATTTCAGTTAACGGAAATATTTTGACTAATAGTTTTAGCTTACTAAAATATGCATGCACCTGAATATGAGGAATCCAGCTGGCCTGCTTTCTGAGCGTCATGTTTGGACTTTTTCTTCCAAATCTCCTGTCTGCGGCTTCAGTGCTGTCATACTGAAGGAAGATCTTCATCTCCTCCTGCTGTTTAAACACAGTCCTGAACACATACAGGACCTGCGGACATACAATGGAAACAACCTTTGACATTTTATCAGGCCATTAACTTTACTGTAAAACCATACCTAAAAGCTAAACTCACAGGTTTTAGGACATTAGATTTCTAGTGTATTGAAAAATGTTCTTTTATTGTCATTCTAATAATTTATTCATTATTATGTTATCATATTTAGATTAAATTAGATTAGATTAGATTCCACTTTATTGTCATTACACATGTACAAGGCAATAAAATGCAGTGTATGTCTATTCAATTCAATTCAATTCAATTCATCTTTATTTGTATAGCGCTTATACAATGTAGATTGTGTCAAAGCAGCTTCACATGGAAGTTTATAGTGAATTGAAACAGTGTCAGTTCAGTTTTCAGTGTTTAAGTTAATGAACCATTAACTGCAAATAAAAATAACAAAAGAGTGGCTTCATAACAACTCTGTGACTGTTCTTGAATGGCTCAGCCAGAGCCCTGACTTAAACCCAATTAGGCATCTCTGGAGAGAGCTAAAATGGCTGTCCACCAATGTTTACCTCCAACCTGACAGAACTGGAGAGGATCTGTGAAAAACTTGTGTCTTTCCCAAAAAGACTCATGGCTGTATTCGATCAAAAGGATGCTCTAATAAATACTGAGCAAACGGTCTAAATATGTAGGACCATGTGATTTTTCAGCTTTTCTTTTTTAAATAAATCTGCAAAAATGTCAACAATTCTGTGTTTTTCTGTCAGTAGGGGGTGCTGTGTGTACATTAATAAGGAAAAAAAATGAACAAATGATTTTAGCAAATGGCTGCAATATAACAAAGAGTGGAACATTTAGGGTGTCTGAATACTCTCCGTTTGCTATAAACAGGAATTGCAAATAGATATGTAGATATTATACATTTACGAATGTATATGTGCAGTGGATATGTACATTTACAAATGGGTATGTACAGTGTAGTGCAATGATTTTGTGCTATATTAAGTGTGCAATATTTTTTCACATTTATCAATATAATCTTTTATCATATTCATTATTGAGTGAAATACACATCAACGATGCTTTGCCACATGCAGAAACTACAACTAAAGATACAATATTGATTTTTATTAGATTTTTGATATTTTAGTCATGTTCTCCTGATGTACTATCATTTACAAAAATGTCATATTCCTTTATATATACCCTATATTATCAAAATGATCATGTATCATACACTTTTCATGTTTTTGTCCTAAAATGAAATGCATCTCATGTTTTTTTTACAGCTTAACATTTAAAATAGATGTTTTTTTTATTATTATGAATTGTCTAGTCAAAAACATTTTAAGTAATAAAATATCTTTATAAAAGATCTTTCATTTTTCATTGATAGGCCTAATACACTATTAACAAACCATTAACTAATAGTATTATGTCAACCACTAATTAGCTGCTTATTAATAGTTAGTTACACTGTAAAAGAATCTGTAATTTTACAGTACATTTCTGTAATTTAACGGCTGTTATACACATTTAACCTTCACCCATGCTGTTCGTTCCATCATTGGACTAAAAGAGCTAACATGTTCTAACTAACACAGCTAAAATGTTATTTTACGTTTTTTTTCCTGGAACCCCAGCTGCCGGAAATAACCCGTAAAATTACAGATTTTTTTTACAGAGTAGGTAATGGTTGGGTTTAAATATTGGGTAGGATTACAGAATTTAGAATAAGATCATACTTTTATAAGTACTAATAACATCCAATATCTTAACAACAAGCAGGTAAGAAACAAGTAATGGAATAAAAATAGTTAATAGTGGGAATTTAACTAAAGTGTTACTTTTTAATTATAAGTTTATTTATGTGGATTCTAATTGTTTGGTCTACACGACCTGACAAAAGTCTTGTCACCTATCCAAGTTTTAGGAACAACAAATAATAAGTTGACTTCCAGTTGGTATCAGAAGTTGCTTATATGAAAGGCAAATGTCTCTAGATTATGCTTATTTTACCAAAATAATACCATGTCTTGATTTTAAATTATTTAATTAGGACTGTAAGGTCTGACTTTGCCTAGACAGAAGTCTTGTCACTTAACAGAAATAATGTCCAGTATAAAATATAAAGTCATGCTGCAATAGAAAAAGAATGAATATTGTGTATGACTGCCATGAGCTTGGAGGACTGCATCCATATATCTCTGTAATGAAAGCGTTCTTTCAGAGTTCATCAAGATTCTCTGGATTCATCTTCAATGCCTCCTCCTTCCTCTTATCCCAGACATGCTTAATAATGTTCATGTCTGGTGACTGGGCTGGCCAATCCTAGAGCACCTTGACCTTCTTTGCTTTCAGGAACCTTGATGCGGAGGCTGAAGTATGAGGAGGAGGTGTGGTTTGTAATGTAATGGGCAGCACAAATGTCTTGATACCTCAGGCTGTTGATGTTGCCATCCACTCTGCAAATCTCTTGCACGCCCCCATACTGAATGTTACCCCAAACCATGATTTTTTATTTCACCATACTTGACTGATTACTGTGAGAATCTTGGGTCCATGTGGGTTCCAATAGGACTGCAGTTTTTGTGATGATTGGAATGCAGTTCAACAAATGATTCATGGGAAAAATCGACTTTTTGCCACTTTTCCAAATGATCAACTAGAAGTCAAGTGTATTTGTTGCTCTCACAACTGGGATTGACGACAAGACTTTTGTCAGGTAGTGTACATTATAGCATCATGCTGTAGGGTTTAAGATTGCATTGATGGTTAGTATATGTTGTTTTAGATCATTTTAGGTATTAGGTATTAGTTTAGTGTATTGTGATCAGGATTACCAGACTGAAGAGCTCCATTTCATCTGCAGCAGTCTTGATGCTGTTTGTGTTGTACTCAACGTCATAATGTGACAGCAAAAAATCCAGCTGGACTTTAAAATCCTCTAAATTGGTCGAAAGCAAGGGAAGCTCTGACATCGACACAAACACCCCTGATGGGTCAAAACACAGATCCGTGCATGACATGTAATACTTGTCAGTTCAAGATATGGATGTACAATATTCATTCATTCATATTCCTCTTGCTTAGTCTCTATTTCAGTGGTCGCCACAGCGGAATGAATCACCAACTATTCCAGCATATGTTATACGCAACGGATGCCCTTCCAGTCACAATCCAGTATTGGTAAACACCCACCCACACACACACACACTACGGACAATTTAGTTCACCTAATTCACCTATAGCGCATGTGTTTGGACTGTGGAGGAAACTGGAGCACCCGGGGGAAACCGATACCAACACGGGGAGAACATGCAAACTCCACACAGAAACGCCAACTGCCCCCGCCTGGACTCAAACCAGCGTCCTTCTTGCTGTGAGGCGACAGTGCTAACCACTGAGCCACCATGCCACCCAGATACATGAAAAAAACTTTGATGTAAACATTTTGATCTGCATTAATTAGGTGTCAAATAGAGATCATAGCGGAGCAGACACTGCAGTTCAGAACGCATGTGTGATTTAAGGATTACTTAACAAAGTTTAAGTATAATAGAGTGAAAGTTGATCATTTGTAGATGTTTATAAAGCCTATTACTGTTTAAACATTTTAAGAGTGTTTCAAATGTTTTAAACTAAAATATTTCCCTGATGGGCAGCACAGTGGCGCAGTGAGTAGCACAATCGCCTCACAGAAAGAAGGTCGCTGGTTTGAGCCCCGGCTGGGTCAGTTGGCATTTCTGTGTGGAGTTTGCATGTTCTCCCCGTGCTGGCGTGGGTTTCCTCCGGGTGCTCCGGATTCCCTTACAGCCCAAAGACATGCGCTATAGGTGAACTGGGTAAGCTAAATTGTTCGTAGTTTGTGTGTGTGAATGAGTGTGCATGGATGTTTCTCAATAATGGGTTGCAGCTGGAAGGGCATCCGCTGCGTAAAACATTTGCTGGATAAGTTGGCGGTTCATTTCGCTGTGGCAACCCCAGATTAATAAAGTGAATAAGCTGAAAAGAAAATGAATGAATGAATATTTCCCTGATTTCAACCAAAATATAGCATGAAATTTAGATTTTTTTACCATCAAAATATGCAGGTGACGTCAGATCTACAGCTGTAGAAGTCTGATCTTCATTCCACTCAATCGAAGGAAGATAATGAAGAACCTGCAACCAACAGAATATATATTTTTAAACTCTAGAATGTCCTTTATACTGACAAACGTAATAAACACTAAAAAAAACTATTAATTAGATTTACTAATTTTTAAGGTTAAGTGGTTGCTAACAATTTATGGGGTGAATTTAAACAAACAAATTAACTTAAACATTACTTAATTTAATTGGTTTGTTCAAATTCAGCCCATATAAATTGTTTGCAACCAGTTACCTTAAAAAAAGTAAATCCAATGATTCGATTTTTTAGTGCATGATGTAAATGTAAATCTCTACACTCTAAAGAGTCTTATTTTACTTATGTTTTATTGTTATGAGAGCAAATGGGAACATAAAAATATGTTTGTTGTAGTTTGAGTGTTTGCAAAATCTGAATGTTTGCATGTTTTAAAGGGCACCTATGGTGAAAAATGTACTTTTCAAGCTTGGACAGACATATGTGTGAGGATAGTGTATAGACCGTCATATTGGGGTGATATAAACACACTCAGTGCTTTTTTTTTCAATTTAACAACATAAAAACGGTGGACCAATTGGATCGGTTTTGAGACCGACCGCAACTTGACGTAGGAGTGCGGTCGCCCTGCCCACCGAATAGATTGACAGTTGCGTATTAACATGTCTCCGTAGTAACGTTTATAATCCTATCAACAAGACAGGACATGCGTAAAGCAACCGCAAATAAAAGATCTGTTCAGTTTGCTAGAATCATCAATCATCATCAAATGTGATGAAGAGTGAGTTTGACAAGATTAAAATCTTTTTAAAACAGTGCATGTTTGTAATAAATTATAGCGATTTACTTTCGATTGACATTTGACATTGATTTACCTCATCACCACAGCCGCGTGTCAGAACAATTATACAAGAAGATGCTTCAATCCCGGATTGTGGACATTAAATCAGTTTTATTTTGTACATTAACGTAACAGATATCCATACAGCAGTGGATATTAACCTGTATCCTGTCACATTTGATTGCAAAGACAGTGCAAAGCTAAATGCTCTTGCTGTATGTGTGTGTGTGCGTGAACTTTGTAACGACATTGTGTGTGACTCATCGTTGCAGCTCCACAACAAATGCATCAAATACTCATTGGTAAAGGTCTTACTGTAGGATTTCTCACAAACGTTACGTGACTGCTTCCTTTTGGCTCGTTTCCACTGACTGGTACGGTACGGGTCGGTACGCTTTTATGGCCGTTTCCACTGTCAAAAGGCGTACCGAACCGAACTGTACCGTACCACTTTTTTGGCACCCTTTCGAAAGGGTACCAAACACGAGAAAGGGTCCCAAAAGGATCCCAAAGGCGGAGCTAGACATGCAGCTGAACGCTATTGGTTTACAGAGATGTCACGAGCTCACACAACAAGCCAGAATGAAAACAAAGGAGCCGCCATGTTTTCATACACAGACGAGAGATTATATATACATATAATAACATATAATAACAAGCCCTGTTCGATCTGGGCTCAAATGAACATTGTCGTCGTCTTGATGAACAGCCACAAAGCCAAAAAAGGAGTAGATTTTACCCTGTGCCCCGCGAGCGTTTTTTTTGCTTGCGCGCACCGCGTGTCTATATTTGAAATAACAAACTTCTTGAGCTGATGATCATAACGTGCGCTTGATTATTGATGTGCTTTTGAAACCCGATCCTGTCAGAAACTGACAAACACGAGAGTGACGCGCCAAAAAACAAAAGGAGAAGCCGAAAAAAAAGGAGCACATTATTTTTTCAGCATACGTGAACAAACTGCCATGTTTAACTATTATTATCACCTTTTGGACTATTATGAACTCAGAATGATGGAATTACTTTCTAACAAGAGGCTACATGTGCTGCTGAAGATTACAGACATGTTTAATCATGAGAGGTTTGCACTATGGACTCGATTTCCTGCTGTTTTGAACCTTAATAAGGACTAAATGTATGCTGTGTGTAGTTTTTCTGTAATTGGTAACATATCGGAGACTGTAAAGGTCTGTATGTGTTCATATATGTTGCATTTATTTACAGTAGGCTATTTCACACTGTCATAGATCTGCAGTTATAATTAACTCATGTTCATAGTAAAGTTAGTAATAAACATTTACACACAAGTATTTATGTGTGTAAAGCATCTGTTTTGTGAGAAGTGCTTCTCATATGATATGTGAGCGACCCGTACAGCTTTACTTCAGACATTTTCTCGAGCGAAAATGACGTTGACTGCAACTTTCTGTCGTACACCACACCCATCAAAAGAGTACCATTGGAACCCTTTTAGCAGTGGAAACGCAAGCCTCATAAAGGTGACCCGTACCGACCCGTACTGTACTGTACTGTACCAGTCAGTGGAAACGAGCCATTTATGTCAGTCAGTTGTCTAAGGCAGCCGAGGGCAGAGACTGGGGCATGCTAACAAGCACGTGGGAATGGTGGGCGGGGAGGACTAGCCTTAAAGGCGCAGTACACAAAAACAGCAAAAATCTGTTGAGAGCTAAAAAACACAAACTTGTGAAAGCTATAATAAATAATCTGATGGGTGTTTTGAGCTGAAATTTTACAGACACATTCTGGGGACACAAAAGACTTATATTAAATCTGGAAAAAGGGGTATAGGTGCCCATTAAAGTTTTTACACAGTTTTTATGTTTTATGTAAATGTATCCCCTTAAATTAGTTTTTAGAATCTTCTAGGAATAAGACCTAAATCATTTTGAATTTTAAACCATTACATTACTTCTCTTCCAGTATTCGATATTTGGTCATATTATTGTGTTTACTCACATGCAGAAAGTTGTGGATGTGTTTGACGGAGTGCAGATGGCAAATAAGCCACTGCAGGTAAATGCTGATGTCCTCCTGTGTGATCACAGCAATGGGACTCTCTAAACCCAGCAGCACCTTCTCTCTGGATATGGCAAGACGACGTGCCCGATGCACACAATCCTCAAACTCAGTCATTAAATGTGTGATCTGCTTCTATACAAAGGACCAGGGACATGATGAATGCATAAATTTTTATTTTAAAAATACACACTTTAACGCATTAATTTTGACACTGAATGCATAAAAAATACAGAACATTCCATGGATTCATTTTGCCACTGAATGCTAAAATATCCTGAATTTCATGCATTCATTTTGCCACTGAATGCATAAAAATATTCTGAATGTCATGCAATTTTTTGCACCTAAATGCACAAAAATATTTTTAAAAATTTGCATTAATTTTGCAACTAAATGCATGAAAATACTCAAAATCTCATGAAACAATTTGACACTGAATGCATAAATAAATACTGAACATTCCATGCATTCATTTTTTCCAGGGCATGCATAAAAATATTCTTAATTTCATGTTTTAATTTTGCCAGTGAATCCTTAAAAACACTGAGAATTCCATGTATTATTTTTGCCAATGAATGCATAAAAAATATACAGAAATGCATGCTTTATTTTTGCCACTGAATGCACAATATATTACAAATTTCATGCATTAATTTTGCCACTGAATGCATATAAATACTCAAAAATACAGAAAATTCCATGCACACATTTTGCCATTAAATACAAAAAAATTCCATACATTAATTTTGCCACTGAATGCAAAAAAAATTTCAAAATATTTAAGCCACAAATTATTTTAAGATAATTTTGAATTTCATGCTTTTATTTTGCCATTGAATGCACAAAAACCAAAAAAATACTTCATACATTAATTTTGCAACTGAATGCATAAAAATACTTAAAATATCATGCATGAATAATAATGCCACCAAATGCACAAAAATATTACAAATGCCATGCTTTAATTTTGCCACTGAATGCATAAAAATACTGAAAACTCCATGCATTCATTTTGCCACTAAATATTTTAAGATAATTTTGAATTTCATGTATTAATTTTGACACTGAATGCATAAAAATATCATGAATAAATTCAGCCAGTGAATGAACAGAAATATTACAAATTTCATGCATTAATTTTGCCACTGAACGCATAAAAATACTCAAAAATACTAATAACTCCATGCAATAATTTTGCCACTGAATGCACAAACATACTCAAAATATCATGCATTTATTTTGCCACCGATTGCATAAAAACACAGAAATCCCATGCATTCTGTTCTGTTTCTGTTTGACTTTAATAATCACCAAAAGGAAATGTACGTCACAGCAGAGCTTTCCGTAAAAAAAATTAATTAACTAAAATAGATCAAATAAGGTACATATACATAAAAACAACAATAATAAAATTACATTCATACTGCACACCTTAGTTCCAAAACAACGAGCAAACACTTGTCCATATCTAATACTAATACAGTTCAGCACAAATCATCAGGTATAATTTTGGTTATACAATCTGATCACTGTTGGTAAAAATGACTTCCTGTATCTTTCTCTGTAACAACTGGGTTGAATTTATCTTGCACTAAATAAGCTTGCACACGATTGGACTGTATCAAAAAGGGGATGACGATCGTGGTTCCTCATACTGACAAATTTGTCCAGCATTCAATCATGTGCAATGTCTTCTATAGTGGGTAGTACACACCCCACAACAGAACCCGCCCTTTTTATAAGCTTGTTAAATTTGTTTTTCTCCTTTTTTTTTTATTAGTTTTTAATTTGTTTTTTATCACTGAATATATACAATCAATAAGAATTTTATGCATAAATTTTCCAACAAAATGCAAACAAAACATTCAAAATTCCATGCATTCATTTTGACACCAAATGCAAAAAATCATTTGGAATACTATGCTTACTTTATACTGGGGATATAGTTTCTCCAGGACAGTGGAATGGCGGCCAAATCTTCTCCATCTGAGCATCAGCTGGTACTTGCAGCGTGCCAGTTTATACGTTTGATCAGTGTAAAACTGAGCCAGAATGATCAGAAATGTTAATTATAGAAGATTAAACTGGTCAAATCCTTTTATTTACAACAGCTTCACAAGAATAAATGGAATCAGAGATGACAATTTCATCTAATCTCAGAAACAAAGGTACAAAAACTGTCACTGATACCTTTTTCATATGAGCACACGTTTCTATTTAATAGGTACATAATGGTACCTATTTATACATACATCTACATCTGTAAGAATACGTTTCTTTGCTTAACTCTTTTGATAAAAATGTGTATGTTTAGAAAATGTACCACCACAGTCACAGTTCCTATACCTTTATTTTGGAAAGTGTCAGATTAAAAAAAGACAATAGAGTAATTTTTCTTCTCAATTCAGTGCAATTCAGAATTTAATAACAGTGTATTATGAAATGAGAATCTCAATGAAACGGACCTGATGCAGCAGTAAAGGCAGACCATCGGCTTTGTGCTCTTGATGTAGACAGATTTCCATCTCCCTCTGAGCCACTTCTGCTTGAGAAACTACAGGCTTAGTGGAAGACACCTAACATTTACATCAAAGACAGCATTAAATGTCAAATAAACCACTTCAGGCACACACAGGAGCGTAAAACTTTATAGGGGACCTTTTAACAAGATGTAAAATAAGTCTCTGATGTCCCTAGAGTGTGTATGTGAAGTTTGAGCTCAAAATACCACACAGATAATGTTTTATAACTCCTTGAAGCTGCCCCTTTTAGTCTTCGATGCTAATTGTGTATTTTAATGACTGCCGCTTTAAATTCAAATGAGATTGTGCTCTTTTCAGAAGAGGGCGGAGCTACAAATGCCTGTGTGTCAGCATAGTGGCATATTCAAAAGCAAGAGTAACGTCCTATGCTAATGAGGGAGAGATTGTCACTAATGGGCGGGGCTTTCCCCTCTAATGACACGTACAAAGGGAGAATGTCAATCAAAGTGTTTCTGCAGACTGTTTTTAATCAAGCGTGATTATATGAAAATTAAATTAATACATTTTTACCTTTACATGCTGGCTATATTGACACTGTTCCCACACAACTTAACCCTTCATAGTGATTTTTGCATAATTGGTTCCCCTTTTACTGCATTTCATTTCCTTGTACTTGTACATGTGTGATGACAATAAAGTTGAATCTAATCTAATCTAATCTTAATACAAACCCAAATAACTGTAAAGACTCACCTGCAGCGCTTTGTGAAGCATCTGCTGCCTCTCCAGACGAAAATAAGAAACATCTTTTGGAATATGGACAGAGCTGAAAAGGTCAGCAAAATGTAATTACATATAATTTAGCAATTTTTATTGCTGGGCAATAATTAATCACATTAATTAATTAGATTAATCGCTTCGAAAATAAAAGTTTGTTTTGACTTAAATGTGTGTGTGCTGTGTATATTTATTATGCGTATATAAATACGCACATGCATGCATATATTTGAAAAAAATATATTTATATTTAGATACAAATTATACATAAATTTCAATATACATTTAACAAAATTGTTTTGTGTAATTTTGTTTTTGTGAATACAGCAGTTCTGTCTGGTTTTTGAATCTGATTGTCTGATAGCCGTGAGATATTAAAGTAATATCAGCAAACAATATATCAATAGACTCGTTACAGTTTGACAAATATTGCAGCTGTTGATTGCATCATGTACTTTTGAGGCTTTTTTAGCCGAGAATGTAGTTGTTTAGATTGCAACTATGCAGTTTATTTATAAGGATAGTGTCTATTTTAAATATTTATCATTTTGGAAATTCAGCACGTCGGTGACTATCAAACTGTCATACTGAACAGAGCTAAGACGATTGATGTTGCACAACAAGATGGCGACAAAGACTGCATAATAAGTGCTTAGGGGAGAAAAAACTGCTTTTTTTCAGCGTAAGTTTCAAACTACATTATTATAAATCAAGTAAGTGACATTCTAAGTCAATCTCTCTCTTTTGTATGTTGTAGTGCTGTATTTATACCTTAGTAATCTGGTAGTCTTTGCTTTTCTCTGGCTTTTTCGGGGGTTAATTGATGTGATCTCCCAATTGCAACAAAGAAATACTGGGAGATATCCTTGTAGACTGATGGAATTTCATGCCGTTCAGCCTTATAATCTTAAAATGTGAGCAAAATCAGCTGTTTTGTCATCACTTTAGACATTACGCTAGGGAATCATTCAAACACTAGCTCTAAAGTGACGTTGGTAAAGTAGCAACAGTTTCTGCTGTTGTGACGTCAGCTGCAGATGTGAATGAATGTCGGAAGAAAGTAGTTCTTAATACAAAAGGGTTTTTAGACTCTTCATGTTTGATTTTTTTTTTATATATGATTATGGTGTTTAACTGTTGTATAAACACAATATCACACTAGTAGCAGTGCGATATGGCTGTATATCATCACTGGTGGGACACTAAGCCCAATATACAGCCATTTTCGCACTGCTACTAGTGTGATAGTGTCTATACAACAGATATTGCTCATGTATGACATATACATAGTAAATATATATATATACACTACACACACATACAATATTTTATTCATTCCATTTTCTTTTCGGCTTAGTCCCTTTATTAATCAGGGGTCGCCACAGCGGAATGAACCACCAACTATTCAGGCATGTTTTACGCAGCGGATGCCCTTCCAGCCACAACCCAACTCTGAGAAACACCCATACACTCTTGCATTTACACACATACACTACGGCTAATTTTGCTTTATTCAATTCACCTATAGTGCATGCTTTTGGACTGTGGGGGAAACCGGAGCACCCGGAGGAAACCCATGGTAACACGGGAAGAACATGCAAACTCCACACAGAAATGCCAACTGACTCAGCCGAGGCTCAAACCAGTGACCTTCTTGCTGTGAGGCAATTGTGCTACCCACTGCCCCACAATATATTTATTTATATACACAAACTTTTATTTTGGATAATCTTCGCCCGGCACTAGCAATTTTTTTATTTTAAAATATAATTGAGTAAAGATTTTGCTAAATTTAATTTATTAATTACAAGCAAATCAAATATCCGTGAAATTCTGAAATATATGTTTACTTATGTTATAAGATTAATTATAGTCAACTAAAGCTAAAACAATGTTAGTGACCTAGCTGTCTTGAAATAAAGCTCAAGCATGAATTAAATGAAATTAATGAATAAAACCATGAATAAAACCTAAATGTATACATTAATTCAATTAATAGCAATTTTTAACGACTAAGTGAAAATTATAAAGTTATGAATGCAATCATCTGTCTGACCTGTATGGTTTTGAGGATATTTGATGTAACATGTCCTTGTCCTCAATCTCAATCCTCAGAGATTGAATCTGCGCGCTCAGTTCTTCTTCCAATTTCTCCACCTTCACTGACGAGCTGTAAGTCTGTGGCATCTTCACTTCTCACAATAGCCGAATAAACTCGTGTATTTGTCAAACTTACTGTATTACGTGAGTTACACGTAAACGAGACTACAAGAAGCGCGCTCAAATAATAGAAACACACACACGCGCGCACACAAAATAACTTTTAAGAAGTATCCCGTACGTTCCAAACATTTGTTACATTGTGTCAGTGTTTGAGCCGTTGGCATAGTGACACCAGACGCGCGCTCAAATTATAGAAAACACACACACACACACACCAATCAAACTTTTAAGAAGTGTTCCATACGTTCTAAACGTTTGTTTCAATGTGTCAGTGTTTGAGCCGTTGCTATAGTGACACCAGACGCGCGCCTCAAAGGAATGTAGAAAAGTCTAGATGGGATACAGCTGAGGATACTCACGTCATTCATTTATCCATTCATTTTCTTTTCGGCTTAGTCCCTTTATTAATCCGGGGTCGCCACAGTGAAATGAACCGCCAACTTATCCAGCACGTTTTACGCAGCGGATGCCCTTCCAGCTGCAACCCATCTCTGGGAAACATCCCAATTACCCAATTCACCTGTACCGCATGTCTTTGGACTGTGGGAGAAACCGGAGCACCCGACCCGGAGAAAACCCACGCGAACGCATGGAGAACATGCAAACTCCACACAGAAACGCCAACTGACCCAGACGAGGCTCGAACCAGCGACCTTCTTGTTGTGAGGCACCAGCACTACCTACTGCGCCACTGCGTCACGATACTCATGTCAATACAGCATAATTTTTGTGACATTCATTCATTTTCTTTTAGCTTAGTCCCTTTATTCATCAGGGGTCGCCACAGCAGAATGAACCGCCAACTTATCCAGCATATGTTTTACACAGCAGATGCCCTAGCTGCAACCCAGTACTGGGAAACATCCATACACATTCATTCACACACACACACACACACACACACACACACACACACACACACACACACACACACAC
>CAIGQZ010034910.1:17485670-17517765 GCA_903798205.1 Danio tinwini
CACACACACACACACACACACACACACACACACACACACACACACACTACGGCCAATAAGTTTATTCAATTCACCTACCTATGTCTTTGGACTGTGGGAACTTGAACCAGTGACCTTCTTGCTGTGAGGCGACAGTGCTAACCACTGAGCCACTGTGTCACCTTTTGTGACATTATACAACAATAATTAACATTTTTACATTACTGTGACAGTTGGGGTTGGGGTATAAGTTAATAAAATACAATTTACAGGGTAATTTAATAAAATAACAAATAATTTTCTAATATTATCATTTTTGTGACATTTTAGTTATTAAAATATTTTGCCAGAGCTGTTTATCGAAAAATCACTTTTAACACATTTTTTTATTCATAGTAGTTTTAATAACTCATTTCTAATAACTAATTTATTTCGTTTTATTTTTATTATTTTATTAATTATTATTTGCCATGATGACAGTACATAATATTTTTTCTAGTTACTTGCAAGATACTAGAATTGAGCTTAAAGTACAATTTAACTGGTGTGTTCTGTAGCCAATCAAACAAAAAGTGTTAAGTTGTTTAATAATTTTTTTTTATTTCCAGCAAAACTAAAATGACTTTTCTCTTCCAGAAGAAAAAATATTATAGGAAATACCGTGATAAGTTTCCCGTGATAAACAGCCAGTTGGAAATATTTAAAAAAGAATAAATGAAAATAAACACGAGGGCTATATAATTAAATATATGATATACTTTAATACACATTTTAAAATACTGTATATTCATACAAATTTAATTTATTCAATCAATCATTTCAAGGTAATTGAACCTTCATATTTTTACATTTATTTGTTTTACAACTAATTTTTTATTTCTTTTCGTCTTTGCCATGATGACAGTACATAATAGTTTTCTAGCTTGCTTTAAGTTGCTTTCTAGTTTAGTTGCCTGCAATATATTAGTATTGAGCTTAAAGTGCATTTAAACTATTTAATTTTTATTATTAATTTTATTATAAGTTATATATATATATATATATATTTATTTATTTATTTTTTTTTTTTTTTTATTATTATTAAAGACTGCTTTTGTTCGAACCAAAATAAAATAAACATTCTCCAGAAGAAAAAAATATTATAGAAAATAAACTAATTTTAAAAAATAACAGGAGGGCTTTATATTTAAATATATCCTATACTTTAATACACAATTTTATATATAATTAATACGATTGAAGTAATTCAGTCAAGGTATTTGAACCTTTTCACTTTACATGTATTCGTTTTATAACCTGCAGAGGGCGATGAAAACTCAGTCAAGCGCCTCGATTTCATTTTGCTGACACAAGCAAAGGACAAATCAGTCTGAAAGGTCTACCTGAACATTATATTTTTATTAATAATTGTACCTGACTTAGTCAAAAGACGTCTTTTAATTGCTTTACGTGTAATACCTCACACAGCTTCACGTTGGTCACCTTTGCACTCAAATTTTGAAACTCCTGCAAATCAAATATTTCTCCCCAAAAATAGCCAGTTAACGCTTGTCACTTTCAACACCCACAGCGAGCATACATTCAATCAAGCAAATCCTAATGTATAATTCAATCTATCGGATCCACCTTCTCTGGATTTAAATAGCTCAACATTCCAAGTTGACTTGGATACAGACGCGCTGATTGGTCGACGGCAAAAGCAGCCGCCAGCTAATCAGAGTTGATCACCGAGCTGCCGTTTCCACCAATGAGCGCGCGAGCACATTTTACAAGCCTTTGCTTTGTCACTAGGGGTTGTTTTCCTCCCTGCAGAGAGCAGCACAACATTATGAATGATTTTCTTAATACAATCAATCAAACTGATTGTGCAGCGCCTGTGAATGAGCGTGTGATTGCGACGTGTGCATGAATACACACTAATTTTGACAAACATCAGCAATCAAATACGACAACAGGGGCTCCAACCAAGAGAACATTTCATGCATTTTGAAAAGACAAGTCTCCTTGGAAACCATTCACAATCTGGATGCCCTTCAGTGAGGGAAAGCTAGAAAAAAAAGAGGAGGTTTGAAATGTGTGCATTCAATGCTAGTAGTAGACTGCCCAGACACCAGACGTCTCTTCGGGTCATCTTTGGTTGAAAGTCATTCTACAAAATCTAAACATTTTGAGAGAAATGCCCAGTGTTGGCCACACTTCTTTAAAAGAGTACTTCATTCATTCAGTTTCTTTTCGGCTTAGTCCCTTTATTAATCAGGGGTCGCCACAGCGAAATGAACCACCGACTTATCCATCATATGTTTTACGCAGCGGATGCCCTTCAAGCTGCAAGCCATTACTGGGAAACATCTATACACACTCACTCACACACATACACTTCGGACAATTTCGCTTACCCAATTCATCTATAGTATTTCCTCCAGGTGCTCTAGTTTCCCCACAAGTCCAAAAACAAGTGGTATAGGTCCTATACCACATGTTTTTGGACTTGTGAGGGAAACCGGAGCACCTGGCCGAAACCCAACACAGGGAGAACATGCAAACTCCACACAGAAACACCAACTGACCCAACCGAGGCTCGAACCAATGACCTTCTTGCTGTGAGGCGATTGTGCAACCAACTGCACCACCGTGCAGCTTAAAAGAGTACTTAGTTATAGTTATTACAAAATGGTATTTGGTCGGTACTGCATTTGGATAAGAATTATTGTTTTGTTAGTTGCTTGCAATGAGCTTGGTACTATCTTTAAATTTAATTGTGTTAAAAAAAAAAGATTATCAAGGTCAAGGTCAAATTTATTGTCTCCCGTATGAGAAATGTGTTTTAGAAAAAAAGGTTCTGCTGTACATAGACACCAACAAGGCAACATATTACATAAGTTCACATTAAAAATCTGATCCTAAAATACCCCCTAATATAAGTATGATTCCATAAAATCAATATATTAATGAAATACAATGTGCCCCCACTGCCCTCTGTTATGCCACCAATGCAGCTATCTTAATCTTTGACCGTTCTACCTGCTCATTTATCAATTTAATTGAAAAAGGAACAAAAGAGTGTTTATATCTACACTCTCAGAAATAAAGGTACGAGAGCTGTCACTGGTGTGGTGCCTTTTCAAAAGGTACACATTTGTACTTGAAAGGTCCATATTGGTACCTCAAAAGTATATATTAGTACCTACAAATTTTAAGAGGAACACTTTTGTACTTTTTAGGTACCAATATGTACCCTTGAGGTATTAATATGGACCTTTTAGGTACAAATTTGTACCTTTTGAAAAGGTACCACTCCAGTCACAGCTTGTGTACCTTTATTTCTGAGAGTGTATTATACTTGCATAACAAGACCCAGTATCTTCTGCCAGAATTCATCAGCTCATACTCCTAAGACAGCACATGTGACAAATCTGATAAAATCTTGTTGGCTTGTGGAGAACTCAAAGATGTCTTTTAGCGAACCAAGTGTCTTAATTCCCATAAATTTTCCTGCCACTCTCATGAGGTTATTTAGTTGGGTTTTCATTTTTACTGTCAAATTCCCAAACCAAACAATAATTCCATATCTTAAAATAGACTCAATTGTTGCTTTATAAAAAGTTAGCATTATGCTGCTACTTATTTGAAGGTAATTAGATGTATTCCTTTACCATTAATTAATATGTTAAAAGACATCCTAGTTTATTCCACTGTCACACCAAAAATTATGGATAATAAATTAGGTAAGTAAAATTTTGTGGACAAGAAATGTACAAATACGTTTATTAGAAAGTGTCTTGTACAGGAATGCTATCCTGGTCCTATAAAAAGAAATTATATTTTCCAACCTTTTAATAAGAATTTAGTTAAGAAAATTAGATGCAAATATTTGACATAAGGTGTCGCGGTGGGTAGCACAATCGCTTCACAGCAAGAAGGTTGCTGGTTCGAGCCTCGGCTGGGTCAGTTGGCATTTCTGTGTGGTGTTTGCATGTTCTCCCCATGTTCGTGTGGGTTTCCCGGGTGCTCCGGTTTCCCCTACAAGTCCAAACACATGCGATACAGGTTAAAATTGAAATGCGTAATAGGCTAAAATTGTCCATAGTGTATGTATGTGAATGAGTGTTTGTGGATGTTTCCCAGTGATGGGTTGCAGTTGGAAGGGCATCCGCTGCGTAAAACATATGCTGGATAAGTTGGCGGTTCATTCCGCTGTGGCGACCCCAGATTAATAAAGGGACTAAGCCGAAAAGAAAATGAATGAACATTTGACATTTCCTCTTCCTCCAAAATATAAAGAATTTCATTTTAAAATTATGTATGATATTTACCCTAACAAAGAAGTTTCTGAGAAAGATTTAATGTGAATTGTAATGTGTCTGCCAATTCGGCAATAGTGATATTGAAACTGTTGAACATCTATTTCTTCATTGTAATTTGGTTAATCCTTTCTGGTCTGATGTGGACAACTGGATAAAACATTATTTTTCAATGCTTCCTTCTATTTGTTGAGACATTGTGTAATTTGGAGTACATTTGAACAGCAAAGATGATGACTTGACTGCAAATTTTGTACTTATTTTACTTAAATTCTTCATTCATAAATGCTAAATTTTAAAAACAGCCCCTCAATTGATTGTCTGTAAAAAGGAGTTTGCCACCTATGTAGAGGCTTTAAAAATAATGAAGTATGAGAAGTTATAGTTATTAGTTACTTTCCACAAATAGTAACTGAGTTAGTAGTGACGATGCTGCTCGCATGAAAACCACTTCAGTGTTCTCAATTATAGTAACGCGCATTTAACTGTCGGTAACGGTAACAGCGTTATAACTTGGGAAACAGTAATTCAATTGATTACTCATTACTGAAAAAAGTATCGCCGTTAGTACTGCTGTTTACTTATAGAGCCGTTATAAATGACTGAGTGATTAGAGTGAAGAAATCTGATCGAATGCAAAACATAAAACCACAAACATATCAGTCTTACTGTGATGGAAACATTGTGATCTGGGTTTATTTTTAAAGTGTCAAAAAAACAGAGGTGTGACAGGAAGAAAATGTGGTGAGAAATTGTAATCACTTTATGCATTTAAGCAAATGTGAGCTTCTGTAAACCAAAGATAAACATGTAGTTTGAGTCAAATAACCTAAAGGACTGCTTTAACCATAAAAATGTATTTTACTGTAGCTACAGATCAAAGCGATATGGCCTAAAGAGTAAACAGGGTTTTTAATAAATCTTTGTGCATTCATGATGCACAGAAAACGGTTCCTCCAAAGTAAAAATACAGCGGAGGAACAAATTAAATTTAAATTTACAAATTAAGTTATGCATAATAAAATGAAATGATGCAGTGAAAAAGTATTGAACACATGAAGAAAGGGAGATGTAGAAAGGCAGTGAAAGCCCAGGCAGCAGCTGAAATCTCTCAGTAGTTCTTCAGCAACCCTTCAACAACTTCCTATGTAAATGAATATCAGCTGCTTCAGTCCAGCATCTACATTAGCAGGAGGATGAAACCAGGGTGGACATTTCAGCAAGACAATGATCCAAAACACAGCCAAGGAAACTCTTAAATGCTTTCAGAGAAAGAAAATCAAGCTGTAGAATGGCCCAACCAATCCCATGACTTGAATCCAATAGAAAATGCAAAATAAAGAGCATATTTGATAGACGAGCATACCTGCAGTTTTTCCCGGGAGTCTCCCATATTTCAGACCCGTCTCCCGTATAGTTCTGTCTCCCGGAAAACTCACGGAATTTCACGAACCCCCCCCCCCCCTCTTCAGTTCGCGCACGCACTAACCCTAACCCCCTCCCCCGCTCTTCAGTTCTTGCACTTAATTCCCTCTCGGCCCTTACGATCATGGCCTCCCAATCATCCCCATCCACCAAATTGGCTTTATCACTGTCTCTCAGCTCTACCTATAGCCTATAGTGTGTGGTGAGCGCACTGGCGCCGTTGTCCTGTGGCTGCCGTCGCATCATCCAAGTGGATGCTGCACACTGGTGGTGGTGTGGAGAGACCCCGCCTCATGATTGTGTAGCGCTTTGGGTGTATGGTTATATACAATAAATGCGCTATATAAATACACATTACATTACAAGTGATATTATTATATTAAGATCAATTTAAACCTGTTTATATAATGATTCTACAACAGGATTTACAGTACATTGGCACAAACACACTCAAGGCACAAAAAACACATGTAAATGTGCTTTTTGGCTTTAATGTCACTCATGAATCATAACTTTTCTTTTGTTTGTTGTGAATACATACCCTCTAGTGGTGAAAATTACATACTGCACCTTTTGAGTCAGCATGGAACAGAAGTCCAAAACAGAAGTTAAGAATGTCCTTTTTTCTCATATCGTGACATACATCCAACTGAAGCAGTCCTGAAATCAGAAAATAAAATGTAAGAAGATGCATGATTTTGTCCTTTGGAAACCGTCTGGATCATTGGAAAATGGGTGTTGCAAACAAAATGAAGGAAGACTGACGAATGGACGAATGCAGGGAAGAAACGAGACCTGAACTTGTAGTGCTCCTGAAATGAAGTATAAGAAAGAAGATCAAATACAAATTGTATGAGAAGCAACTAGTGGTGTAACGGATCACAAATCTCACGATTCAGATCACATCATAGTTTTTTTGTCATAGATCGAAGCATTTTGCGGATCAGCCAAAAAGGGGAGGAGACAAATGTAATTTGCTTTTCATTTATTACAAAAACAGTACTGCAAGACACTTTTGGTTTTAACAAACAGAACTTAGAAGCTGTAATTTTATAAAAAAAAATCAAATGAAGAAATAATCAGCTGAATAAAAATAAATTGTAAAAATACTCAGTACTGTGAAAAATTCACTGTTACTACTATTGTTGCTGATAACGCTAAATGTAGAAAGTGTATATTTAGTATAAAAGGTATATTTAAATGTATGTTTGGTCTCTTTTTTTAATAAATGATTCAGTTCTTCCCTCATAAAACTTAATGTTTCATTGCTAGATGTGTCATTTTTGAAGAATTATTCAGTGGCTTATTTTTGATGGCTGGTTGTCACCACCTTTTGGTTAAATAATGTAATTGCTGCCTACAATTTTTATTTTTGAGCATAGTTGAATGCATATGATGGTGATTTAATCTTTACCATAAACATCAGTGGTTTTATCTAAACTATAAACTTATCTCCTCCATGAACCGCCACCTTATCGTAGTGGAGGGGTTTGAGTGCCTGAGTGATCCTAAGAGCTATGTTGTCGGGGGCTAATGCCCCTGGTAGGGTCTTCCAAGGCAAAAAGGTCTTAGGTGACAGGTCAGACTAAATGCGGTTCAAAAACCCCTTATAAGTACGTCAAAGACCGTGACGTCGCCCTGTATGGTGCAGCCGGGGCCCCAACCTGGAGCCAGGCCTGGGGTTGGGGCTCGTAAGCTAGCATCTGGTGGCTGGGTTTTTTCCCACAGAACCCGGCCGGGCTTAGCTCGAAGGAGCAACGTGGGACCATCCTCCCGCAGGCCCACAACCTACAGGGGGAGCCGTAAGGGGCCGGTGCATTGTGGAATGGGTGGTGGTCGAAGGTTAGGACCACAACAACCCGATCGTCAGGCATGGAAACTGTGTGGTCTTCCTTATAGCTCCCCAACTTAGCCGCCATGTGTTGGAGTTTTCTCCGGTGAACGAGAGGGTCGCCTTCCTCCACCTTCGGGTCAGGGATAGGTCTCTCGCTGTAGTTTGTGCCTACGGGCCAAACACCAGTGCAGAGTACCTGGCCTTCTTGGAGTTCTTGGGAGGGGTGCTGGAAGGTGCTCAGACTGAGGACTCCATTGTTCTACTGGGGGACTTCAATGCCCACGTGGGCAACGACAGTGACACCTGGAGAGGCGTGATTGGGAGGAACGGCCTCCCTAATCTATATCTGAGTGGTTTTGTTATTGGACTTCTGTGCTAA
This sequence comes from Danio tinwini, assembly GCA_903798205.1. Taxonomy (NCBI): domain Eukaryota; kingdom Metazoa; phylum Chordata; class Actinopteri; order Cypriniformes; family Danionidae; genus Danio; species Danio tinwini. The sequence continues at coordinate 17,493,589 of CAIGQZ010034910.1, forward strand.
TCACAGTTTGTCCATAACAAACACCATGTTCAAGCATAAGGGTGTCCATCAGTGCACATGGCACCAGGACACCCTAGGGCGGAGGTCAATGATCGACTTTGTTGTTGTATCATCTGATCTCCGACCATATGTCTTGGGACACACGGGTAAAGAGAGGGGCAGAGCTGTCAACTGATCACCACCTGGTGGTGAGTTGGGTCCACTGGCAAGGGGGAAAGCTTGACAGACCTGGCAGGCCCAAGCGTATTGTGAGGGTCCTCTGGGAACGTCTGGCTGAACCCCAAGTCAGAGGGATTTTCAACTCTCACCTCCGGAAGAGCTTTGACCAGATCCCAAACGAGGCTGGAGACATGGAAACTGAGTGGGCCATGTTCTCCGACTCCATTGTTAACGCGGTTGTGAGGTGCTGTGGCCGTAAGATCTGTGGTGCCTGTCAGGGCGGCAATCCACAAACCCGGTGGTGGACACCGGAAGTAAGGGATGCTGTCAACCTGAAGAAGGAGTCCTACAGGTCTTGGTTGGCTTGCAGGTCTTGGTTGGACTTTTTACAATGTAACCTGCTCACCTAATGTTTACATTTGTAATATTTATATTATTTGCTAATTAATAACCTCATGTGAAACTCTGAATCTGCGTCTCATTTCGGAGTCTGCACTGTCCACCGAAAGTTGCATTTCGGTCATGAGCACATGCTTTAAGAGCCTTTTTTTGAATGAATGAATGAATTACGCTGTTTTCCATCAGGGCTACCCAAGGTGCTGAACTACAATTGGCTAAACTGGCATTAGGCAGGTTAAAAGAACCCAAACAAAGACCAGCGTTCTGGTCTTCAGGGAGTGCAGAATTATTAGGCAAATGAGTATTTTGACCACATCATCCTCTTTATACATGTTGTCTTACTCCAATCTGTATAGACTCGAAAGCCTACTACCAATTAAGCATATTAGGTGATGTGCATCTCAGTAATGAGAAGGGGTGTGGTCTAATGACATCAACACCCTATATCAGGTGTGCATAATTATTAAGCAACTTCCTTTCCTTTGGCAAAATGGGTCAAAACAAGGACATGACAGGCTCCGAAAAGTCAAAAATAGTGAGATATCTTGCAGAGGGATGCAGCACTCTTAAAATTGCCAAGCTTCTGAAGCGTGATCATCGAACAATCAAGCGTTTCATTTAAAATAGTCAACAGGGTCACAAGAAGCATGTGGAAAAACCAAGGTGCAAAATAACTGCCCATGAACTGAGAAAAGTCAAGCGTGCAGCTGCCAAGATGCCACTTGCCACCAGTTTTGCCATATTTCAGAGCTGCAACATCACTGGAGTGCCCAAAAGCACAAGGTGTGCAATACTCAGAGACATGGCCAAGGTAAGAAAGGCTGAAAAACAACCACCACTGAACAAGACACACAAGCTGAAACGTCAAGACTGGGCCAAGAAATATCTCAAGACTGATTTTTCTAAGGTTTTATGGACTGATGAAATGAGAGTGAGTCTTGATGGGCCAGATAGATGGGCCCGTGGCTGGATCGGTAAAGGGCAGAGAGCTCCAGTCCGACTCAGACGCCAGCAAGGTGGAGGTGGAGTACTGGTTTGGGCTGGTATCATCAAAGATGAGCTTGTGGGGCCTTTTCGGGTTGAGGATGGAGTCAAGCTCAACTCCCAGTCCTACTGCCAGTTTCTACAAGCAGCGGTACAGGAAGAAGTCTGCATCCTTCAAGAAAAACGTGATTTTCATGCAGGACAATGCTCCATCACACGCGTCCAAGTACTCCACAGCGTGGCTGGCAAGAAAGGGTCTAAAGGAAGAAAAACTAATGACATGGCCTCCTTGTTCACCTGATCTGAACTCCATAGAGAACCTGTGGTCCATCATCAAATGTGAGATTTACAAGGAGGGAAAACAGTACACCTCTCTGAACAGTGTCTGGGAGGTTGAGGTTGCTGCTGCACACAATGTTGATGGTGAACAAATCAAAACACTGACAGAATCCATGGATGGCAGGCTTTTGAGTGTCCTTGCAAAGAAAGGTGGCTATATTAGTCACTGATTTGTTTTTGTTTTGTTTTTGATTGTCAGAAATGTATATTTGTGAATGTTGAGATGTTATATTGGTTTCACTGGTGAAAATAAATCATTGAAATGGGTATACATTTGTTTTTTGTTAAGTTGCCTAATAATTATGCACAGTAATAGTCACCTGCACACACAGATATCCTCCTAAAATAGCTAAAACTAAAAACTACTTCCAAAAATATTTAGCTTTGATATTAATGATTTTTTTGGGTTCATTGAGAACATGGTTGTTGTTCAATAATAAAACCCTCAAAAATACAACTTGCCTAATAATTCTGCACTCCCTGTATTCAAAGCAGCATATCTGACTTCAGCATTGTTTATCAGATAAACAAAAACATTCACTTAGCATGTTTCTTAAATATCTGCAAACATATTATGGTATTTTTATGCTTTAGAAGAGTCAAAAACTTACAAACAGCACGTTTAAATCTGCAGAGTATAAACACACCCTGTTACCTCTTGCTGTTTTTAATGTAGAAAAATAGTTTTGGTCCATTCTGGATGTATTAAAATAAAGACTGCAGACATGTATTGTGTTGTACAAGCTTTATTTACATGCACCTTGCCTTACACTACCTTGTTTACACGATCCAAAATGGAAATACATAGGTAAAAACAAGCAAACATCGAGTGGATGGTAACTAGCGGCCAGTTGTGATGTAAGGAGGTACACACGCAATTTACGCTTACACAATTTGTGTTAATTCCATCTAACGAATGAAAATCATAGTAGTTCTTGTGAGAATGAACCTACCCGAAACACTATCAGAGGTCTATCTAAAATGTTAAATGCAAAATGAAGTAAACAAAAGGTGTAAACAGCACAATCGACTTTTTATAGTCATCTTAAAACCTGTAACTCCAGCTGATTATAAAAAGCAGATTATAAAAATCAGTGCTTAAGAGGCTTATGGAATCTCTGGGTGTGAAGATGACCTTAACTAAAAGGTAGATTCGAGAAACAACATTAGGTGTACCTACGCAAACATCTGCAAGCCGTCCCTGAATGGCACTACTAATTCATCAAACTCAACAGCTGCATTATGTTTTTTTCATTAGCCTCAAATTTGGTTGTCTGGCATGTTCAAGATCAACAGTGAAATACAGTACAATGTAGGTGCTTTCTTACATAGCTTATCCGTACAGGCTGTAATACTACAAAGTGGCCGCCTTTCGTTTTAAAACTATTATAATGCTTAAAACACACCGCCGCCACACACTTTCTACTAGCACTCGCCATTGTGTAGATGCGTACACATAAATGCTAGCCATATAAACTGACCCGACACAATTTCACTTAGCACCAAATGCTCATAGCTTCATTTTTCTTTTCCTGCTACAAATACGCAAACATCTAGTGGTCCTTAATCAGCGCTCCAAAATTTAGATCTGTTAATATGAATTCAATACTTGTCTGTGTATATACACACACATACTGAAAGCATTGCGGGTCTCCATCATGAAATGCAAGCCTAATCTATGATTTACGCAGAAACTGGTAAACCTATCCTAAGGTAAATGGTTGCATGCATGTATACACACATATATAGTGTACAGTGCATGCACACACACACACTAATTGCATTGAATGCAACAACTAAAGAATGGTTTACAAATTTGTGCAAATAGTTTTCATAAAGCTATTGATACTTCATGAAAGAGGCCCAGTGGGTGTGTGTGTGTGTGTGTATATATATACACGCATACATAAACACAAATATATAGCTTATATTCTATTCTAAAATGGCTAACATTGGAAGTGAATGCGGTGATGCTCAAGAACGCGGATAAATGCACAGGTTGTGTTAGGAAATCCATAGGAAACACTGACTAGTTTCGTACAGCAGAACACTAAATACATAGCTTATCATCATATCATTATTCACTTTCCCGCAAAAGGAGTCAAGGATACATTATGATCATCACTGGTTTCACAAATAACACAACCTCTTCCCTTTTTTTTAAGTTTCACAACAAAAAAATAAACTAACTGGAGACATGACAGACTTATTTCATGGCCATTTTTCAGACAACAGAATTCTCAAGAGTTTGTGTTGTAAACAGGCCATTTTTGCAGTTGTCTTGAGGACTAGTTTGGCAAAAGGCAAGTGTCTGTTTAAATGCGAGGACTAGAAATCTACTCATCTTGATCACAAGTTACGAGAAATTACCACAAACTATAGGCACCTACAGACTTGTTGACTTCAATGGGGATCAGGTATTGCAATGGTGATGAGGAAAAATGGCAAATTGACAAAACATTTATGACATGGTTGTCAACAGCTGCCCAATCCAATGAGAATTCAACTTTCCCGCTTTTTCACACCTCCAAAAAGGTTCGTGAAACTTTCTCCAGTTTGTAGGCACCCTCATACACCATACATAATATGCTCATTTTACAACTCCCCTAGAGTTAAACAGTTGTTTTACCATTTTTTAATCCAATCTGCTGATCTCCGGCTCTGGCAGGAACACTTTTAGCTTAGCATAGATCATTGAATCAGATTTGACCATTAGCCTCACTTAAAATTATCACGCAGATAAGTTTGCCATTTAAAATTTAAGTGGACTCTTCAGTAATTACACTGTGCACCAATACAGGCGGAAAATTTAAATCTACTATTTTCTAGCCTGATATAGCAAGGAACTATACTCTAATTTTAGTGTAATAAACAAGAAACTTTGCTGTTTTACTATGGCTGCAGCAGGCGCAATGATATTACACAGTGTCAATGATGTACGCTAAGCTTAACTAAAAGTGTTCCTCCCAGACCTGGAGATCAGCTCTAGGAGTTGTAAAAAAAAAAAAAAAAAAAAAAAAAAAAAAGAGGAGTGGTTCTTTAAGATTTTTTTTATTCTAGACAGACTGAGCCAAGTTCTCTCTACAGTACTCCACCTTCCATACTCAAGCAGAGTTCAATACCTTGTCATTGGCAAATAGAGTAACCTGCAGTACTTAAAGCAAGGTTAATTCTGTTGGAACTCTTTATAACGTCCATCAAACCAGCCTCAATCATGACAATACAAAACATACAGCCACAAAACTACAACACCAACTGGGTAAATCATTGACGTTAACTCATTCCAAAGGATGTCAAATAGCTTTTCTACAGCATAATATACAGTTGCTTTACAGTGGACAGTTGGCTCAAATGCGGTGTTCAGACCTGTCCCTACATTCCTGGGCCTGGCCGGATCAGCCTGGCACCCAGCTTTGGGAGGAGGTTCGTTTGGTTCTGGAGAAGCTCCCTGATGTCAGGTTAGCATTCTGAGAGGAGATGAGATGGGAATCAAAGCTGAGATCCAGGCCTTCGGCATCCATCAGATCGTTGCGGGTGATGATGTCCATATCACAATCGAAACTGCCACTGAATGCCTCAAGATCCAAGTCAGATGGAAAACGGTCCTGAGACATTGACTGAACGGAGGTCACGCTGCCATTGAGACCTGCCAACAATGAATCGGAGGAGTTGAGCTGCATAGATGTGCTTCTGAAGGGAGACTGTTGCAGTTGCTTCATCAAGCTTTGGTAGTCTGACTCGCTGCTCGGGACACAGTTCATCCGCCATCCAGATGGCGATGCCTTTTTGAGCCCTGCTTGTCCTGCAGGCCCAGCCTGGTTGGACATCATGGGGTCATTACGCAACAAAATGCGACGAGCATTCTGAGAGGAAAGGGAGGCACTGGCTTGAGACATAAGCGGGTCAGATTGGGTAAGAAGGACATCACTGCGACTACTGGACTCGGAGCTGAGCAAATCCTGCAGACACTGCTCGCTAAAGAGGGAACCGCAGGAGAATGTTGCCTGCTTGTTTTCCTGGATGGTTTGCATTGGAGACTGTCTCAGCCCAGTGACTGATGGAGGGCTAAACATTGAGTTGGTGCCATAGCTGCCGGAGGGAATTGCCAGACTGCTTCCAGAGCAGCTGAAGGTAAACACAGGGCTTCCCTGTAGGTTGGCTCCACTCTCATCTTGGCCCGGAGACTGCGAAGCCGTCAAGCTGATGTTGTCCAGAAGGTCATCCATTAGGTTGTCAGAGAGGCCATCATTGAGGTTCATAGTTCCTGCAAGGTCAGCTAGACGGGGCAGTTCGGTGAGCCCAGTGGACGGAGACATACTGCTGGGGCTGGAATATAGCATGGGTGACAGGGGAGAGTCATCATCAGGAACTTCATCCACCTCCAGGTTGGCCAGAATTGGGGAAAGACGTCCACTGAGGGTGCTGGCATTAGAATTAGTGCGAGAACGAAAATCTGTCCAAGCATCTAGCTCGTCGCTACTGCGGGACGTGGGGCTGCCGGTCCATTTAGACAGACTGGAGGAACTCTCAGAGCTTCCGTCCTGAGATGCCTGCAGAGCGGCTTTCTTCTTCGCGGCACGGCCACGGGCACTCTTAATGAGCTTATTACTGTTGTCCATTGATACTGCACGCCTGCGTGGAGCTTTGCCCCCTTTTCCACCATCAGGGTTGACCATCCACCATGAACTCTTTCCTGTTCCTTCATTTTGGACTCTGACGAAGCGACTGTGGAGTGACAGGTTATGCCGTATTGAGTTCTGTGAAAAAAAGAGTAGAAGAAGGTTAGCCCATGCATCGTTGGACATGCCTGAAACACTTAACATTATCTGATCATTAAAGAGCAAAATAATGGCCAAATGTTCAAGCCTCAATAGTCTCTGACTTAATGAAGCTCAATGTGCAGTGAGGGACAATGCCACTATGACTTGATTGCTTTATCCAGACATTGAGGGGTCATGTGGCCTTTTTGACCAATAGAGTCCATGTGTATAGCTAAAAAAAAAAGCTCCCCTTGTATAGCTCTTTCTTACATATTTAGAATTTGAACGTTTCTTACATTATGGGGTTGTTTAAAGGGATAGTTCACCCCAAAAAAAAAATATTAACACCAGATGCACTGCTCAACATGGATTTCTATCAGTGTACGCACACTGGCGCACGATTCAGCGGCTGTCCATGGCGCCCAGCTACAACTCAGGACATGTTTCTTTCATATTTCTATTTTCATATTTCTGCCACACCACAGAGCGGCATTTGCATAATTTCATATTAATTAACACGCGAATATGCACGCCTGGTGTGCATTACTTCCAACTGTCATTTGGGCATCCAGTGTGCAACCCCCTAGGTCTCAAACTTAATTGCTGGAGGGCAGCAACTCTGCACAGTTTTGCTCCAACCCTAATCAAACACAGCTGATCTAGTAGTGTCTAGTAGTCTTGAACACCTTGATTAGCTGGATCAGCTGTGTTTGATTAGGGTTGGAGCAAAACTGTGCAGAGCTGCGGCCCTCCAGGAATCGAGTTTGAGACCTATGCCCTAGAGGCTGTACTGACAATAATTACTTTGTCTATACATATATATTTTCTTGTTATTTAATTATTATTGTTATAATAGTGTTGTGTATGTACCCTTTAGTTTATACATGGATTTCTGTGCATTTATATGATGCTTTTGAGGATTTAAATTTTGATGCATCCAAACTGTTAGCAATATGTGTCTTCTGTTAAAGTCGCAAATGGGAAATAAGTGTTGGGGATGTTTGTTGTATTACTTTTATTTGTGTGTTTTTCAATATGTAAATCTATAAAATGCCTATACTGTAAATTAAGTATTCAAAAAATGCTTTCTAATTTGACTAATCCTCTGGTTTCAACAAATACAGCCTCTAATCTAAAGCAGCTTTACAGAAAACGCAAGAAGATGAACTGAACTCAATTGAACTCCACACACACAGTTCATTGGTCTGGGCTATGTGGTCAAGATTGTTCAGCAAGTAAAATCAACCCACTCTGTCCACTGGGCTGTGTAGATAATTGGTCTGCAACGTGCAGAACTAAGTGCTCGGCTTTTAGTTTTTCACAAATGTAAAAAAAAAAAAAAAAAAAAAAAAAAAAGTTTTGTAGGAACACCAGTCTATTCAATAACAAAATAACATTTTTAGAGCTCTGAGTAAACATTTATATTATACATTAACAAAATGTGGTGACCAAGATAAAGTAGGGCTGCATGACATTGAATATATTTGATTTTTCTGTAACACATTGAGATACTGAGTATAATTTCACCAGATAAATTGAATGGATCTATTTGGGAAAAAAGTATAGATAATACTATAATAAACAGCTATAATAAACTGTAGTATAATAAACCAATCACAAGCATTGATAAATACAGTAGAGCAAAGATCTACATAAAATAATAAGTGCTTTATAGTTTTCTGGGAGTCAAACAGTATTTAGGTACATATATTGTATAATGAAATGTAAAAACACTGTATAGTCTTCATTGTGTATAAATGTAAATACACTACCTGACAAAAGTCTTGTCGCCTATCCAAGTTTTAATAATAACTCTACTTCTAGTGATCATTTGTTATCAGAAGTGGCTTATATGAAAGGCAAAGGCCTTTAGATTACGCTTATTTTACCAAAATAAAATATGAAATATTCCCTCATAGCAAACTAATGTTAAGAGGGGCGTGGTTAAGAAAGTTGTAGCTGAAGAGTCAAACTAACATCAGAGAAGGACCGCCCATTACAAATACAGAAGCAGATGCTCAGACTATGATTACATAATCAAAAACTTTAAGTGGATTCATTTGCACAAATTGCACAGAACTGTTCACCTTAAAGGCTGATTTATGCTTCTGCGCTAAGCGCACGCGTATGGTCTCGCACAGCCTTCGTGCGGTCGCATAGCCCTCGCCATGGCTGACGCAGACACTGACGCGCATCAAAAATCTAACTACACGTCGCAACGATGCATAGCACAAGCTCTGTGATTGGTTGGCTTGGTCGCGCTGACGAGTGTGGGCGGAGGTGAGAGCCGCGCGCCCGATGCAGCGAGTGTTTACAAGTGTGGAGTCCCGTGAAGGAGCTCCAGATGGAGACTGTTGTTTTGTGTTTACTTTAAGATTAAAGTTGTTGCACATCCGCCGAGTCCCGCCTCAAAATGAGCGAATTTGAGCTACTTGTATATTAAGGAAGTGTTTAGAAAAAACAAAACACCAGCGAAGAAACTCGACACAGAGGAACATAAACACCTACTGCCAGCTAGCGTTTGGGAAGTGTATTGCAGAGAAACTTGCACAATGCTTGCACAGGCCTTAAAATGCATGTAAATGATTGTGGAGTCAATGCAAAGTAAAACCATATATCACAAGCTTTTTCAACTTGATTTTTGGCTCCTGGTCACCTATAATCCTGGCTCTACATTGCAGATTGTGTGATGTGACTATTGCAAATGCAAATATTGCTATATTAATGCTAAAATGATACGGTTGAAGTCAATATTATTAGCCCTTCTGTATATTTTTTTTTACCTTTTTCAAATATTTCCCAAATAATGTTTAACAGAGCAAGGAATTTTTTACAGTATTTCCTATATTTTATCTTCTGGAGAAAGTCGTATTTGTTTTATTTCGGCTAGAAAAAACAGTTTTTAATAAAATTTTAAAAATCATTTAAATGTCAATATTATTAGCCCAGTTAAGTAGTATTTTTTTCAATCGTCTACAAAACAAACCACTGTTATACAGTAATTTGCCTAATTAACTTGCCTAATTAACTTCTGTCATCATGGCAAAGATAAAATAAATCAGTTATTAAAAATGAGTTATTAAAACTATTATGTTTAGAAATGTGTTGAGAAAAAAAATATTTCCGGTAAACAAAAATTGGGGGAAAAAATATACAGGAAGGCTAATAATTCTGACTTCAGCTTTATTTTAGGGCTACACAATATGCAGTTGAAGGATTCATGGATTATTGCTCAAAGTGTAAGAGTGCAGTGAAGCTGTATTAATGTGGACTGCAGCGCAGAAGGCACAGCGATTCATAATGCAGCATCAGGAGATGTGCTAAAATTCACAAGCGAGACACTTTTCCTCTTTTCAAGCGCTCCAAGTCTAAAAATGGTGTGAATTCTTCAGACGCAGAGCCTGCGATATGTTGAAGAAAGCTGGACTCTACTTAACACTGTCCCATGAACATCACTTTACTGACCTTTGGACTTGTAAGAGTGAAACGGGTCGACCTCATGACACTTCATTTGCATTAATGCCTTTGCGTTAAAGCCTATTACCGGGTTTAATCTGACACAGAATTTTTGCTCTCCAAGAACAACTTGCATCCCAACTCTTTCTTAAAGTGCGTAAGCAGTTCTCTTTTTTCTGCTTTGTTAAGCTGGCTAACTGAATTGATTGGATAGAGAATCTAATCTAAGACACGTTCATCGGATTGTTTGTTGTCAATCATCGGTGCATTGATTACAAAACAGATCATTACAAACTTGGCTTATAATAAGAGAAGTAGTATCTTGAATAACAAATTGAATCAAATCAGTTTGAATATTTATTTTGTCCATGCCATGGTCAATTTAAAGGGATAGTTCCCTCAAAAATAAGTACATCATTATTTACTCTCCCTCATGTGGTACTTTATGAGCTTCTTTCTTCTATTAGATAAAGAAGATATTTGAGTTTAATTTGAGTTTGCTAAACATACTATGGAAGCCAATGGGTTCCAGAATCCAGCATTTTTCAAAATATCTTAATTTGTGTTTGACAGAAGAAAGAAAGTCAAATAGGTTTGGAAAGTACAAGTAAAGGAAGAGTAAGTGATGTCAGAATATTCATTTTTGGGTGAACTATCCCTTTAACACATTTAATTAATATTATATTTGTTTATTATACAGTACTTTAGTCATTTAAAATAATCTAGTCCTGGTATGATTAAAAAGCAAGATGAAGAAATGGTGTTTGACCTGCTTTGTGATAATAAATGAAATGCAAGTTCAGCTACAGCTCTGCTCAATCATCTTAAGGTTAAACAACTTAAACAAGGGCACAACTGTAACGGAGAACGCTCACCGATGCTGGACACTAAATCTGTAAATATAGCATTAAGAGGATTGATCATTAACCTTTAGGCCAACAGGACATCTATATGTGTTGTGAGTCTATAGATATGAGCAAGTACTTGACAACCAATATTAATATAGATATTTGTTACGATGCATGCTTTTTAATGCAAATGAAAGTTCTTATTATATTGTTTCATGTAAATAAAGCTAAATTATATATAAAGAAATTATAATTCACACCAAATAGAGACATAAACTAAAAAATAAATACATTGTAACCAAGGAATTCATTACTGCAATGTTTGTTTGTCTTTAGAGTAGGGCTGCACAATATTGGAAAAAACTGACACTGCAATATTTTATATTTCTGTGATGAATATAATTTAATTTAATACAATATAATTTCATTTTTTATGACTTAATTCACATTTTTACATTGATTGAGATGATTTTGTATGGGAGTGGATCTGCATAAAATATCCAAATATTGTAATATTTTATTGTAATAAAATATCTAAATATTATTTACATATAAAACATAATAAAAAAAATTAAGCACAGGAAAAAAAAAGAAATAAACAGCGCTGTATGGTTTTTGGTGGAATATTACAGTATTGAGGTAAAGAAATTCAATTATCAAATCTAAAATAACACTGTATAGTCTTCGGCTATATTTACACTAGGTACAGTGTCCTTGAACCGAAGCATGATTGTCCCCCCCTTCCCTTTCCCTTGACAGCCTGCTCTCACACTGCATTTTGCTTTCGAACCAGAGCACGATTCTGTCATCGATGTTCAGTTCATCTATGTTCAGTTTAACAGAAGAGAAGCGCTATCGCTCCGCACAGTGGAGCTTGCTTTAGTTTTATTGTTCTGTATTATTTTAGTCATTTAGGATGCAGTGACAGTCAAATATTTTGCTGAACAGATCCATTACTTTCATAAATGATCACAAAAGTCCTCGTGCTGCAGGTATTAGGAGGTTTGCTGAAGGTGCAGCTGATATGCAGCGAGGGGTTTGTTTTTTTTAATAAACTGTGACAGTTCGCGTTCATTGAAAAGTAAGAATAATTATTAAATCCATTTGAAACCCTTAAAAGTGACGTCACATCTTCCGGTTTCACGCTCAGGCACGCTTTGCACTCACACTAGAAGTGTACCACACCTAAGCCCAACCGAACTGCGCTCTGGCACACAGGGCCAGGGCCGGCCAACTGAACCACGCCATGATTTGGAGCACTCACACTTGTCAAACAAACCAGGAAATCAGGAATCCAGATCATATTACGAACTCCCCTTAAACAGTTAAATTTCACCACTTTTGAATCCATTTAGTTGCACTGATAACACAGTGCTGTTACCTAGGCGCCTAGCTGGGGACTATTTTCATGTGCTGTGTAATATCACTGTGCCTAATACAGCAGCAAGGTTTCCTTGATTATTATGCCCGAATAAGAGTATAGTTTCGAGTAGGGTTGTCATGATACTGGAATTCGGTACCAATCAATAATGAATTTTTAAAAACGTCCCTGTCCCGCTAACATTTGATTAATTCTTAAACGCCACTGATTTGCCATTATGTTCACGTGCTCAACGGAAATGACTGTGATTGGCCGTGAAGGTCATCGGTTCACCGAACTCACCACTGTTTACTGAGTGTAACCACACATACAGGGACACTGGAGCATTTCAAAGTCACGTCGATCAGCTGTTTTGTCTACAAGCTGACATATGAGCAATCTGCTGATAAATCACGGCTTTAAAATGCTCCAGTGTCCCTGTGTCTGTGGTTACACTCAGTAAACAGTGGAGAGATCAGTGAATCGATGACCTTTACGGCCAATCACAGTCCTTTCTGTTAAGCACGTGAACACAATGGCAAATTAGCGCCGTTTAAGAATACGCTCAACAGCGCTTAAATGTTTGCGGGAAATGGACGTTTTTAAAATTTCAGTACCGATTGGTATCGAATTCCAGTATTGTGACAACCTGAGTATACTTTCGTCCTCCCTACTACTCAATGTAACTGCAGATCGAGAAAATGTAAAGATGCTAATGGTTTAATCCAATTCAATGACTTATGCTAAGCTAAGCTAAAAGTCCTCCCGCCAGATCTATAGGTTGGTTGATTGGATTTTAAAAGGGTAAAGCGCAACAAATTAGCCTATTTCCAAATAAATAAAAGTGGAGTGTTCTTTTCATGCCATGCAAGCTTCTATTGTTATTTTTAGGGCTGCACTCTATTGGAAAAAAACTAACATTGCAATATATATTTTTTTTATTTTGCGATATACAGTATATTGTGATAGGAATACAATTTCACCACATGACTTAAGGCTGATTTATACTTCAGCGTTCAGCGCACGCTACGGCGCAGCCTACACGTAGACGCATAGCCCCTCACCGTGGCTGTCGCACCTCTCAAAAAATGTAATGCGTGCACGTAGTGCAAGCTCTGTGCTTGGTCGCACTGACGAGTGTGGGCGGAGGTGAGAGCTGCGCGAGCGTGATGCAGCGAGTGTTTACAAGTGTGGAGTCCCGTGAAGGAGCTCCAGATGGAGACTGTTGTTTTGCGTTTATTTTATGATTAAAGTTGTTGCACGTCCGCCGGTTCCCGCCTCAAAATGAGCGAATTTGAGCCACTAGTACATTAAGAAAGTGTTCAGATAAAACAAAACACCAGCGAAGAAACTCGACACAGAGGAACATAAACACCTACTGCCAGCTAGCGTTTTGGAAGTGTATTGCAGAGAAACAGAAACAGCACGCAGAAGTATAAATGCACTGCTACGCGCGAGGCTTGTGCCGTGGGTCACGCCAATCACTTGACACAGAAGTATAAACCAGGCTTTAATCTCTCTATTTGGAAAGAATTTATACGGTTAGATGGATACATTTCCCAGACACATTTTCGTTGTGGTCTGTGCTATTTGCAGTGCATTTCTGTATTTGCACGTGTTGTGTGTATTTTCATGCAGAACAATCTATAAATACAATCAAGAAAAAGATACAATAAAGTGTTTTATCGTTTCCCTGAGTCTAACTGTATTGAAGTACAGTAACCAAATGATAAAAATAAAAGTAATTCAATAAGATTAAGTGTAGTTAAGGCTACAAATGGTACAATTTCTTATACCTGAATGTTTTTAAAATCATTATACAAATCACAGGCATCAAAAACACATTCAAATGTTAAATTGTGATACAAACTCAAGACTGCATATCCTGCGATGTGACTATTGCTAATGATCACATTGCAATATCGATGCTGAAACGATATATTGTGCAGCCCTAGTTATTTTCATGGTGAGAAAATAAATTCTGCAGTCAGATTATATTAGGGCTGCAACAACAAATTGATTAAGTCGATAAAAATAAATTACTAAAAGCGTTGGCAATGAATTTCATAATCGATTCGTTGTGTCGCGTAACACGGGGACGTTTTATTATTCAAAAAACAAACAAAAAAAAGCACTTTAGTTCAGCGCGGAGCTGAGTGAACACAGTCTCACGGTCTCTCTCGCACACTGATACAGAGTACGACGCCTCATAGACAGGGATGAGGAGGAAGCTAGGGAGTTCAACAACAGGGTAAATCACTAAAGAATTCTTTTGTTCCGTTTTGAAGTGAGGACCATAAAGTCCCTGGTGCTGGTGTTTTTACTCGTTATCCAGCTTGACAAATTAGTGTTAGTTTGTTTACCTTTAGAGCGGCAACTGAAAAAGCTGTGGCGCATTGGCTGGCGCTGAGCCAGAGAAAGACGTGTCATCCCTGCTGAAAAAATAGCTTAAACCAGCCTAAGCTGGTTGGCTGGTTTTAGCTGGTCAACCAGCCTGGTTTTAGAGGGGTTTTGACCATTTCCAGGCTGGTTTCCAGCCATTTCCAGCCTGGTCTAAGCTGGTCAGGCTGGGAGATGACCAGCTTAATCCAGCTAAAACCAGCTTCACCTGCCTGGTTTAAGATGGACATAGCTGATTTTGGCTGGTCAAGCTGGTTTTAGCTGGTCAACTCCCAGCCTGAACAGCTAAGACCAGGCTGAAAATGGTCAAAACCTCTCTAAACCAGGCTGGTTGACCAGCTAAAACCAGCCAACCATCTTATGATTTTTCAGCAGGGATATTAATCACAATTATGCAGCGTTTTAACCTCCTATTGCTTATTTTGTGTTTTAGACATGTAAATACACACAAGTACTAGTAAAACAATACATTTAGAGTTTGTAAAACATACAAGGAAGTTTAAGAATCTAACAATCCATTCAAATAGAATTTGCCGATGTGTTTTATTCATATCAGATACACATGGTGAAATTAACTATAAAGTTGAATCTCTAAGTTCACCAGCCACTTACTTGCATGTATTTTAAGAGTAACTTATGAATTTATGTGCTGAATCCTGCGTGTTTTGCTTTTATGAATGAGGCAAATGCGCGGTCGCAAGTAAACACGGTGACACCCATCTCACGTTATAGATCACGACCACTTACACGCTTATGTGAATTGGAATATCAGGTAGTTAATGACATGAGCAAGCGTGTGAATATGTTGAATTAAAACGGAAAATAAACTAAATAAAAGGGATACAGCTGTCATACAGTGCTATTGTGGCTGTGGTGTGTCATGTGACAAACATGACGCGTCACCATGGAAACATTAAGATTGAACGTTCTAAAATAATGGTCACCTAAAAAAACTGCCTTCTGGTTCCAGAATATTTTAAACCCACCAGCAAAAGAGTGAACAACACAAGTAAAGCAGCGGTGGTAGAGTTCCTTTGCATTGCAAGACTAAAGACAGGTTTTTATTTACTCGCCTTTTTTGGATCCTTCATTTTTCCATCTGTAGTCACGTATGGCTACACTGCAAAAAAGCTTTTCTTACTTAGTCATTTCGTCTCATTTACAGTCCAAATATCTAAAAAATCTTAAAATCAAGAACAGACAAGAAAAATAGCATGAGGAAATCAAATGACGCTTAAAACTTCTGCTTGAAATTATTTTTCTTACCCCATTGGCAAATTATTAAAATTGTTTTAACCAAACAATCACAAAATTCCTTAAGCTATTTCATGTGTCTAGTATGTATCTTGATTTAAGATTTTTTTTTTTAATATTTGGATTGAAAACAGGACAAAACTACTTAGTTTATTTTATTATTATTATTATTATTATTATTATTATTATTATTATAACAGCTCAGGGATTAGCTTCTTTAAATAAGGAGGTTTGAAATGAATGCTTTTCTTATTTTATTTTTATTTTATCCGATTCATCTGAAAAATAATCGTCAGATTAATCGCTTATTAAAACAATTGTTAGTTGCAGCCTTATATTATACAAAATTTGCCATTTTTGCTAAAAACTCTAAAACTGTATTTGGTTTCCCAGTGTTAACTTTTTTTGCCAAAATAAATGAACTGAATAGAAAATCCTCACAGAATAAAATCTAATATAACATGCTTCATAGATAAAGTGCTTTTGCAATGAGATCATTACTGCAATGTGGGAAAATATCCTCAAAATCAGAATAGGTTCAATTAAGTTTACCCAAAGTAATTCAGTTCCACCATGACTTTCAACACTACACTGAAAATATATGGTTATTATTGAGAGATTAACAGGGGGGCATTAAACAAATGCCAAAAAGACAATTCTATATTTTATAAATAATTAGCATTGTTAAACATTATAGTTTTTCCCCACATTGGCATCCCATAGCATTAAACTTAGCATTTAAAATTCTGTGGCTCATCTTTCCATTGAATTAGGTCCACACAGGACCACGAAGAATAACCATAATAGATGAAGAGAGGGGTCTGAAATCATCCGAAAGCAATGATGCAGTCCCTTTAGAGCAAAGCACCACTCAGGACAGAACTGGAGCGCTGCCAGTTTACACACAATGCTGGATCTCAGAGTCAAACACCAAAGCTCTTCACACGTTGCTACACATTGACCTACATAGTTTCCAGTCAGCTGATTGCTTCTTATGCTAAAGCCGAGAGCCAATGGGAAGTGGAGGTGGGGACCAAACAGCCAATAGCAGCCCTGACACTGACGATATGCCCATGGTTTCTTTTTTTTTTCTTCTCCCTCATTCAGTGGCAGGCAGACGCAAACACTCTGCAGGACGGCTTTATCTGCACCGAGCATGGATGACTGTTCCTACAATCTACTTGGACTGCAATCATATGTACAGATGTATTCTTTTTTTTGCAAATATAAAGTATTTAAAGCACATATTTTGTTTTTAATGTTTTTTTTATCTATGTGTTGTTAATATGCACTGCTTATCAGAATTTTTGTATGCAAAATTGAATCTTAAAAATGTATAAAACCAAGTAAAAAAGATCTAAATTGGTGCAAATATTAAATTCAAAACACACCAATTAAGAATTTACAATGCACCGAGGTTGTTTATGAAGGTGGCAAATCATGTGTAAATGTGACAACATCTGCACAACAGCAGCAGCGGCTCACCAGCTTTACATCTGGAGGGATTTCCCGGGGTTATTCTCTAATTCAAATCCAGCTAGACTAGGAGTATTTATTAGACTTGATTCCATGTTGGATAAATTGCTTTTCCAGGCCAAACTAATCCCTGAAATCAAGCAGGGATGAGAGAGACTTGCGGAGCTCTTTGCACATTGGCGAGTTTCAAATTTCATGATAAAAAGAGAAAAGGGTGTGATCGTATTGGTTTTATTGATGAAAAACCTCAAATGATCAAACCTCAATACTAGGAAATGATGAGGCAAGCAGAGGCCATTTTAAAGGTCTTCTTTATCAGTGGCACCTTTCTTCATTTATCTGCTGATACACCCTTTGGCATGAGAACAGCGGTATGAAGTTTATCAGCAAACCACACATTACATGACAAGTGGTCCACCTTTTCATCATCAGACCACCCTGCCATTTTTTTTGAGGCCAAACAGAAGAATATTAGGAATAAATTAATATTTAGAACATAAATACAGCACTTTAACCCTAAAACAGCCAATGTATTGGGGGGATACAAACATTATAAACATAATAATGTCATGTTTCGAAGAAAAGTTGCATTTTTTGTGTCCTATTAAGATGGACAGAAGTCATATGTTAATTTTTTGATTAAGCTTTATGGTATTGCATTGTGTATGGGTTAATAAAAATGGACATTTATTGTTACTAGTAAGAGTTGTGGAAAATTATAATTAACAGATTAAAGAAAATCATTAATTAAATATGTTTGGCAGCTTTTAAAATATGAAAAGTCAATCAAATTTTTAGACGTCACTTAATAAAAAAGCAATAATAATAATGACTTGGTCCTTCTTTTAATACCCTAAACCAGTGTTTCTCAACCATGTTCCTGGAGGACCACCAACACTGCATGTTTTGGATGTCTCCTTTGTCACACCCATTACAGTCCTTTCAGCCTCTGCTAACGAACTGATGATCTAAATCAGGCATGTTTGGTTATGGAGACATGTAAAATAGGCAGAGCTGGTGGTCCTCCAAAAACGTGGCTGAGAAACACTGCCCTAAACAGTGAACATATCCCTGGGAGATGCATCTCATAAAATTCTAAAGGATTTTCGAAATATTTAGAAAATTAATTTGGACAGCTTTTACTTGGAATCCATATGATATAAAATGATTTTTCTTGACGGATTAAGGTTTAAAAGGAAGCCAAGGTTAAAACATTTGACCTGACGTACCTTCCATCCTGCAGAGCTGTTGCTGTCACCTTTGTCCTTGAAGTATGGCACATTTCGGACCATCCAATCATAAATCTGGGCCAGAGTCAACCTCTTCTCCGGCGAGCTCTCAATGGCTTGGGTGATGAGGTCGGCGTAGGAATAGTTTCCCCAGGCGTTCCTGCGGGCAGATGATTTTCTGGGTTGCTGAGGAATCAGACCATTGATGCTGGAGTCGCTGCATGCTGCTAGAGCGTGTTGGGAAGATACAGGAGAGCCATAGACGTCTTTATCATTGGCAGAAGCATTTGTTTCTATGGCAGGAACAGCAGCAGCAGAACTCAGGTCTCCTTCTGTGACACTGGCAGGCTTTGACGCGCCTGTAATGTCACCAGATGCACAAGCATCATCAGTGCCATTTTCATCCACCTCTTCCTCAGGAATGATCCCCACATCTGAAGGTTCTGCTTTCCCCGAATTTGACTCGGGTCTGGGCAAAGGCCATGTGCAAGACCTGGGCCTTTTTTGGGGCTCAAAATCAGGGTCTATGTCGACGTCCACAGCCAAGGGCTTATCTAGCTCCTCTGCCATATTTCCTCGACTCCTTCAAATGAATGATGTATGGACGGCTTTTCGGAACACAACAGCAGCAGTGCCCTCGTGCATGCCATTAATGGATCACTTCTGGAGTCCGCATTTCAATACGGGACGCTTTGAGGATCGAATCGAAGTCTGGAGATGATTGGGAATGTTTACAAACGCGTTCGAGGGCATTGTTGGTTCATTCGTGTATTAATGAAGATTCCGTTGTTCGAACGCATGAAGACAGAGCGTACGTTCGAATTTGTTACATTGCTGCATGACGTCGCGCTGCGAATTCGTTACATTGTATCATTACATCATAATGCGAACGTTACATTGTTTCAGAACGCGGCTTCCGTTCTGGGAAATCTTTTGATTCGAATGCGATCAGAAAGGCTGTGCGTTCGCGAAAGTGTCCTCGAATGATCAAGCCATACCTCCACAAGCCGTCCCTCTGCAGATCAGCACGGAGGAGTCCTAACAGACACGCCGTTCATCCAGATAAACCTCCATGATCCCTGTTCCATGTCGGAGCAGGACGTCGCGTCCCGCAGCCCGGGTGATCCAGCACTGGCAAAGCCCGTAATGCGCTGCTGCTCCGCTGCAAAACTACAGAGAAGAACAGCAACACAGAGATCACCCGCCCCCTGGAAGCGGCCAGAGGAACTGCTTCTTAAAGGGCCACAGAACAGAACTGCCACACGCACACGTCATCTACACACATTACACAGATATGCCATGACAAGAGCACTTATTTTATACACTATCGAGTGTAAATGGCTACCAGAGAGGCTATAAGCCGTGCAATAGAAAGTAACTGCATTCTCACATTCTCTGGAAATTGAGTGGATCTCACAAAATCTGTCGAGAAAACAGCAAATATCATTTTGTAAACAACAAAAAGTGCTATCAGTCATTCACATACTGACATATAGAGGCGCAAGTTTTCTTAAATTAAATTATAGAAAAAAGTATAAATAAGCAACTTTGGCTGGTGACATGGACCTCGTCCTCCTGTGTCGCCATGATAACGTCAACCCTCAATTTCCGGTTTAGTTTTAGGGAAAAAAAGGGAAACAGCAAAAACGCTTTTTATGTGTTTTATTAGACTGCACAGAGCTGCATCATTACTTATCATTGAAGGTGCAGTATTTAAGTTGGACACCCAGTGGTTGAACTAGGTATTGAATTCCTGGATCAAAACAAACGCAAGCGCAGGTTGCCAGATTGAGCACCAACAGGAGCGAGTGAGTCTGATGATAGAGCCTAAAGGAGATTTAAATTGTGTACTATATAAACGCAACGGCACGCGATAGAAGGAATATTCTCATATTAAAATGAGTTTTTGTTCAAACTATCACCTGAAATTGATATATTAGAAACGGCTTCTATTTCTTGCAGCTGAACAACAGAAAACTGACAATGATCACCTCAGGTAAACCTCATGTGCTTTATTCAGTGTTAAATGCTAATGATGTGAGTTTGAATGCCATTTTACATGACATTTATTGCCATACTACTAAAAAAGCAGAAAATTTAAACTTAAATCATTTAAAATTTGAACTTCAGAACTGTGACTCAGTGCAAACAAACACATATCAGTGCTTCAGCATCTACATTTAATAATGTTAATGAGGTTTAATATGTATTAGTTATAAACCTTACCATTTTGTGAGTGAGTGCATATTCTGTGCTTCTGAATGGCGGTATTTAAAATTGTCGTGTTTCGTCTGGTGCAAACAGCCATAATGCTTATCACTGCACATCTCATCAAATAGCGTGTTGTTAGATCACGGGGTAACAATGTAACCTGCTCACCTAATGTTTACATTCATAATATTTATATTATTTGCTAATTAATAACCTCATGTGGAACTCTGAATCTGCATCTTATTTCGGAGTCTGCTACTGTCCACCGGAGGTCACATTTTGGTCACGGATGCGCATGCTTTGAGAGCTTTCATGACTGAATGACTGAAATACGCTGTTTTCCAACAAGGCAACCCGGAGTGCTGAAATCTAATTGTCTAAAGTGGAATTAGGAGGGTATAATGAACCAAAACAAAGACAGGTAACGCACATTTTCAAAGCACATTTTCTGACTTTAGCATTGTTTTTCAGATAAACAAGAATGTTCATTTAGCATGTTTCTTAAATATCTGCACACATATTATGGTATTTTTATGTTTTGGAAGAGTCAAAAACTTACATACAGCACCGATAAAATGTATTATGATAAAACAGTGCTGCTGCTGCTGCTGCTTCTTCAAATGATCACGAGTGGAAGAACTGGAAGCTGTAAATGGTGTCAAAATAAAAGCTCCGCTGCTTTCCATGCTGATTTTGTATCCATATAGGGATCTTCTGTAATATGCTTATCGTAAAACTTACATTTATCCATGAATTTAATTGAGACGATAAATATATTTATATTAAGCTAATTTTTTTATTTTAAAATTAACAATATATTTGCAATACAAAGAGCTTCTTTAAAAAAATCTGGTACGCTGCTTTGACACAATCTACACAGTGAAAAGCTCTATAGAAATGAAAAGGAATTGAAGTGAATGACATAAAAAAATGCTTCTTGAATACCACTGTAAGTACATTTGAGTAAATTTAGAGGGAGGCCACATCAATTCAGACATTATTCTTACAATAAATAAATACAAACCAAAATATAACACTCAGAATGAAGTATTTTGGTAAACATTAAATTACAATTACATGCCTGACAAGTTCCTCCTTTGAATGCAACTCTCACAGATTCCCCTGATAAAACCTCCAAACATTACTCATTCTCTAAACCAAAATATAGACTCACCGGCCACTTTATTAGGTACACTTTTTTTCACAAAATTTGGCATCAACAACATAAAAGTATGGATCCATGCTGCCTTGTATCAAAAGTTCAGGCTGGTGGTGGTGTAATGGTGTGGGGGATATTTTCATGCCACACTTTGGGCCCATTAGTACCAATTGAGCATTGTGTCGACGCCACATCCTACCTGAGTATTGTTGCTGACCATGTCCATCCCTTTATGACCACAGTGGACCCATCTTCTGATAACTACTTCCAGCAGGATAAAGCGCCATGTCATAAAGCGTGAATCATCTCAGACTGGTTTCTTGAACATGACAATGAGTTCACTGTACTCAAACGGCCTCCACAGTCACCAGAATTCAATCCAACAGAGCACCTTTTGAATGTGGTGAAAAGGGAGATTCTCATCATGGACGTGCAGCCGACAAATCTGCAGTAACTGTGTGATGCTATCATGTCAATATGGAGCAAAATCTCTGAGGAATATTTCCAGTACCTTGTTGAAATCATGCCACGAAGGATTAAGGCAGTTCTGAAGACAAAACAGGACCAACTGGGTACTAGTAAGGTGAACCTAATAAAGTGGCCAATGAGTGTACATAGCATTCTTATACATTACGAACACAAACAATAAGTAATCAGACTGTAAACATACCTGCAGACATCCTCGACCTGAAACAGAAGCACTACAGGAACCAATCAGACATCAGTTAAAGTTGTTCAAATACTTTAATGCATTTGAATGCAAATATTCATCTCAAATAGGTTGCATATCAGCCATCTGACCACCAAATGTCAATAAAACACAAACCATTTACATAACCAGAGAGGCAGCCTGATTTCAAACATTTCTTTGGCAGATCCACATCCATGTTCATCCAACAAACCATCTGCCCATCCTTCCAGACCAAAAACCTCGGAGACGAGGCTAGTGTCACGTTCATATTTGCATGTGCGTTTATAAAGTGCAGCATTATTAAAAACACAGTCCTCACCAAATCAAAATGGAGTTGATCCCAAGCCCTCGAGAAAGAGAGAGAGGTCGAGTCTTATGATAGTTGAGATGGCCGCTGTATATGGAGTTATAAAGGTAAAAGCTAGTTGGTGCTCCGCTCTCCTGCAACCCAGTACTCCTCCGTCTGCATCTCAGTGAGGCGAGAAACCGTCCTCTGAAAGGCGAACACCTCCTCCTCACCCGTGAAGATGGCCAGCGAGCTGCCTGCCTCCTAATGCATGACAACAGCAAAGAAATTAATGTGAAGCGATCAAAAATTCATCAAATCTAAACTTCATCATTCAATATTTTAAGATCATAAAGAAGTTCATGCAGTGACATTAAAGAGATAGTTCATTCAACAATGACCGTTTACTCTCCCTTTAATTGTTTCAAATGTTTTGAGAAACGCTGAAAACCTGTAACCATTGACTTCTATAGTATTTGTTTTTCCTAATATGGAGGTCAATGTTTTCAGCATTCTTCAAAATATCTTTCTTTGTGTTTAACAGAAGACAGAAACTCATAAAACTCAAACTCCGGAGAATAAATAGGGGGAGACGAGAAGGAGGAGGAGATGCCATGACAACAAAGCAAATAAAACTTTTTTCTTCAGCACAACACTTATTACTCAGACAGAATTAAACTAAATAATATCTAGATATATAGTTGAGGACATGCTGCCTATATCTCTTACATTGTCCCACAACAACATTAAAATAGTGTAGATTAGTGGACAATTTTTTATATTTATTTTATAGTCATTTAATAAATTAGATTGTTTTTTAAAAGTAAAGCAATAGTTACTTTCTCTGGTAATTAGTTACTTTCAGAATTGTGTAACTCCGTTACGAACTCAGTTACTATTTGTAAGAAGTAACTAATAACTATAATTAATTATTCTTTAAAGCCACATGCCCAACATTGATAAAGACTACTTAAAAACATTCTTATATTATAAAAATAATCTACCAACCCCAAACTTTTGAATGATAATGGCTACCGCTTTTCAGCATTCTTCAAAATATCCTCCTTTGTGTTCACCATAAGAATAAAGAGATTTTACACAAAAGAAGATATTTAGAAAAATGCTGAAAACCTGTAACCATTACAGTATTTGTTTTTCTACTATGG
>CAIGQZ010034910.1:17518259-17540028 GCA_903798205.1 Danio tinwini
ATATATATATATATAGATATATATTAAGTAAAGCAAAAGTTACTTTCCCTGGTAATTAGTTACTTTCAGAATTTTGTAACTCAGTTACTAACTCAGTTACTATTTGTAAGAGGTAATAAATAACTATAATTAATTGCTCGTTAAAGCAACATGCCCAACATTGATAAAGACTAGTTAAAAACATTCTTATATTATAAAAATAATCTACCAACCCCAAACTTTTGAATGATAATGATAATATATAGTGATAGACAAATACAGCATGCAACAAAAAGGTTTTCCCATTTTCATCTGAAAGAATCCAAATAAGAAATTATTAATAAAATACCCTTGAAATGCCCAGATCATCCAATAAAACATGCGTCTCATGAGGATCGTGATCATCGTGATGTTCATGAACAAACAGATCAT
The DNA here is from genome assembly GCA_903798205.1 of Danio tinwini. Lineage (NCBI taxonomy): Eukaryota > Metazoa > Chordata > Actinopteri > Cypriniformes > Danionidae > Danio > Danio tinwini. The sequence continues at coordinate 17,518,671 of CAIGQZ010034910.1, forward strand.
CTAATGGAGTTTCAGCCTTCAGCACCACTCGAACCTGTGGATATATTCATCAAAAATAACACAGGGGCTCCTTTAAAGGGGATATATCATGCAAAAATCACTTGTTTGTTTTGTTTTTTCATTTCATTTCATTTCATTTCACCCAGACAGGGCTCGAACCAGCAACCTTCTTGCTGTGAGGCGATCGTGCTACCCACTGAGCCACTGTGACACCCCAGTGTATATATTATTCAATTCAATTGAAGCTTATTTGTATAGCGCTTTTCACAATTATTATTGTTCCAAAGCAGCTTTACAACGGGTTCATGTTATTACATTACAGTCAAAATCAGGACGTTAAGGTGCTGTGTATAGAGTGGACAGTACATATTCATAGTTAACCTGCAGTATATATAGTGTCCTTTTCATAAAGGTGATAACTTGGTGTATAATATAAGGCTGCACAATATATAGCTTCAGCATCAATATCGCAATGTGATCATTTGCAGGATATGCAATGTCAAGTTTGGATTATAATTTATCATTTTTGAGGCCTGTAACTGTTTGAGGATTTTAAAAGCAGTCAGGTCTTAGAAATTGCTGTGTTTGTAACTTTAATAACAATTAATTTATTGAATTAAAAACTGCCTCCCATGTCACAAAAACTGCCATCTTTTATCTGAGAAATATTGCTAAGTTACGAAGTATGCTATCTATATCAGATGCAGAAAAGCTAGTCCATGCTTTCATGACTTCTAGGCTGGATTACTGTAACGCTCTGTTCGCTGGTTGCCCAGCATCCTCTATTAACAAACTTCAGCTAGTACAAAATGCAGCTGCCAGAGTTCTTTCCAGGTCTAAAAATATGATCATATCACCCCAATTTTATCCTCCTTACACTGGCTGCCTGTTAAGTTTCGTATTGAATATAAAATACTGCTTCTTACCTATAAAGCTTTAAATAATCTAGCTCCTGTTTATCTAACAACCTTCTGTCACACTACAATCCAACCCGCTCTTTAAGATCTCAAAATTCAGGGCTTCAGGTAGTACCTAGAATAGCAAAGTAGAGTAAAGGAGGTCGAGCCTTCTCATTTATGGCCCCTAAACTCTGGAATAGCCTTCCTGATAATGTCCGAGGCTCAGACACACTCAGATTTCAAAACTAGATTAAAAACCTATCTTTTTAGCAAATCATACACTCATGCGGTATGACGCATGATGTGCCCCACGCAGGTTTTTGCATCTCGTTTATATACACTATGAACAGCAGCTACGCTAATTATTCCCTTTATTCTCGATTTCCACCTGGGGATACTTATCCCGAGGCCCTCAGACTATGCAGCACCACTGATGCGATCCAAGACCAGCGACGAGATGATCCCAAGGTCTTCATAATCCTGGACCAGGATCCTAAGCAGCTGCTTTGGTGGTCATGGTGGAGTGAGAACATGAGACTGATTCCTGTGACGCTCCAAGGACAAACGAGTCTTTGCTAAGGGTCCAGCTTCTGTCGCCTAGACTGCAGCTCTGCACAAGACGTTTGGCCATAGGAGAAATGGTCGTGCCCAACTGAGCCTGGTTTCTCTCAAGGTTTTTTTAAATCTTCACTTTCGCCAATTGGTGAAGTTTTTTTCCTCGCCGCTGTCGCCACTGGCTTGCATGGTTCAGGATTTGTAGAGCTGCGCATCGATGAAATTGCTCTTCAGTGTTTAGACTCTCAGTAGTGATTATTAAATCACACTACACTGAGCTAAACTGAACTTAAACTCTGAAAACTGAACTGACACTGTTTCAATTTACTATAATCTTCTATGTGAAGCTGCTTTGACACAATCTACATTGTATAAGCGCTATACAATTAAAGGTGAATTGAATTGAATTATTTATAAAGTAAATACCATGCAGTATTAACTATGCAGACTATGCTGGGATCAGTTTAATTTCCAGTTGAACTATTCCTGTAATACAGAAATCACAGTTCTTTCACGACTTACCTTGTGCTCATATAGCGCGTCAATGAGAGTTATGAAGCGTCTGGCCTGGGTCTTCTTGTTCAAAGTGAGCAAAGGAATGTTTCTGATGAAAACAGTGTCAAACACAGCAGAAATCTCCAGGTAGTCGCTGGCTCCAATTGGCTAATAATGAAAACAACACATCACATACTTATTCCAGTTAATTTCAATGAGTAACAGAGAGTAATACTTCAATTTGAATACGATTAAGACAATACTCTGATGAAGAGTTTATGATGTAAACAGAGATTTTTGATGACCTTAATTCGACTAATATCATAATCGAACTGAAAAGAAATCGAATGAAGACATGTCGAGTACTCCTATTTTAGTGGCATTATTGAAGTGCAGCACAGAGATGTGAACACCTTCAAACTATGACTGTTTTGGAGTGCTTTTCGTTACATTTTGTGACACACACAGAGCAGTTGTCAGGCTTTTGACGACAAACAAATGAGAATAGCTTCAAACAAGAGAGCACATTTGTGGTGCGAGCGGGAAATGATTATAATGCTGTGAATTCTGGAAGAAATGGACATTATGAAGTGTCTTGACCTTGTCGCGGGGGCATGAATGAAATGCTAGCGAATGAAATTTCAGAGGTGGCTTGTTGTTTGAGAATTTTTATCCGCCATCGTTTGTTTGCACACATGGGGCCCTATTTTAACAATCTAGGCGCAAAGTCCAAAGTGCAGAGCGCAAAAGCATTAAGGGCGTGCCAGAATCCACTTTTGCTATTTTAAGGACGGACAGGGTCTAACAGGGTTGAGCTTATTCTCTTAATGAGTTATAGGTGTGTATTGCGCATAAACCAATCAGAGTCTCATCTTCCATTCCCTTTAAGAGTCAATTGTGTTGTGCAATAGCACATTTGCTATTTACATAGCGGACTTTGCAATTGGAATAACTGAGCACTTCACTAGCGAGAAAACAGTTAAACAGAGCATCTGCAGCACGACAATAAGAGAATGAGCCTCCTCATTCTTTACTTTCACTTTCACTCTCTACTGTGGATAAGGAAACGTGTTGTACGCACAGACATCCATTAGCCTACATTATTAATTTAATTGGTTAAGCGCAAAGATTTGATCAAAACTATTTCTAAATTCTGTTCTAATTTCCAGCAAGCGAATAAATGAACAGTATTAACGAAGTGTGGTCAAAAAACAGAGTTATTTCCAAATACACATGCTTTGCCCCATATGGTCTAAAACCTGACAGGTGGGCAAGTTTAAGCTTGTTTTTAATAAAACAAATATAAATATGCATATGATAAATAATACTGCTGATAATAATAACATTATACAAAAGCTAATTGTCATGAATAAACTGAAAAAGCCCCCCGAGATGAAGGCATGAAAGCAGTGGTTTTTATATTTATGTAGAAAATAATAATTGTTTGTAATATTTTAATCCTTTAATTTTTTTTTTTTTTTTGTAAAGATATTTGTGTATTGCTGTACATCCTGTGTGTATTAATCAATGTTTAAGCAAGGCGCACATCTAACATGCTCTGCGCTGGACTTTAGACCTCCTCCTAGCTGGTCTATTGAACAGTCTATTTTAGTTTGCGCCAGCAATGCCCCTTAACACACCTCCTTTTTTAGACCAGAACGCCTATGGGCGCACATATGAGCACAAATGCATTTGCTATTTAAACAGCGTGGTGAAAAATGTCAAAACGACACTTGCGTCGCGCCTTGCGCTGGGTGTATGATTGGGCCCATGTTGTGAGAAATTAACTGCAGTTGAACTTTAGAAATGAAACACCCAAAATCACATATGGTGCTAGAAAGAACACAATCTGTTGTTGTGTGAAATGCCAGAGGAAACTAGCGTCGAATGCTGACGTAATGACGTTAATGAACTACAGTATGTACTATAACATGTAAAACAGGATCATGAATGGAACATTTAAAAAACAACTCATGTAAACACCTTAATCATATTATTGTCTTATTCAGATTAAGGCAAATAATTTGGCTACTGATATCCATTTAAACAGTCAGTGAACTTGAATGGAAAACAAGCTTACCCGGTCGCACAGCTCCTCAAAAGTGCAGTCTGCAATGGTCCCACATGCCTTATCAAGTGTCAGTATCCTGCCATGTACCTTTAGAGATCTGGGTCGGGTAACTGTGATAAACACAATTAAATCTGCATTACAAAACACAAGATTTACAGCTAGTGTAAAATAATTACAATCCGTAAATTCTGAATGCACACATAACGCACATAGCTCACATTCACATCTCCAACAAGATGATATTTAATGCAATTATACGTTCTTTTGTTACCAATCAGCTTACATAGAAGATTGTGTGTGTGTGTGTGTGTGTGTGTCAACTTACTATCATTCTGTTTGAAGGCCATCTCATCAAACAGCTTATCGAGTGTTGCATCAACATCAGGTTCACTAGAACTAAATTCCAGAATATCTGATGAATAATTCATCTCTTCATAATACAGTGTTTTATTCATTGACATGTATCCAAAGCACTGTTCATAATAAAGTCTGTTTAGATTTATGTTAAAACACTTTCCTTTTCCATCCTATCATGAAACGACAACTCTACAGATTTCTGCTTTTTTTACCAAGTCAAATTTGTGACTTTAAACCCCTTTTAAAGACCATTATTAGCTAACTTTAATACTTTATCACAATGGTGTCATTTGTTAGTGCGAGTGGAATATTAAGACTAAAACCACACAATTAAAATAAACAAAACACATTTTAAATCATTGTGGGTAGGGCTGCACGATATTGGAAAACTCTAGTGTTGTGATATTTTTTTATTTTGCGATACAGTATATTGCGATATAAATACAATTCCACTATATGACTTAATATTTCTATTTGGAAAGATTTTATAATGTTAGATTGATTGAGATGATTTTGCAGTGTCACTCATCTCCAAGAAATCTAATAAACAATCTATAAACTTCCCCAACTCGTTTTCATTGTGGTCTGTGCTACTTGCAGAGCATTTTTATATTTGCATGTGTTGTGAGTATCATCATGTATGCGTTTAGTCATTGATTGATGAATTGATGTTTACTACTTGCATCTCCATAATGTGTCCATAATGCATCTCCCTTTTTGGGGTCATTGTGGTCTGTGCTATTAGCAGTGCATTTCAGTATTTGCACATGTTGTGAGTATTTACATGCATAACAATCTATAAATACAATCAAGAAAAAGATACAATTATATAATTAGAAATAAATTGTTTTATCATTTCCCGAGTCAAACAGTATTCATGTACAGTAATGGAATAATTCAATAAAATGAATCGTTGTTAAAGTCACAAGTGGTACAATTTCTCATGCCTGAATGCATTTAAAATCATTATACAATTCCAGGCTTCAAAAACACATGCAAATGATGAATTATAATACAAACTCAACATTGCATATATCTTGCGATGTGTCTATTGCGAATTATCACAATGCGATATCGATGCTGAAACGATATATTGTGCAGCCCTAATTGTGGAATCATTTAAAAAGATTTTAGAGCTAGTGTCACATTAACATTGGATAATTAGGAGCCGTTTACAGTTATTTCAGAACTAGAATACAACACTTTAGTGAGTTTAAGGCTTTAAAGACTTAAAATTGTCATTTTGAAATGGCATTTTTTTGAAGAGCATTATTAACAAAATGTAATACCTTTATAACAACGTTGGTGTCATTTGTAGTAGTATTACAGTGGACTACAGACAGTGGAATATTTGGACTAGAGAAAGAAAGAACTACAGCAGCACAGAATCAAAACAAACACAATACATTTTATATCATTGTAAGATCATTTTAAAAGGTTTTAGAGCTAGTGTAACATAGACATTGAAAAATTAAGGCCTGTTTAAAATGATTTAAGGACTACAACAAAACACTTTAGGGAATTTAAGAGCTTTTAAAGCCCAAAATTTAGAAATTGTAAACTTTTAGACATTATAATAAATGATATTGGAAAAAGTGACCCTTTAAACTTGCAAAAGCAAGATGGTCCAAGTTATTAGTTACTAGTTATGTAGTTAAAGTTATTAGTAACTAATAAAGTTATGATAACTAATAACCTTAAATTTTTAGAATTTTATTCTAATGCAATAACGTGCCCTTTTTGTAAAGCTGCTTTGAAACAATAATTATTGTGAAAAGCACTATACAAATAAACTTGAATTGAATGTTTCGAAAAAACTAAACTGGAATATTAAGACTAAAACCACAGAATCAAAAGAAATAAAACGTTTAAAATCATCGTGGGAGCATTTAAAAAAAGTTTTAGAGCTAGTGCTACATTAACATTGGACAATTAGGACCAATGTTACAATTGTGAGTTTAAAGCTTTAAATTGTCATTTTGAAATTGCAGACATTTATAAAGACCATTATTAACAAAACAATACCTTTACATAATAATAATACCTGGACTACAGACTAGGCATGGGCCGGTATAAGATTCTGATGGTATGATAACCTTGGATAAAAATATCACAGTTTGACGGTATCCCGGTATTGTGATTACTGCTCTTAAATATGTTCTTTTTAAATGTCTGGTTAAAAAAACAATAACTTTTCCCCTTTGAAAACAGTTTATTGAAATTTTTTAAAGATTTCTAATAGTTTGGAACAGTAAACATGTCAGGCTAAATAATTCAAATCAAGCATTGACCTGCTGTCTTCATTCGTTTCAAAAACACTGATTTCTTTACAATTTAAAAACGGCATGTTTGGATTTTTTTTTTGCTAAAAATACTGTTGTCCTAAAAAAAGAAAAAAGAAAAAGTAAATTTAAAAAAATATTACACATACCTTAGAAATGGCATTACAAAAAATTTTGGCAGTTTTAAAACCTTGACTTTTACAAACCTCGGTGTACCTTGAAAACGGTTATCATCCCATGCCTACTACAGACAGTGGAATATTTGGACTAGAGAAAGAAAGAACTACAGCAGCACATAATAAAAAAAACATATTCTATATCATTTTAAGAGTTCACACTTAGCTATTACTTGATACTGATTGCAAGTTTGGCATGCTGTCCCGGGAGAGAACCCTGAGCTCGGAGAAACTTGAACCCAGGGCTCCCACCTGGTCATATAGGGGGTCAGAGATCGGGAAATTCTCGTTCTTCAAGTCGAAGATGCTGTGAGTGAAACAAACTAACCTATTTATTGAAGGCTAGGATTTACCTGTTTGGTTTAATGTTGATTTGTGATGCTGGAACAGCCGCGGTCAATCCTAGCACGTGATCCTCTCGAAATTAGTTTGTTGAACTTCACAGAAAGAAAATTTGAAAATGTTTTCGAGCTAGTGTTACATAGACATTGGAAAATTAAAGCCTGTTTACAATTATTTAAGAACTACAACAAAACACTTTAGAGAATTTATAAGCTTTTAAAGCCTAAAATGTTTTAGAAATTTTAAGAAACAATTGATAAAATGATATTGGAAATAGTGACCCTTCAAACTTGCCAAAGCAACATACAATGGTCCAAATTTTTAGTTACTAGTTAATTCATTCATTTATTTTCCTTCAGCTTAGTCCCTTATTTATCAGGGCAGCAGAATGAACTGTCAACTATTCTGGCATATGTGTTACGCAGCGGATGCCCTTCCAGCTGCAACCCAGTACTGAGAAACACCAATACACACACACACACACACACACACACACACATACACTACTGCCAATTTAGTTACTTCAATTTACGTACAGTGCATATGTTTGGACTGTGGGGAAACTGGAGCACCTGGAGGAAACCCACGCCAACACGGGGAGAACATGCAAAACTTCACACAGAAATGCCAATTGGCCAAGTCGGGACTTAACCCAGCGACCTTCTTGTTGTGAGGTGACAGTGCTAACCACTGAGCCTTACTAGTTACTAGTGAACCTTACTAGCTAATTAGAGTTATTAATAACTAATAAAGTTATGGTAACTAATAACCATAAATTTTCAGAATTTTATTGCTACCTTTTGTAAAGCCGCTTTGAAATAATAATTAGTGCTTTTCACAATATACAAAGAAACTTGAATTGAAAGTTTAGGAAAAAAACAAAAAAACTGCAGCTCTGTTTAGTCTGTCACAGAGAAACAAAAATAGCTTAAAATAAATACATCAGGAATCAATTTAAAGATGCATTTTTGTGATTAAACATAGTATGCTGATGTATTATTAAAATGCATCACTAATCTATTCTAATGCAGGAACATCTCATTTTAACAATATGGTGAATTCTTACAGGTAGAAGAGTTTTCCCGCTGCAGGGCGATTTCTCCTCCGGTAATCTATTCCAGAATCCAGACGTAATGTTTGGCAGTACTCCTGATTAGAAGATATTTGATCGTAGCATTACTTGCAGAACGTCCAACAGAAAATAACGGACACAACATGCAATATCAATGCTTATCAAACCTCATTGCAAAAAGTGCACTAAAAAGCCATATGATGATTCATTGGGTGTACTAGAACAGATTAATATGCTGTAATATATACAGTTGAAGTCAGAATTATTAGCCCCCTCTTGAATATTTTTTAGTTGTTTTAAATATTTACCAAATGATGTTTAACAGAGCAAGGAAATTTTCACAGTATGTCTGATAATATTATTTCTTCTGGTAAAGAAAGAATTCTTATTTGTTTTATTTCAGCTAAAATAAAAGCAGTTTTAAATAAAAAAAAAAAATTTAGGTCAATATTATTAGCCCCTTTAAGCTAAATTTTTTTTTCGATAGTCTACAGAACAAACTATCGTTTTACAATAACTTGCCTAATTACCCTAACCTGCCTAGTTAACCTGATTAACCTGGTTAAGCTTTTAAATGCAACTTTAAGCTGTATAGAAGTGTCTTGAAAAATATCTAGTTAAATATTATTTACTGTCATCATGGCAAAGATAAAATAAATCAGTTATTAGAGATGAGTTATTAAAACTATTATGTTTAGAAATGTGTTGAAAAAAAATCTCTCCGTTTAACAGAAGTTGGGGAAAAAATAAACGGGGGCTAATAATTCTGACTTCAACTGTATAAAAAACAACAACATTATTTTTATTTTAATGTACTGTACTTTATTACAGCATCTTAATTTCAAGTCTGTCTGAAAAATCTAAAATTGAAAATACACAATCAAGCAGACAGATCGGAAACCAAATAAAGGAGAAATGTTTATCAATTTTTATTTCATTTTGGAAGCATAGCATCTGCAAAAAAAGCTAATTTAATATTTTTTTGCAAAGTATGTATGCCTTGGGTAGCATTGTTTTAATATTTCAAACTTTGACATAGACATTACGTCACCTTAGAATTATAAGGTTCAATCTGACATTTTTGTCAAAATTGAGTTATTGACATTCTTATTAAATGACAACTTATTTACATTATGGGATGTTTTTTGAAGTTATTATGGGATGTTATTTGCATTATGGGAAGTTGTTTACATTTTAAGACTTTATATTTTTTTTAAAAAATGTTGCACAGATATTGCTTGCTATGGAATGCAAAAACTTTAAAGCTCAATATCTCAAAATCATTCAGAACGCAGATAGAACCTTATAATTCCAAGGTGACGATTTGCTGAAGAAACATATATGTTTTACGCAGTGCTCTCTTTTAAATTGAATAAATCTCTGTAACTGTGTAGATGCGTCGTCTTAAAGTACAGTAAATTATATCAGTGAATCTAAGTGTATTAGATAACATTCATGCTGCTCAGGTGCTTACCTTTAGCACAGCTATAAAGGGCACAAAGTTCACCCTCTGTAATCCGTTTTTGTACAGATCTGTAAAACAAGATTTTGTGTTCAGTGCAAACTAGAAGACAGGAGTTGCTAAAATAAACAGGATATTATTCAGTGACGGCTACACAATTTAAAAAAAATTTTTAAACACTTTTTATTCATACATCATTAGTTTATTTTACAAATAACTACAGAGAAACCAGTACCACTTTATTTTAGATGTTTTTTTTTTATAATGGTTAATTGTTTTATTAAAGCGGTACGATGGCTCAGTGGTTAGCACTGTCGCCTCACTTCAAGAAGGTCACTGGTTTGAGTCTTGGCTGGACCAGTTGGCGTTTCTATTGTGGAGTTTGCATGTTCTCCCCATGTAGGCGTGGGTTTCCTCTGGGTGCTCCGGTTTCCCCCACAGTCCAAACACAAGTGCTATAGGTGAATTAAATAAACTTAATTGGCCGTAGTGTATGTGTGTGTGTGTAAATGTCTGAGTGTATGGGTGTTTCCCAGTACTGGGTTGTGACTGGAAAGGCATCCACTGCGTAAAACATATGCCAGTATAGTTGGCAGTTCATTCTGCTGTGGCGACCCCTGATAAAGGACTAAGCTGAAGGAAAATGAATGTTTTATTAAAAAAGATATTTAATTAATAATTAATAGTTTTCTTAATAATGATCAAATATATGTATTTTATTTATTTAAATCTAGGGAATGTTCACCCAAAAAAAAAAAAAAAATTCTGTCATCATTTAATTTATCTGGTTAAACACAAAATAAATAGACAGAAGAAAGTTGGAAACCATTGACTTCCATAGTATTTGTTTTTCCTACTACGGATGTCATTGTTTGCACGTTTTCAGCATTCTTCAGAATATGTGTTGTGTTGAACAGTAGAAAGAAAGTCATAATTATTTGAAACCAGTATGTTTTTTCTCACATTTCCTATTTCATAAATTATTCACATTTTTGGGTGAACTATCCCTTTAACTATTTTTGTTGTACTGTAAATTGCCATGGTGCTGCAAAATAAAAATGTACAATTACAAATCCAAAATCTTTGTACTGAAACTACACGTTATGCAAGAAGACGGATAAGCAAAAAAGGTATATATTTAGTAATAAGTATATATTAAAATATATTATAAAGTATAAATTAAATTAGAGTCTTTGCTGGATCGTTGTCTTCTTACCATCTGGAGGGCGATTTGAGGTGGCAACAACTACAACCCCATTCAGAAAAAGGTTTTCAAAGAGCTGCTTGAGGATCATGGCATCTGCAATGTCAGTGACCTGATGAACAGAGAAAGCAAAACAATAAATCAATCAATATAGACTACCCTCTCTTTACATTTGATCGTCATTGCATGGGTTTAGAAGATAACATCAGCAGACTTCAAGCAATCACAAAGGCTTGATTAGATTGCAACAATGCAACAGAAAAGTGAAACATTCACCTGAAACTCATCAAAACACAGAAGGCAGGCCTCTTCACTGATTTCTTCAGCAACCGGTGCGATAGGATCATATGCCTTCGCCATTTTTCCCACTTTTCTCTTGGGCAAGCTTTGCTTGAGCCGATGGATTCCTACATAAACATGAGTCTATCTGAGTAAGAGCAAATAATAGCAATTTTACTATTTTGCCATCTGTATATAAGTTATATACAGAACTTGTAATCCTACATCAGCTCTTTTTGGATTTCAGGAATATTTTCAGACATGTTAAATGAAGGACACAGACTACATTTACATAGACATCAGTAATGGAATTATTTGCCTTTATCTGAATAAGACAATAATATGATTAATGTGTTTACATGAGTTGCTTGATGACATGAGTACATGAATTATAGCACACAATTCGATTATTGTCATTTTGTCACCCTGATATCCACATTTCCTCCGGAGATTCATGTAATTTCAGGTGTTTCTTTTTACATGTGTCGCCTTTAACTGCAGTTTGGTACTTTTACATTCAGGAACATTTCATGCATGACCCCTGTGACAAACGAGATATTGGATGAGAGTATGAACTGCTGGAAAACTGTTGTTTTAATGGAGTTTGATGCTGCATAGGAAAAAAACCCTCCACATTTCACAATGTCAGTGGTCCTTCAGTGGTGCAGAGAATAGTGTCAAACAGCCGTGCCTGTATAGTAGGGCTGTGCGATTAATTGAAATCCAATCGCAATTTGAAATGCTTCAATTAGCTAAAAATCACAAGAGGCTGTGATATGAAATATATATGTATTTAATTTCCCCTACCCAGAGCAAGTCTTACTAGCCAGTTGAGTGAGCACACTTTTGTTCTGCCCAATCAGAGTTGCACAACTAATCTATGCAGAAAATAAAAACAATAAAAAAAAAAATAAAAAAAACATACAGGAAAGCATGACGAGTGGGATGAAGGCGTCTGCTGCTTCAGAAGCATAAATAGACAAATTAATATCACAGAAAAACAGGACATCAGTAATAGGGGAATATTACGTTTTTTTAAGTCACAGACACCAAACAAAAACAGGTCAGTTTTAAGAGCTGTCGCAGAATTGTTGCCACGGCTTACAGATTATTGACCTGAAGCTTGACTACAAAATTAAAATCGCAAAACAAAATCGCAACCGCAATATCCGTCAGAAAAATCGCAATTAGATATTTTCCCCAAAAATCGCACAGCCCTAGTGTATAGACTATCCTGTTACAAAATGTGCCGACTCGAAATCTTACACGAAGGTAATAGTTTGATTAAGATGTTTACATGTCTGTCCTGCACTTCAACAATGCAGCTAAAATCAGCACACTCCACATGCCTTAATCTGATTTTTAATTTAACCCATTAATTCTCCAAACATTTTTTGCACTGTTATGAACACCACTGCAAATACAACATGAATATTCTTCAAAACCAATCTAAAAGTTTAAATAATAAATCATTTTTTACAGTTTTCTGAAGCACCATTTTGCATGTTCATTATCAAGTTACTGTATATTGAATTTCTGAATGTCAGATTGTCTACTACACATACAGTTGAAGAATTATTAGCCCTCCTAAATTATTAGCCCCTTGTATATTTTTTTAATCGCAATTTCTGTTTAATGGAGAGAAGATTTTTTTCAACATTTCTAAGCATAATAGTTTTAATAACTCATTTCTAATAACTGATTTCTTTTATCTTTGCCATGATAACAGTAAAAAATATTTGACTAGATATTTTTAAGATACTGGTAATTAGCTTAAAGTGACATTTAAAAGCTTAATTAGGTTAAAAAATTTAAAACTGCTTTTATTCTAGCTGAAATAAAACAAATAAGACTTTCTCCAGAAGAAAAAATATTATAGGAAATACTGTGAAAAAAATCCATCCTGTGGTAAGCATCCTTTGGGAAATATTTGAATAACTAAATTAAATTCACAAGAGAGCGAATAACTGACTCATTTTTTAGTTGACTTTTACTATACATCAATAAACAGTATAACTCACAGCATCTTGTTAAAAGCTCAACTCACGTTTATGTACATCCAACATGAATCCATGAAAATGGACCCTTTTTTTCTTCTCCGTCTCTACATGATTGAAAAACATGTCCATAACCATAGTTTTTCCTGTGCCTGTAAATGAGGAAATATACAAGGAGAACACAATTATTTATTTTTGGAACAACACACAAAAAAAGAAAGCTACAATAAAATCTTGTAGAACTTACCAACATCTCCATAAATATAATAACCTTTTGGTGGCTTTCGCTTGGAGATAAACTGTTGCAGATGCAAAAATAAGATAGAATTTGTTAAAAACTCATTTATACAGTTGAAGTCATAATTATTCCCCTTTCTGTGAATTAGATTTTTCCCAAATATTTCGCAAATGATGTTTAACAGAGCAAGGATTTTTTCACAGTATTTCCTATAATATTTTTTCTTCTGGAGAAAGTCTTGTTTGTTTTATTTCGGCTAGAATAAAAGCCGTTTATTTTTTTTTAAAACCATTTTAAGGTCAATATTATTAGCCCCCTTAAGCTATTTTTTTTTCGATTGTCTAAAGAACAAAGCATTGTTTTACAATGATTTGCCTAATCACCCTAACTTGCCTAATTAACTTAGTTAAGCCTTTAATTGTCACTTTAAGCTGAATACTAGTATCTTGAAAAACATCCAGTAAAATATTATGTACTGTCATCATGGAAAAGAAAAAAGCAGTTATTAGAAATGAGTTATTAAAACTATTATGTTTAGAAATATGTTGAAAAAAATCTTCTCTCCTATGGGAAAAAACATATATAGAGAGGCTAATAATTCAGGAGGGCTAATAATTCTGACTTCAACTGTACTTAGTCAACATTTTTGAAGTGGATCAAACCCTTTCATCAATGCTGTCCTAAAACTACAGAACGACACCCATTCTTGTCTTGGGACATTTTTTTGATGCACTTCAAATGTTGACTTCAGTATATTCTGTGATATTCAGGCCAGTGAATGGGTGGTTTACCTTTGAAAAAAATGTTGAGTGGTCATTGTTGTACCCTCTGAGATTCTTCTGCATCTGATCCAGTTTTTCCACAGCGGCTCTTTGTTGCAGATCTTCTCGTAGCTGTCCATCCCGTACAAGACTGTTGTAGTGCTCCAAAGGTCCACCAAAGCTGCTGCTGCTGGGAGAAGTTGTGGCGCTGGACTCTTCAACAGTCTGAGACAAAACACTTGTGGAAAAACCTGCAAGACAGAAAGCGTTTGATAAGTGCAATAAACATAGCCACTTTTACATAATTCAGTTGAGGACCAAATTACTACTCTGAAATTTGAACTCTTTTACAAATATAATCCAAGTGCTATTTAACAAAGAGGCCATTTTTAAACATATTAGTTTAATAACTAATTTCTAATAACGAATATTGTTAATCTTTGCTATGATGACAGTACATAATATATGACTAGTTACTTTGCAAGATATAAGTATTCAGGGGGCGATGCAGTGGCGCAGTAGGTAGTTCTGTCGCTCACAGCAAGAAGGTCGCTGGATTGAGCCTCGGCTGGGTCAGTTGGCGTTTCTGTGTGGAGTTTGCATGTTCTCCCTACGTTCGAGTGGGTTTTCTCCGGGTGCTCCGGTCTCCCCCACAGTCCAAAGACATGCGGTACAGGTGAATTGGGTAGGCTAAATTGTCCGTAGTGTATGTGTGTGAATGAGTGTGTATGGATGTTTCCCAGGGATGGGTTGCTGCTGGAAGGGCATCCGCTGCTTAAAACATTTGCTGGATAAGTTGGCGGTTCATTCCGCTGTGGCGACCCCGGATTAATAAAGGGACTACGCCAAAAAGAAAATGAATAATTGAAAGAATGAATGAATGAGTATTGAGCTTAAAGCACAATTTAACTAAGTTAATCAAGTTGATTTGTTCTGTAGACAATCGGGAAAAACAAATCCTAATTATTCCAAATTCTAAGAATATAGATTCTTTATAAACATATAAAGTTTTACGGTTTATAAACATATGTATTAATTTCATTCCAGACAAACTAAAGGAAATTAGACTTCCTCTAGAAGAAAAATATAATAGAAAATACACTGAAAAATTCCTTGCTCTGTTAAACAGCATTTGGGAAGTATTTGGGAGACTGAGATTTTAGATTGATAACTAAAATGTTTTTAAATCAAGATTTCAGATTGATGTCTTTTCTGTAGCAGTAAGTACTATTCAAGTCAATTCACCTTTGTTTCTATAGCGTTTTTACAATGTAGATTGTGTCAAAGCAGCTTCACATAGAAGATTATAGTAAATTGAAACAGTGTCAGTTCAGTTTTCAGAGTTTAAGTTCAGTTTAGCTCAGTTCAGTGTGGTTTAATGATCATTACTGAGAGTCTAAACACTGAAGAGCAAATCCATCGATGCACAGCTAAGTACTAGTGCGGTCAAATGATTAAATTGCATCCAAAATAAAAGTTAATATTTACAAAATATTTGTGTATGTACTGTGTATACAAATATATGCATGACTATGTTGTATATAAACATTCATTCATTTTCCTTCAGCTTAGTCTCTTATTTATTATGGGTCACCACAGCGGAATGAACAGCCAACTTTTCCGGCATATGTTTTACGCAGCGGATGCCCTTTCAGCTACAACCCAGTACTGGGAAACACCCATACACACTCACATTCACACACACTATGACCAATTTAGTTTAATTAATTCACCTATAGCGCATGTGTTTGGACTGTGGGGAAAACTGGAGCAAACTCCACACAGAAATGTCAACTGACCCAGCCAGATCTCGAACCAGCGACCTTCTTGCTGTAAGGCGACAGTGCTAACCACTTAGCCATTTTTGTATTTTATGTATTTTAGCCAGCAGCTAGCTCTCTGCAACTCACATGGTCGCCCACTGAAGCTAAGCAGGGCTGGTCAGTACCTGGATGGGAGACCACATGGGAAAGCTAGGTTGCTGCCAGAAGTGGTGTTATGGAGACCAACAGGGGACACCCAACCTGTGGTCTGTGTTGGTCCTAACGCCCCAGTATAGTGAAGGGGACTGCTCAGTAAGCGCCTTCTTTCGGATGAGATGTTAAACCGAGGTCCTGACTCTCTGTGGTCGTTAAAATCCAGGATGTCCTTCGAAAAAGAGTAGGGGTTTAACCCTGCCATCATAGCCTCCTACTAACCATCCCCATATCATAATTGGCTTAGGCCCCGTTTACACTAGTACGTTTTAGTTTTAAAACGGCGTTTTAGAATGAAAATGATCCGCGTCCACACTAGCGTTTCACCCAGCGTTTCTAAACAGCTAAAACGGTGAAAACGCACATCACATGATCACACACACACTCTCTGGCATGCACTGCAGTGTGCTTTAAGCGCATACCCATATGAGAGCTGTCCTCGTCGGACTGTTCATCAAGGATCTCTCGCTGGATCTAATCTCACTATATTTGTTAAACGTGATATTTAATTCATCTTGTTGTCTATATCTAACTACATACTCCCTGACTTTAGTCTTTTGAATCTATTACTTGTTCTCGGGTAACGTGCATTGGCTGAGTGCAAAGATAAGTTAGGTTAATATCTTAATTAATATAACCGCGTACACCGAGTCTGCACATTGACTGATTGCTTGCTTTTATTTTCTTTATTGTATAAACTGATTGTGCGTTATACTTTTATAATGGTCATTATTAATTATTAAAACTGATATTCATTGTAAGAGAGGGTATGTTTCGTATTTCCAATGAAAATGAAAGGAGGCAGTGATGTTATAGGCTCCGTTTTGTTATAAATATGCATGAAGATGACGCTCATATTAGGAAGCTGCACGACGCCTCAACATTTCTGATGTCTGTTAAGTTGCTAATAATATCAAAATGAAAATAGGCTGTTCCTCACATCATGTTTTCATTTTATTGTTAGGATAGTGAAACAGCGTAGCCAGGGTGATGTGAATTACTTTATAAAGTACACACTTGGGAGTTTGTTTTTCTTATCAATTTGTGAAGTCTGAACTTACAAGGAGAGGATGAAGACTGAACTGTGTGAAGGCTACTTAATATTGAGGGAAAAGCTCCAATCAGAGAGGCGAATGTCTGCAGCCCCGCCTCCGTTTTCAGATGTCTCCGTTTTCCCCCCATCTACACTGAGACGGAGCAGCAGCGTTTTAGAATGAAAACGGCCTGTCCAGCATTTTCAAAACGCTTCGTTTTCGGGGCTCGAAAACTAAGGCGTAGTGTGGACGGATGGCATAACCGTAGCAAAACTTATGCGTTTTAAAACTAAAATGTATTAGTGTAAACGGGGCCTTAATCACTCTGTCTCCTCTCAACCAATCAACTGGTGTGTGGTGTGCGGCCACTAGTAATTACATTTGTTGTTTTTAAAACGTGTAGCTCGAAACTAGTTTTAAAATGACAAAAATATTATAGAAATGTCAGGTTGGGGCAAGTTGTCAAAATGTTTATGTAATAAACATACTTTATGTACAATATTTTACTCATTAAAAACAGAACAATTATAACAGATATCCTATAACTATGATTTTTATCTTTCCAACTGATTGACGTGTCTTTTATCATTTGACCTGTAGTAAATAAACATTTGCATTTTAAATGAATGTTCTTTTATTCAGTGCAATTAAAAACACCCATATTAGGGTAATGTCTGGTTTCATTACTAGTAAGAAATCTGTTATTTATTAGTTTAAGATATTATTAGAGAACATGTGGTTTTTCATATTTATCTATGGGATGTTCCTTACATTGAAATCAAATGTTCATTACACCGAAAATGTGTGACAACTAGAAATTTTTATAATATTCTTGTCATTTCAAACAAGTTTAGAGGTACACATTTTAAAGCAACAAAGGGATTTACTGCTACTACCTCTGAAATCTTGATTGAAAAACATATACTGTAGTTATTGTCTTTATTTTCCTGTTTAACAAAGTCTAACAAAGCAAGGACATTTCTCACAGTATTTCCCTTTTACACTAACGTGCACAGACAGTCAGTTCTGATTTTAGTACAAATACTGTTTTACATTATGAGTCTGTCCAATACTATCAATTAATAATATCATAAAACCTCTAACAATACCTTCTGTCTAAATAAATGTACATAAAAAACGCTGTCATACAACAAAGACAAGCGTCAAATGTATTAAAAATAGATTTTAAGTACTTCCAAGACAAGAATATTAAAAAAATGTCAGGTTGTAGCAAGTTAGCACAGATCTAATATATTTAAAACACTCCTGGACAATCATTAAACAGCCTGACAGCTTGAAACTGTGACTTAAGCGTTGGTCACACATATTTATACACACATTTCGCTCGTCTTATTTATCATTATTCACATTAACCTGGAGTCATTCACACTTGATGTTCTTGTCCTGTCAGAATGTCAGTGTCAAAAGCCAACATAATGACATTTAGTACTGTAATATTACTGTCTCTAGAAAGCGCTTACCTCTTCTAACACAGTTGAAAATACAAGGCAAGTTTGACTTGGACAAAAGCTTATTTTCCACGCAAAATTGAAGTCCAAGCGCCGCCAAGGACGCTTTACCGGCTGCCATGATGATTCGAAGTGTGGAAGCTTTATTTTACTGCGCCCTGAACAGCGGTGGTAGGCGTGGTCTCTACGGCTCATGAATATTAATGATTCGGAGTGACTCTGCGCACCAGTAGTTAGAAAGCAACGTCACACTGGCCTAATTTATATTCATTAGTTTGCAAATTCGCGTCATGAATAGCGGAATATTGGGGGTTTTGATGAAAGATTTAATTTTCAGAAAAAGAGTTTGACATAGTGTTATACATATATTAGTCAAATCAATGGTACCTGAAACATTTTATTCACTGGAAAAAAGCACTGAATTTTACTTTTTTTTTTACTTCTAATAAAAAGTAAATTAATAAAACATAATAATAATAATATTAATAATAATAATAAAACATAAATTATTTATAAAAGTTGATTTAAATTGTGTATTGAAAATGCAGTATATATTGTGAGAATAAATATGCTTTTAAAAGAATATTTTTATTCTCACCAAGGATGCATTTATTTTTATATACATCAAAAATACAATATAAACTTATATAGCAATATAAAAACCGTTATATATTGAATGCAATAAATATTTCTGTGAACCAAATTATTTTTTAGCATCATTACTCTAGTCTAGTGTCACATGACCCTCCTAAAATCATTCTGCACAATTATTGTAAATTATTATTAGTGATCAATTGTTAATACTTGCTGCTTTTATTAGCAATATAGAGTTTTTCTGCTTAATATATGTACATATATTACATTATGTACATACAAGATTAACTGACCCCATGTTGGCGTGGGTTTCCTCCGGATGCTCCGGTTTCCCCCAGTCCAAACACATGCGCTATAAGTGAATTGAGTAAGCTGAATTGTCTGTAGTGTGTGAGTGTGAATGAGAGTGTATGGGTGTCTCCCAGTGATGGGTTGCAGCTGGAAGGGCATCCGCTGCGTAAAATATATGCTGGATAAGTTGGCGGTTCATTCCGCTGTGGTGAACCCAGATTAATAAAGAGACTAAGCCGAAAAGAAAATGAATAAATGAATGAATGAAGATTAACTGAGATTAATCACATCCAAAATAAAAGTTTGTTTTGATATGTGTGTATATATATATATAGATATAATGTATATGTGACACGCACACATACATAGAAACAAAACTATTTTGTTGCAGATATTTATATATAATTTGTATCATATACGTATATATTTTATATCAAAATATAAATAAACATTTTCCCAAATATATGCATGCATGTGTGCACTTATACTTAATAAATATATACAGTACACACACTTAAATAATATACTCTCAATGGCCATTTTATTAGGTACACCAGTCCAACTGCTCGTTAACGCACATTTCTAATCAGCCAATCACATAGCAGCAACTCAATGCATTTAGGCATGTAGACATGGACAAGACGATCTGCTGCAGTTAAAACCGAGCATCAGAATAGGGAAAAAAATTGATTTAAGTGACTTTGAATGCGGCATGGTTGTTGGTGCCAGATGGGCTGGTCTGAGTATTTCAGAAACTGCTGATCTACTGGGATTTTCATGCACAACCATCTCTAGAGTTTACAGAGAATGGTCTGAGAAAGAGAAAATATGCAGTGAGCGGCAGTTCTGTGGCCGTAAATGCCTTGTTGATGCCAGAGGTCAGAGGAGAATGATACTGTAGAAAGGCAACAGTAACTCTAATAATCTCTAGTTACAATCGAGGTATGCAGAAGAGCATCTCTAAACACATCACGTCTTACCTTGAGGTGGATGGGCTTCAGCAGCAGAAGACCACACCGGGTGCCACTCCTGTCAGCTAAGAACAGGAAACTGAAGTAACAATTAACACAGGCTCACCAAAATTGGAGAATAGAAGATTGGAGAAACGTTGCCTGGTCTTATGAGTCTCGATTTCTGCTCCGACATTCGGATGGTAGGGTCAGAATTTGATGTCATAGATAAACAAAACATGGATACATCCTGCCTTGTTTTAACGGTTCAGGCTGCTGGGGGTGGTAACGGTGTGGGGGATATTTTCTTGGCACACTTTGGGCCCATTAATACCAACTGAGCATCGTGTCAACACCACAGCCTACCCGAGTATTGTTGCTGACCATGTCCATCCCTTTATGACCAAAGTATACTCATCTTTAGATGGCTACTTCCAGCAGGATAAAGCACCATTTCATAAAGTGCAGATCATCTCAGACTGGTTTCTTGACCATAACAATGAGTTCACTGTACTCAAATGGTCTCCACAGTCACCAGATCTCACTCCAATAAAGCACCTTTGGGATGTGGTGGAACGGGAGATTCGCATCATAGATGCAACTGCGTGATGCTATCATGTCAATATGGACCAAAATCTCTGAGGAATATTTCCAGTACCTTGTTGAATCCATGCCACGAAGGATTTCCACGAAGGCAGTTCTGAAGGCAAAAGAGGTTCCAACCCGGTACTAGTAAGGTGTACCTAATAAAGTGGCCTGTGAGGGTATATAAGAAAGAAATGTCTAAATATGTCTTCAAACTTACTATATTACTATAATAGTAGTAATATATATATATATATATATATATATAT
>CAIGQZ010034910.1:17550906-17589590 GCA_903798205.1 Danio tinwini
GTCGGTTGGGTTTAGGGAAGTGGGTGAGTGGGTTAATCGTTGCTTTTCAAAACACTATCGGTTGGGTTTAGGGAAGTGGGTGGGTGGGTTAATGGTTGCTTTTCAAAACACTATCAGTTGGGTTTAGGGGAGGGAGTGGGTGGGGTTTATCGGTTGGTCAGTCAGTCAATAAGGTCAGTCGACAGCAGCCTCTGGTGGATTTACGTAAGAACGGCAGGTGCGAATGGCACTCTCGGGAGAAATTTGAGATTTCAAAAAGCCTACACAGCGGCCTCTGGTGGATTCACGAAAACAAAAACTGCAAAAAAACGTCTCTCCTGGGATGTATTTGTCGCTCTCTTGAAATGTGTATAGGGGTACGTAATTAGAATGAGCCTTGGTAGTTTTTGACATATTAGTTTTTACACTGTGTAAGTGAATATGAAAATACACTGCTATTTTACATATCCTATTGACGTTTTGCATATGAATTTTCAAAATGACATTTGCTACTCATAAGCTTCAATACAAAATGACACCAAAATGAGCAAAATCTGTTGATATTAGCCTGGCTGAGCGCTGGTACCTGACACACATGTCGCTCTCTATGGCGTCTCTCATGTAATTGGCTTGAGTTCAGTGTATTCTTCAGTTGACTTCACTAAACCCAGCTGAGTCACAGATCCTGAGGATTATTCAGAGTCAGTGAACCCCAGTGATTCACTCCAACTTTCCTGTGGGTTTCAGTCATGAAGACATCAAACCGCCTCACTGCGCACAAAACATCAGAGCAGGTAAGAGAGAAAGCAGATCTGGAACAACAAGACTGGCACAAATTGATGCAATACAGAGCGTGTGTTACGTCTGAGAGGAAGCAGATGCCGTTTTCGCCTCTAAATCTGTATTTCCACAGGCTGTCAGGTGTTGTCTGGTTCATCAAGGATGCTTAAATGCAGGTGTTTGTAGGAAGTAAATCAGCTTTTAATGCATTGAGACACTACCTAATGTTGTGATTTTTTCCTTCTTCTGTTTTTCTCACAGGAGCTTGCAATACTTTGCATGTAAGGAGTGATAAAAACACAAAAAAACACATGGAGTTGCACTAGACTTTACATTTATTCATAGCAGACATTTTTATCCAGGATAAAGGATAAAAGAAGCGCTTCAAATCACCAGAGACAAATGCAATTTACAGATACCATATATATATATATATATATTTATATATATATATTAGTCCTGTCAAATGATTAGTTGCGATCCAAAATAAAAGTTAATATTTACCAAATATATTTGTGCGTGGTGTGTATAAATATATACATGACTATATTGTATAAAATATTAGTTTATATTTATATATAATACTTATTTATAATATATATGTAAATCTATTTCTTTTGTATATTTTGGTGTTTTATGTACAGTATGTGTGTGTATTTACACTCATCTGCCACTTTATTAGGTACACCTTACTAGTGCCGGGTTGGACACGCTTTTGTCTTCAGAACTGCCTTAATCCTTCGTGGCATGGATTCAACAAGGTACTGGAAATATCCCTCAGAGATTTTGCTCCATATTGACATGACCGCATCACAAAGGTGCTCTATTGGATCCCAAAGGTGCTAACCTTGATCTATTGGAGATCTGGTGACTGTGGAGGCCATTCGAGTACAGTGAACTCATTGTTCAATTGTTCATGTTCAAGAAACCAGTCTTAAATGATTCATGCTTTTTGACATGGCACGTTATCCAGATGGAAGTAGCCATCAGATGATGTGTACACTGTGGGCATAAAGGGATGGACATGGTCAGCAACAATACTCAGGTAGGATGTGGCATTGACACAATGCTCAATTGGTACCAATGGACCCAAAGTGTGCCAAGAAAATATCCCCCACAAGATTACACCACAACCACCACCACCAGCCTAAACCGTTGATTCAAGGAAGGATGGATTCATGCTTTCATGTTGTTGACGCCAAATTCTGACCCTACCATCTGAATGTCACAGCAAAAAAACTTACCATACCAGACAAGATTTTTCCAATCTTTTATTGTCCAATTTTGGTGAGCCTGTGTGAATTGTAGCCTCAGTTTCCTGTTCTTAGCACCTGGTGTGGTCTTCTGCTGCTGTAGCCCATCTGCCTCAAGGTTGGACGTGTTTCCTGTTTATTGTATTTAATATTTTCTACCAACATATTAATTTGGGATTAATTAAGATTAGTTTTAGCATTGGTAATGACTAATCTATATGCAAAGCGTTTATTATTGTAAAGCATCCTATAAAAATAGAACAAAATACAAATTTAAAATAGACAAAACAATTTACGCATAATTTTGCACATTTTGGTGGCATCAAAAAAGTCACAATGCAACAAATGTGTCTGGTCTTTTCCAAACAAACTGTTTTTGCATAATTAATCCATTTAAAACAAGTAAACTTAAACTTCAATTTAAGTTGATGTCATTTATGTGACAAATACTGTATATAAACATTAATTAATTTTCCTTAAGCTTAGTACCTTATTTATCGAGGGTTGCCACAGCGGAATGAACCACCGGCAATGGCCACTATTCCAGCATATATTTTATGCTATTTTACAATATATTTTTAATATTTTCCAGCCGCAACCCAGTACTGAGAAACCCCCATACACTCTCACATTCAGACACACTCATACACTACAGTCAATTTAGTTTATTCAATTCACCTATAGCGCATGTCTTTGGACTTTAGGGGAAACTGGAGCAGCCGGAGGAAACCCACGTCAACACGGGGAGAACATGCAAACTCCACACAGAAATGCCAACAGGCCCAGCCTGTACTCGAACCAACAACCTTCTTGATGTGAGGCAACAGTGCTAACCACTGAGCCACCATGCCGCCCCATAAACATTAATAACCTTGATTAAAAAAAAAACTATACGCATGCAAGTAACCAATAAACTTTTGTCATCTCAACCTACATCAACTAATCTGACTAAACATATTAAGTAAGACTTTGTATAACCTAAAAGGTGTAGTTACAACCTGATTAAACGTATTAAAATATTTGTTGTCATGATTTTGTCATAAATTTTTTTATAGTGTAGCTCTAATCTGTTAAATATTACTATATAAGAACATATGCATCATGACTTTTAATCAATGTTGTGATTGTGAAGTGCTACACAAATAAATTAGATTGAAACAGGTTTTTTTATTTGCAAACAGAGGTCCTGTTCCCACTAAAATGAACTTGAAATGTCGAAGCCATTTCAAATTATTGCAAGCAAAATGACACACGCCAACTGCTTAATTGACTGAGACAGCTGTTCAGAGACTTGCTCAAATAGGGAACAGATCATAATTGCAAGTCATTCAAGAAATTCTTAATCAAAGAGATTTGAGTCATAGCCAGTTGAAACCTTACATATACAGCCTCACATACGTATCTATTAAAATCCTCATTTTAGGATTGAGTAAACATGTTTTTTTAGCTTAAAGGTGCTGTATGTACGTTTTTGACTCTTTTAAAGCTTAAAGATACCATACGATGTTTGCAGATATTTAAGAAACATGCTAAGTGAACATACTTGTTTATCTAAAAAACAATGCCGTCAGTTATTTTGCATTGAAAATGTGCGTTTCGTCTCGGAACGTCCGTCTTTGTTTTGGTCCTTTTAACCAGCTCAGTGCCAGTTTAGACAATTATATTTCAGCACACCAGGTTGCCTTGGTGGAAAACCGTGTATTTCATTCATTCAGTCAGGAAGGCTCTCAAAGCATGCATCCATGACCGAAATGCAACCTCTGGTGGACAGCAGCAGCCTCCGAAATGAGAAGCAGATTCAGAGTTCCACATGTGGTTACTAATTAACAAATAATATAAATATTACGAGCATAAACATTAGGTGAGCAGGTTACATTGTAACCCCGTGTCCTAACAACACGCTTCTGTATGTGACGAGAGTTGCAGTGATAAGCAACTTGGCTGTTTGCACCAGACGAAACATGACAGCAATTTAAAACCAGCCATTCAGAAGCACAGAATAGTGCACTTACTGCACTCCAACGAAATGGTAAGGTTTATAATCTAATTAATACATATTAAACCTCTTTAACATTATTAAATGTAGATGCTGAATCACTGACTTGTGTTGGTTTGCACTGATTTCGATCTGAGGTGAACTATCTGCTGCTGCTTTCAGTAGTATGACAATAAATGTCATGTAAAATGTCATCTAAACTCACATCATTAGTATTTAACACTGATTAAAGCACATGAGGTGAACCTGAGGTGATCATTGTCCGTTTTCTGTTGTTCAGCTGCAAAAAATAAAAGCCATTTATAAAATATTTAATATTTCAGGAGTCGGTTAGAACAAAAAACTTTAATATGAAAAATATTGCATGCTTTTATTTAGAACACAACCTAAATCAGCCTTTAGGCTCAATAGTCAGGCACGCCCCTGTTGATGTTGTGAATCTGGCAACCTGCCCTTGCGTGTATTTTGAACCAGAAGTGCAATACCTAGTTCAACCACTGTGTGTGTGTGTGTGCATGTTCGCGCTGTGTGTGTGTCTATCTGTGTGTGTGCGTGAACTTTGTAACGACATTGTGTGTGACTCATCCTTGCAACTCCACAACAAATGCATCAAATACTCATTGGTAAAGCTCTTACTGTAGTATTTTTCACAAATGTTACGTGAGATCTGCTTCCTTCTTGCCTGACGCCCTGCTAAAAAAAAAGCATATGCTGGTAAGGTATGTTACTAGCTTGACTGGTCTTGCTGGTCTTTCTCGATGCTGGTCTTGCTGGTTTCAGTGCTGGCATTGAGACCAGCAAGACCAGCATTAAAACCAGTAAGACCAGCATCAAGACCAGCAAGACCAGCATTAAAACCAGCAAGACCAGCATCAAAACATACCTTGCCAGCATATGCTGTTTTTTTTTTAGAAGGGAAATCACACTAGAAACATGTTAATTCATACTAGAAAATTGCTAATAACATAGTAATTCATGCTAACAAGCTAAGTTATACTATCTATCTAATCATACATTTTTAATGTGTTTTAACATGCTAACAACATGCTAATACGTGCTAGAAACATTCTAGTAACCTCTAAATCGTACTAGAAACATGCTAGTAACATGCTAAATTATGCTAAATTCATGTTAACATGCTAATTCACACTAGATACATGTTATTTTATACTAGAAACTTGCTAATAACATACTAATTCATGCTAACAAGCTAAGTTACAATATCTATCCCTATATTTTCAATCTGTTTTAACATGCTAACATCATGCTAATTTATCATAGAAACATTCCAGTAACCTCTAAATCTTACTAAAAACATGATAGTAACATGCTAAATCATGCTAAATCAATGTCAACATGTTAATTCACACTAGAAACATGTTAATTCATCCCTGCTGAAAAATCCAGCTTAAACCAGCCTAAGCTGGTTGGCTGGTTTTAGCTGGTCAACCAGCCTGGTTTTAGAAGGGTTTTGGCCATTCCAGGCTGGTTTCCAGCCATTTCCAGCCTGGTCTTACCTGGTCAGGCTGGAAAATTACCAGCTAAAACCAGCTAAAACCAACTTGACCAGCCTGGTTTAAGCTGGACATAGCTGGTATTGGCTGGGCTCCCAGCCTGGCTAGGCTGGTCAAGCTGGTTTTAGCTGGTCATCTCCCAGCCTGACCAGCTAAGACCAGGCTGGAAATGGCTGAAAACCAGCCTGGAAATGGCCAAACCCCCTTTTAAAACCAGGCTGGTTGACTTGCTAAAACCAGCCAACCATCCTTGGCTGGTTTAAGCTGGATTTTTCAGCAGGGATACTAGAAAGCTAAGTTACACTATCTATCTATCCATTTTCAATCTGTTTTTCAAACTAAACCAACTACTTCCTACAGGCTTCCTCAAGCCACAATGAAGTTTGTCTTTAAACTTTAATATCTTACTAGCCACACCATATTAGGGTTTCCTACAGTATAGTTTTTATGAGGTGAGTTGTTAGCCCAACCTGGAGGACCAGGACATACACACTATCATTTGTGTTTCTGTCCTAAATGTTGTCTTTGATATTATAAAATAGTACTGCTTGATTCAGACAGAAAGAAAGTGTGATCTAATTATGTTTTTTTTTTTTTTTGCTGATAGACTGGAACAACTGATGTCTTACTGATTCTTTATATTTGATACTGTAGACTAACATGCATTAATAAAAAAACAGAGTAAAACTATAAATTAAAGGTCTCAAACTCGATTCCTGGAGGGCCGCAGCTCTGCACAGTTTTGCTTTAACCCTAATCAAACACAGCTGTGCAGCTAATTAAGGTGTTCAAGACTAATAGAGACTATTAACAGGCTCGTAGTCAGCCTGGTGAAAGGGGTTGTTCTTTTTACTCAAAAAGTGGACATTTTTGCGACAATCTCATTTAAATTGTGAGATTCAAATACTGCTTTTCAGTGACATTTTAGGCACGATTTCTAGCTGTATTAGCTTGTTGGATGGTCATCATAACCACAGTTTTTGATGTACCAAGAATATTTCCTAAAGATTTAGAATAAAGAAACATGAAAAAAAGTAAATACAAATTTATTACATCATATATCATAAGAAAAAAGGAATCTGTTCAAGTTTTAAATTAAAAACTGTAATCTATTGTCACTTCATTCACAACACATTGTATGTTTTCTTGCACAGTTGGACTCATTCCCAGGAGGTACGTTTTTTTTGCAGTTTTTGTTTTCGCAAATCCACGAAAATCTGCTGTGTACGCTCAAATTGTGCCAATCGCTCCTGCTGTTCTCTTGTAAATCCACTAGAGGCCACTGTTGACTGACTGTTTGACTGACTGAATGACTGACTGACCGATCGACTGACCCACCCTCCTCCTTTCCTAAACCCAATCAATTTTATTGATCGACGCACCCACCCACTTCCCTAAACCCAACCAACAATTTTCAACAGCAATCCAGAAAAAGAAAAGCCCTTGTCTGTTTTTACCACGTTTTCTGATTTTACCACATTCTCACTCTGTTATTTACTTTACTATTTTATTTTTTGGATTCTGTTTTTGTCTTACCCGATTTCTAGAACCGTTCTTCACCAGACTCGAACCCTGTTGTTGCGGTCAGCTCCTCTCTGAATCTCAAGTCTGCTGACATGGCGGGCTAACGAGACAAACTGGTTACAGCAGAAAAGCTGTTCATACTGGTGTAAGCAGTTAGCTGGTAAGCGCGAAAAGGATGGCGTCATACTACCCCGTAATATTCGTTAAAAAAATTAAATGCACCCGTACGTACCTCTGGCTACATAATTAGCGGTCTCCAGAAACTTATATAGGGCTACGTTTTCAGAATGAGCCTGTGTTGAAAATAATTATTTTCATTGGCCAAAACTGAATAGCTGAGGTCACACCGAAGTGACAGCCAACAGAGAATTCTAATTGGTAGATGGATTATTTTCACTATTTATTATGGCATAGCAGTCAAAATAGGACAAATGAGCTCATGCATTGGACAAAGTTTTGACTTTTGTCAGTAAATGCCCATTTACACTAAGTGGTACAGTACGGTACGGTACGGGTCATCTTCATCAGGCTTCATTCACCAATGGTATGCCATGGGCGTGGTGTAAGACAGAAAGTTTCAATCGACATCAATCTTGCTCGAGGAAATGTCTAAAGTAAAGCTGTACGGGTTGTTCCCATATCATATGAGAAGCACTTCTCACAAAACAAATGCTTTATACACAAATACTTGTGTATAAATGTTTATTACTAACTTTTCTATGAACATGAGTTGATTATAACTGCAGATCAATGGCAGTGTGAAATAGCCTACTGTAACGTCTGCAATTATATAAAATAAATAAATAAATGCAACATTTATAAACACATACAGACCCTTACAGTCTCCGATATGTTACCACTTACAGATAAACTACACACAGCATACATTTATTGCTTATTTGGCTTCAAAAACACGCAACATATAGCCCACAGTTAGTGCAAACCTCTCATCTGTGTGTGTAATCTTCACCAACACATGTAACCTCTTGTTAGAAAGTAATTCCGTCATTCTGAGTTCATAATACTCTGTAAAAATGCAGGGATCCACGCAATTCATTCATGTCGTCCCAACACAAATTGATTAAGTAAACTTAACACTTTTAACAAATTAATCTGGATTGAACATAAAAAAAATTAAGTTGTCCCAATGAAATCTCCAGCCAGAATTGTGTTGTTTCAGCTCATTTTAAAATAAGCAGTTTGAACAAGCAACAAAAGAATAATCTTTTTGAGTGTAGTCCAAAAGGCAATGATAATAGTTAAACACGGCAGTTTGTTCATCTTTAAGGTTGCTGAAAGAATCATTTTCCCCTTAGTTTTTTCCGGCTTCTCCTTTGTTTTTTCGTGCGTCAGTCTTGCGTTTGTCTGCCTCTGAAAGGATGTCAGAAGCACTTCAATAATCATGTGCACATTATTATCATAAGCTCAAGTTCGTTATTTCAAACACAGACGCGCGGCGAGCTCTTTGGATAAAGCTAAACCGCTCACACGTTTAGATAG
This sequence comes from Danio tinwini, assembly GCA_903798205.1. NCBI lineage: Eukaryota > Metazoa > Chordata > Actinopteri > Cypriniformes > Danionidae > Danio > Danio tinwini. The sequence goes on from CAIGQZ010034910.1 coordinate 17,559,453, forward strand.
CCTCGTAAAACAAAAACAGGACACGGTAGATTTTGTTCTTCTTGGCTTTGTGGCTTTGTTTATCAAGACAACGACAAGATTTGTTTGAGCTCAGGTCGACCTTGGCTTGTTATTATATGTATAATAATATGATGTAATGTTTCGGCTATTAAAAATAGCAGTTTCTTTGTTTATATTCTCCTGGCTTGTGTACACGCTAGTGACATATCTCTGTAAAGCAATAGCGTCCAGCTGCATGTCTAGCTCCGCCTTTTGGTACCCTTTTGTCAGGTACCCAAAAAAGTGATACAGTACAGTTCGCTTTTTGGTACCTTTTGATAGTGGAAACGGTCATGAAAGCGTACCAAATCGTCCCACTCAGTGGAAATGGGCCATAAGGGGTGGGTATTTCGAGCGCTCACTCTGGCTACGGGCCTGATTAAGCAGGTGTGAGTTGAAGGTGGTTGGAGCTAAACTATGCAGAGCTGCGGTCCAGGAATTGAGTTTGAAACCATTGCTATAAAGAATAAAAAGTGAAGTGTGATGCAGGGAAAATTGTGGGAAAATCCATTTACAGCTATTTACTGTATATATTAAGAAAACTAACTTTTAACTTAGGCACAAATTTTTCCTGCAGCATTTTTATCATTTTTTTTAGCCATTAAATTCTTTTCTACACTAAAAAATATCCAGTTTTCATATTTTGTGATTCAATGTTTTTATTTTTTCAATTTATTTATGCTTTTAAATTGAATTATGGGATCTTGATCTTTCTTCCAACAACTTTTAACCTTGAAAAGATAAGAAAAAGTGACTTTTATTAACATTTTAATAGTTTAAGTGATATATTGTCTGGGTTGGTGTTGTATATTTAAGGGTCACGAAACACTAGAACACATTTGTTGAGATGTTGACAGTCATCTATGTGTCCCACAATGCTAAAAACACTATTAGGACACATATATTTCACAAAAAAGTGAAAATTGGTTGGTTTTGCGTTATTTTGAACAAATTTGTTCTTCCGATTTGAAGGTATTTTGAAGCACTGCGATTAGATCCTTGTGTAAATTCCAATGTGGAGACTGGATGTCTGTACTGACCGCTGTAATGTGACAAATTTGAGTTTTCATCATTAATTAATGAGAAAGACTTGGTTCAAACCAATCAGCTCGCTCTATTGGGTGTGAGGTGCAACTTCATTAACATGAATTATAACTTTAAAGACCTGTGTTTTTACCTGTTACAATGTTTAGACCTCAGAGAGATGCCACGTTGTGTTGCCAACTGTAATTAAAACAAGAGCAAGAAGAAGAATTGTTCGGAGACATGGGTTGTCAGTGTTGTGCTTATAAATGTGCTGCAACAAAGTTTTTGTTTTCAATTCCCCGCTATGAAAGTCACAGTGTGGATTACAGTGGTCTGCTAACCCACAACAAAAATATATTTGTAAGGAACATTTTTTACCCGAGAGCTTTTCGAATCTGGAAATGGTGAAATCCAGATTTGCCACTCGTCTCCTTTTAAAAAAGACACGGCTCCAGTTGGTGTTGATTGTCCTTTCTCTACGTATTTGGTAAGTGTGTGATCAGTGCCCTTTGTTTATTCGGATGCCAAACTTAGTTCGTATCGTCAGCAATGATTTTATTCGTATCGTCTAAATGATTTACTAAGTTTACAGTATGTTAATATCACTACAATATTATGGACTAAAACATCCACTGTAAATGCTGCTCTCTGAATCTAAACATGTAAATACCTTAATCAAACTATTACCATCGTGTAGGGTTTTTGATACATTTTGTGACAGGTCTATACACACACACACACACCTGTTTCGACAGAGAAATGTAGAGGGTTTTTTTCTCCTATACGGCGTGTGGTATCAAACTTTCTATTAAAACTAGATTCTTCCAGCAGTTCTTCACATCCAATATCTTGTTTGTCACAGGGGGCATGCATGAAATGTTCTTGAATGAAAGTAAGTGCCAAAGTGCAGTTAAAATCGACAAATTAATAATATGACAAATAATTAGATTACTGATGTCCATGTAAACATAGTCACTAGCTATGTTTCCATCCAAAAATGCAAATGATCTTTATGCGCAAAACTGGATTATCACATAAAAGACGTGCGAATAAAGCTGCGTTTCCATCCAACGAGTCAATGCGAACAAAATCGTCACTTCCTGATTAACTGGCGCCAAATATTAACAGTAAAAACTGAATTTACTGCAGTAGTAGAAGATGTGTCAACCTTTTCTTCATCTAATAAATGACTTGCGCCTCGGAAGGCAATCCTGACACAGTGAACGCGCAGTGGCGTTTGAAGGTGTCAGACGCGGAGCACAGACACTCTTGATTGTGGAGATCATTAATAATATAATAACACTAATACTTAAACAGTAAGTAGTTTTAGAATGACCAAAACAACATTTCAGATGGTTTACAATGTGCTCAGCCTGCTGGTTTGTCCATTCACACACATTTTTATCATCACATGATCTCTTATAACAAAATCACATAACTTTTTTTTAATGCACACATTGGAATTTATGCGGTAAAAGTGTTTCCATCGTAGTTTAAGCGCATCTTTTCTTATCAAATAAAAAGTTTATCCTACTCAGTTATGTGCATGTCTTTTATGAGCATTTTCTAAATTTATGCGCATTATGCTGTTTTTTTATGCGCATATCTAAAATGCGCATAAAAATAGGTGGATGGAAACATTGCTAATGTCTTTCTCCTCTGCGTCTGTTTGGCCTCTGTGAAAATCAGCGCATGCTCAAACTGAAACTCCCCTTTTCACGCAAACCCTTCCCTCTTTGGCCACTCAACACTTCCACTTAAATGAAGCTGGACTCACCCACTTTCCTGACTTTTTTCAAATTAGAGGTATGAAAACACCTTGCTGAGAAAGGTGGGGGGGGGGAGGTTCATGGCCCTTTAAGCTACAAAAACCTTGTAATAAACTGCCAGTACGTTTTCTGTTATTTTACAGACTTATTTCTGTACACATTATTTCTTATACACAACAAACTACTAAAACGTCAATAAAAGTCACTGTGTTAAACTGTAGAGTGAAATTTTCAACAATAAAAGACAAAAGAGCAAAGATAAACATCCCATGATGCAATTCACAACCATAAATAAACAGAAAACACTGTTATATATATGTAAAGTGTATAAGAACAGAGGCTCTTCTCGATATTATCTAGGTCAGGTGAACATATTGAGAGAGTATAGAAGTAAATAAAACATGAATTACAGAATAGCTACTTTTTTCCTCCTGAGAACGCAGAGTTTCTTGAATTCCCAAACACAAAGAGCAGAGCGCGTTTTACATGACAGAGCATGCATGCATGCATACATCTAAAGCATGCACACTGTGGTTAATAGAGTGTTTACTGACACGAGCCCCCTAAGAGCAGGGTTGCAAGCATACAATTTGCGCAAACGCACGCTCGGAGCATCAGCAGCAGTAGTGGTGATGCTCTCTGCATGCCGCATGTCTTGCGTCGCATAGCGCGCGCGCACACACACACAGAGAGAGAGAGACGGAAGCGAGATCGTGTCGGCTGGAATCACCTTTACACATTATTCTGCGTTCGGTAAAAAAGAAAACCGCGACGAATCCGCGGAATTTGGGCTCGACACACGCAAAAGCCGAGCACCAGCGCATTTCCATCTGCCTCCAAACACGCAACTCAAAGGTAAGAGGCGATGCATGCGTGCATATGAATCTGAGAGATTTATATGCGTCGCAGACATGTGTGTTCCTCCTGATTTAGCCAGAGAAATGTGTGAACGCGTGAATGCATGCACGAGTGACTGAATGCGTTATTAGCGCGCGTGGCCTGATTAGACTAGAACACTAGGCTTTAATTAAAAACTGTGCATTTGATGCATTTGGAGCGCTGATGGCAACATAGGCTCACTGGTTGCTTGTTACTCCCGATTTGTTCAGTGACAACATTTGTGGTGTCGTGTATAGTGAATTTTAAAGCTGTTTCACTTGAGAGAGATTTTTTTTTTTTGGGATGTGAGATTTGAGCACTGCGTCTTTTCTCTGCAGCCTCCGTCGGAATGGTTCGTTTTGACTCTGGTGCATTATTAAAACACATCTAAATGATTCATTGGATGAATGCAAATGAAATTACGCCCCTAATCTGTCACATCAAAACGGATGCGTAAATGGGATCTAAAGCAGATCTTGGGTTTTAAGTCATTTAAATCTTCCGTTTAAGATCATTTATTTATTGTGCATTTCTTGCCAGTGGTTTCTCTTCTCAAGGTCATTCGTTCAGCCATTGGTGCTTGAAAAAGCCCCAGTGCTATTACATAAGTGTGACGACTGGGTCGTGGGTAACAATTCCCGACTGTCTTTAATTAAAGCTGCATTCTCTTATCAAACGTGTGTGTGTGTGTGTGTGTGTGTGTGTGTGTGTGTGTGTGTGTGTGTTTTCTATTCCTCCACGCACATTTGATGCGGGAGAGGCTGCAAACGCAGACAGACGCTCCACATGGAAATGAAAAGCTCTTCTTCACCCCTCCCCGTTTGTAGCCTATTTTACCTGATGCCCATTTACACATAAACTCTTGTGACTTTGATCTATTTCGAGAAGCAACAACACAGCTGCCAGACCTCATCACAGCTGACTGCAGATTCTGTGCATTCATATTTTAGGTTATTTGCATTTAATATGCATGACATCATGGTGTTCCTCTGACTTATATATGTGTGTGTGTGTGTGTGTGTGTGTGTGTGTTGGGGGGGGGGGGTAATGCTCGACTAATATATGCGTTTTATTAACGGTCAATGCTGAAAGCCATTTTTAGTGGAGGCACACATAATGCAGATGTGACTATTTAAAGGGATAGTTCACACAAGAATGAACATACTGTCACTTTTTTAGCAAGCGAGTTGAACGTCTGTGTTCTGATGAATACAAAAGAAGGTATTTAAAAGAATGTCATTACTGGTTTGGGCGACACAGTTGCTCAGTGGTTAGCACTGTCACCTCACAGCAAGAAAGTCACTGGTTTGAGTCACGACTGGGTCAGTTGGCATATGTGGAGTTTGCATGTTCTCTCCATGTTGGTGTAGGTTTCCTTCGGGTGCTCTGGTTTCTCCCACAGTCCAAACACATGCGCTATAGGTGAATTGAATAAACTAAATTGTCCATAGTGTATGTGTGTGAATGAGTGTGTATGGGTGTTTCCCAATAGTGGGTTGAGGGCATCTGCTGCGTAAAACATATGCTGGATAAGTTGGCGGTTCATTCTGCTGTGGTGACCTCTGATGAATATGGACTAAGCTGAAGGAAACTGAATGAATGAACTACTGGTTTGGTAGTTGCCGACTTCCATAGTATCTTTATGGATTGATGCTGCTGGACGACAGTTTGCAACATTCTTCAAAATATCTTCTTCAAACATTTAGAAACTTATGAAAGAGAGTTCATTTTTGAGTGAACTATGCCCTGTTGGGATCATATGTTGGGATGCACAAAATGAAATGGAAGAAAATAAGATGCACAAATGTAGGTATATATACAGTGAGGGAAATAAGTATTTGATCACACTGTGATTTTTCAAGATCTCCTACTTAGAAGTCATGGAGGGTCATAATTGCAATTCCACTGTGAGAGACAGAATCTAAAAATTTAAAATCTGGAAATCACATTAAATGATTTTTTAACAATTTATTTGTAAATTACTGTGTGAAATAAGTATTTGATCACTTGAGTCAAGCATTTTAAATATTTAGTACAGAAGCCTTTGTTAACAATTACAAAGGTCAAAGGGTTCCTGTAGTTCTTCACCAGGTTTGCACACACTGAAGGAGGGATTTTGGCCCACTCCACCATACAGATCTTCTCTAGATCTGTCAGGTTTCGGGGCTGTCGCTGAGGAACATGGAGTTTCAGCTCCCTCCAAAGATTTTCTATTGGATAGGTCTGGAGACCGGCTAGGCCACTCCAAAACCTTGATATGCTTCTTACGAAGCCACTCCTTGGTTTTCCTGGCTGTGTGCTTTGGGTCATTGTCATGTTGGAAGACCCAGGCACGACCCATCTTTAATGCTCTGACTGAGGGAAGGAGGTTTTTGCCCAATATCTCACAATACATGGCCACGTTCATCCTCTCCTTAATACAGTGCAGTCATTCTGTCCCCTGTGCAGAAAAACACCCCAGAGCATGATGCTTCCAGCCCCATGCTTCACTGTAGGTATGGTATTATTGGGATGATACACACCATTCTTCTTCCTCCAAACATGGTGAATTGAGTTAAGACCAAAAAGTTTTACTTTTGTCTCATCTGACCACAGGACTTTCTCCCATGACTCCACTGGATCATCCAGATGGTCCCTGGCAAACTTCAGACGGGTCTCGACGTGGTCAAACTTAAGCAGGGGAACCTACCGTGCGATGCATGGTTTTAAAACATGACATCTTAGTGTATTACTGATAATAGCCTTGAAAATGGTGGTCCCAGCTCTCTTCACAGCATTGATCAGCTCCTCCAGTGTAGTTGCACGTGATATGACGATAAGCTCTAATTGGCCTGTTTTAAATTGTCCTTGGAGCGCAGCGCTCTGCGTCCTGAACTCTCCCATTTTTGTTGTTAGAACGAATCATATTTGTTTTTATATGATTGGCCTTATGTGATTGGACCATTCTCACTTAGACCATTCACTCAGCAGCAGCTCGTCAGTTAACTGCACCGACCTTTAATCATAGTGAAAGCAAGTGCAATTTCTCGAGATGAAGAAATATTCTGTTGTATCTTTGCAAAGATATCCGTTCACAAGGCGTTTGGATGAAGAAAAAAAAAAAAGAATCAAGGAGCTTGGACCAGATCGACCTTCTTTGCAAGTGATTGCGAGAGCGCGTATACTCGGGGCATTTTCCAGCACTTGTTATGACAAACGGAGTTGGCTGGCAGGTTGTGATGTAAGTCATGCCTTTTACTGTTTTTCGTGTTTGCTGTTTAAAACATGCATTGGCCATGCTGTCAATAGAGAAGAGACTGGTGACTGAGATGACTGACTTTAACCAAAAGGTCATTGAGAAATTTGCAAGCCAGAAAGAAAGAAAAGCTAAATTTATTTTCAAGTAGTGCTACTGGCCAGTGATTAGGCAACATTTGTGTGTGTGTGTGTGTGTGTGTGTGTGTGTGTGTGTGTGTGTGTGCTTACTGATTATCTTGATTACTTCATTACTGATAATAAACCCAAATTGAACTAAAATGAACTAATTTGTGATGCATTTATTGTATGCTTTTGTCATATTTTAGTTTTTTTGATACATCACCTGAAAAATGTCTTTTACACTCTTACTTTACCAACAGTTTACCCCCCACACACACACACACACATTTTTTAACACCAGCCGCCACTGCTTGGTTATCATTGGCTCTGCTTGTTTTGCAAATGTAAATTGCAATAATCGTGATGCAAATGAGTTCTTGCATCTGTTCTTTAATTTAAGCACTGTCCACAGAATCACTCACAATCACAAGAATCACAGAATCAAAATACCCTACGTCATTCTTATGGGATTAAACTTGCCATGTAGCAAACCAATTCCCCAATTCTACACCCAGATCTCTTAAAAGAGCACAACACGAGAGCATTCTGTAACCATACTGTACTCGCTCTTTCCTCATGCAGTAATCATGGGAAAACAGAACAGCAAACTGACCCCTGAGGTGATGGAGGATCTTGTGAAGAACACGGAGTTTAACGAACACGAGCTGAAGCAGTGGTACAAGGGTTTCCTGAAAGACTGTCCCAGTGGCCGACTAAACCTGGAGGAGTTCCAGCAGCTCTATGTGAAGGTGAGAGCCTGTTACCAAACACTAGAGATACACAGGTGAAGTCAAAACTATTCGCCCTCTTGTGATTTTTTTGGTTGTCTTTTTCAAATATTTGCCAAATGATGTTTAACAGAGCAAGGACATTTTCACAGTATTTCCTATAATATTTTTTCTTCTGGAGAAAGTCTGATTGGTTTTATTTCGGCTAGAATAAAAGCAGTTTTTAATTTTTTAAAAACCATTTTAAGGTCAATATTATTAGCCCACTACAGCTAGAGAACAAACTACTGTTGAATAATGATTTGCCAAATTACCCTAACTTACCTAATTATCCTAGTTCAGCCTTTAAATGTCACTTTAAGCTGAATAGTATCTTGAAAAACATCTAGTAAGCTATTATGTACTGTCATCATGGCAAATATAAAAGATATCAGTTATTAAAAATGAGTTATTAAAACTATTATGTTTATGTCGTTAAACAGAAATTAGGGAAAAATATACAGGGGGGCTAATAATTCAGGAGGGCTAATAATTCTGACTTGAACTGTATATAAAGATGGTTCACTCACATTACTATTAATGAGAAAAGTGCTACGTTCAGTTTGACCACCACAGTGTAAGAAGTCCTGTCTTCTAGTCAGAATAGCCAATCGTCAATCTTTATAGCATAGTGACTCTCTGGGGGAGGGCTCTATGAATTTGCTTGCTTGCTAATGTTTGACATGAAATCAAAAATTATAATGTTTATTTTGCTAACGCACTTATTATTGTTATTCTTTAGGTGAACAATTATTCAATTAATCAAGTTGCGACTTTTCATTATTTTACTCAAAGTAGTCACATTAAAAAGGTTAACCACTAGGATTTAAAGTGAAATACCAATATCAGCAAATATTTGTTCTATACATATACATATACTTTTTTTTCTTAGATGGAAAATATGACTAATTAAAGAATATTGTACCCAAAATAAAGTTAAGAAACTCTCAATATCTCTGAAACTTCTCTCAAAACAAACAAACAAAAATGTCTTAGCTGTTGGATGTTTGTCTTTAAATTAAGCATCAAATAAAAATAAAAATAAAAATGGTCACTGTTTTGGAGTAAAAAAACATTGAGTGCATTGAAATATGTTGATCTACTTTTTCGTTGATTTAACTACTTGCAGATAATTGAGGAATGAAACTTCATAATGAGGGTATCCAAAACGTCAAATCTTATTCAGACAGCATACCAGTACATTTTACAAACATTCAGTTATCTGGCCAATAAGGAAGTCCTTCTAACAAAAGAAAAAAAAAACACCAAAATCAAACATAAAAATTTCAAACATATTCAAAGAAGAACGAATTTAAACATACTCACAGGCTGAGCTTAAAACGCAAGATTTCCCAACTAGGACTTCACAATACAAACAGTCTGACGCCAAGGAACCATAGGACTGGCTGACGTAAAAACTGACGTTTCGACACAGTGTCGAGATCCTGAAGTGTTTCGAAACACTGAACCGAAGCATGATCTGAAACACCCAGGTCACGTGACTAAAGCATACCTGTCAACACTGGCAATAAGGCATATGCCCACCATAATAAGGGATTCCTTTGAGATCGACATTTTAATATGTTATTATTATTATTATTATTAATCATGTGTATATGTTTGTTCAAACACGCACCCAAAACCCAGACTTTCGCTTCGTTTCAAATTGCATGTACAGAATCTGTTTGGGAAACAGCCTCTATTTATGACTATGAAGTGCATCAGCTGACAGTCACGCACCGCTATATGACTGTTTTGGGGATTGCATATGAAGGGGAGTCCCGCCGTTTTTATATTTATTTCAAAGTGTTTTCATGCATGAACAAAACGAAAGCACAGAACAGACTCACATTTAAAAGCAAAGAGCGGCCCCTGGTGGTTTGGCGGTATGGGTTGCGTAAAGGGAGGCTCTGCTCTTTAATGTTTATTGCCACCCTTCAGAGAAAGACTGAAAATACGGGAGAAATACTGAAAAATACCGTTACGGATGATAGCAGGATAGAAATTTAAAATACAGAAGAATCCCGGGAAAAACGGGAGGGTTGACAGATATGGACTAAAGCGTTTCAAAACACCTGGTCACGTGACTAAAACAAATCAAAGCATCAATCATTTCAGAAGTGTTTCGAGATCTGGCGAATCTGCATTTGACTGACAGGGTCAGAATAAACTTCTGTCTCATATAGCCTGGCGGACTGTGCGTCTGCACGTTGTTACTGTGCTTCAAATGTCTTTTTTGTTCAAATCCCGACTTGTACAAATACTCTGAAATCATGATTTTATGTATTTTAATAATGTTACAGTTTTATGGTGTAGTCTAGATAGGATACAGCTGCGGATACGCCATCAGTTTAGCATCATTTTTGTAAAACTGTAAAACAATAATTATTATTTTTACAGTACTGTGATGGTTGGGTTTAGGGTCTGGGTAGACATTAATAAAATACAATAAATGGGAAATTTAATGAAAAATATAAATAATTCTTGTTAACTTCCGGCCACAATCGTGTCTGATCTGGCAACAACCCTGTTTTATGACCAAAACAAGACATATTTATTCAGAAAGTGTTTATTTGGATGTCAGACCAATAATGAAACAAAACAATACAAGAACAGAGCAATTCAAACTGATATTAAGCATTTCAAAATAGCTGAATCAGCCTGGATTCGAACCCACTATTCCTGCATGGTAGTCTGGAACTCTCACCACTCCACTATACCACTTGAAAGTTCAACTCTGCAACTTAGGGTTTAATACCTCAATTTTCTCAACTGGTTCTTTGCTGAAGATGTTCCAGTGCAATACATAAAAAATGACCACTAGGTGTCACTGTAAAGACGGCTTTCGAAACGTTTCGAAGCTTTGACACATTTGCTTCAACTGTTTCACTGTTTCATGAAGCCTCGCTTTGCCCACCACTAAAGAACCATGCGTTCCCTCTACCACAACTAAATCTACAGCTGCGTCCCAAATGGCACACTATGCCCTTATGCACTATGTACTTATGCACTTACACACTCAACAGTATAGTACATGTTTGTAGTGTCTTCCCAAATGGAACACTAATGGTTATTTTACTAAGCGAAAGTTCAAACCGTTTCCCAGATGACGTTTGACGGTTGCCAAATTAGCTAAATAAATGACCAAACTACTAAATAATACGTGCCATGAGTATAACCACATTCACCATTGGGAGGCGCTATAATCACTCTCGTAGGAGAATGCTGCTTTCACAATCCAAAATAAATAAAGTTATCAAACATGTGCGCCCGATAGCTCCGCCCTTTCCGCTGCGTGAGCAAAGCTGCGGTCGTTGAGTGTGTGAAGTGTCCGGCATTACACACTTTATTTTACCGGTTGAATGAGTGCAACATCCCGGTTATTAAAATGCACTTATTATTTTTAGAGTTATCAGTGTGAACGTACTACTTACACTATTTATACTACAAAATGGCGTAGAATAGTGCATAAGTATGCGATTTGGGACGCACCTTACTTCTTCATTCACCCACTCACCTATTATACATTCCAGGTGTCTGACCAGCGCCCTCTAGTGCCCTGTAGTTCCATTAGAACAGCATTTTTTATTTCCGTTATTCCATGAATAACAAAAAAACAAGTGACAGACATTTCATTCTGTTACAAAGTTAAATAGGTTATTTTGGTAATTAAATTACTTCAACGTCAATTAAAGTCTGAGCATCTGCTTTTGCATTTGGAGTAGGCAGTCCTTCTCTGATGATGTCAGTTTGATGCTTCAACCACAATGTTCTTAACCACGCCCTCCTTACTGTTTGTTCGCTACAAGGGAATTATGCGCAAACAAGAAAGCCACGCCCCCTACTCAGTATTCAGTTTCAGTAGGAAATACATCAACATACTGACATTAAAACGTCTGGCTCACGCAGATTTTAAGGCAGTCCCTGTTGTTTGGCGACTACTTTTGCATCTGACTGAAGAAATGACATCACATATCATATTTATCATCCTCCATTTTTGCTTAAGGTTTTGTAACAAGGTCCTTTCATTACCATTGAAACTATTTATCAATACCTATCAATATTTGTGCGGTAGCTCGATAAAACATGTATTTAGAGCTTTAAAGGTGGCATATACTGCATTGGTTCAATACGTTAAATTGTTCTCTGATATCTGCATAGTATATATATGGCTTAAATAAGTAAATAAACATCTCCAGAAATGGTTTTATACGCTCATTTATTACTCCATAAAATACCCCTATAATCAATAGGTCCATATTGACCATATTTGGATTGGTCATGAATATTAATGAGCTCCACTCTGACGTGGAGCACTTACAGACACACACATGCTAAGCATGGCCAATATAATAATACTTTATTAAACAAAAAAATAAATTCATCAAATGAAGTAGATGCCTAGTTAAATCTGTTTAACTGATTGTGTGGATGTTTATGTACCTACATGGAGAGAGTGAGTGAACTCTCTAATATAAACCCATCAGAGTAACGTTAACCTATTTTGCTTATGAGATTTGTTGTGGGTAAAAGCTAAACTATGATTAAACTTGACAAAAGAGGCAGATAGAGATGTTTTATGTTGAATTATTAAGCTATAAAATCAAAGAAAACAGGCAGGAATTAATATTAACCTCTACATAATAGGATGATTTTTTAAGAAAACAAGATAAATAATAAACATATTTGTTTATCTGAAGAAAAAAAACTACAATGTTAAAGTAAGTTATTCTCCTTTAAAAAAAAACTTGGGAGCCAGGTGAAAAAAAAAGATATTTTAAATTTTGGACTTAAAATTCTTAGAATTAATTTGAAATTAATACCTAGTTTACCCAATAGGTGTCAATCCCACATACTGCAGATTTGAGCAACAAAAGCATTAGGATGGGTTGCTTGTGATTTTGTTGCCGATTTTATTTTTATGTAAATTAATTGTGAGTTAAGTGAGCAGTTTTTGATTTTAGGATTCCCATAATCATATAGATAGGTGTTTGGTCTTAAATGAGCTGCCTGGTGGTGTTGCAAATATATAATAATAATAATAATAATAATTAATAATAATTCCCAACATTTATATAGCACGTTTCTGGACACTTAAAGCACTTTACACATAGGGGGAATCTCCTCATCCACCACCAGTGTGCATCATCCACCTGGATTACATGAAGGCAGCCATATTGCACCAGACCGCACACCAGCTGATTGGTGGAGAGGAGACAGAGTGATGAAGCCAGTTATGATACTTTTTCAAAGGACATCCTGGATATTTAACGACCACAGAGCATCAGGATCTCAGTTTAACATCTCATCCGAAAAGCGGCACTCACAGAGCAGTAGAGACCCCTTCACTATACTGGGGACTCACACAGACCACAGGTTGAGCACCCCCTGCTGGTCTCACTAACACCACTTCCGGCAGCAACCTAGCTTTCCCATGTGGTCTCCCATCCAGGTACTGACCAAGCACAGCACTGCTTAGCTTCAGTGGGCAACCATGTGAAAGTTGGAGAGAGCTAGCTGCCGGCATATGACCACCATGTGAAAAGACGTTCTTTGAAAGGGACTTTGGCCTTTATTCAAACCTAATATTAGACAGTTCACCCAAAATGAACATTCTGGCCTCATTCACTAACATGCATCACATTGCAAACTTGTATGACTTGCTATCATCTATTGCCACATAAGATTGTTGTATATATATATATGAAATGGGCTGCAGTGTTATTGATTTGCTGTTGTTGGGATTATTTGTTCAACTTATTGTCTTTTGTGTTTTGCAGAAGATTTAAAAGTCAGATTTGGAAGATGAATTTGAATGATTAGCTATCTTTCCATCCAAAGATGCGATTTAAAATTATGCGCAAAAGAGGAATATTTTATAAAAGGCGTGCGAATAAAGCAGAGTTTCCATCCAATAAGTCGCAATGAGAGAACAAAATTGTCACTTCCTGATTAACTGGCGCCAAATATCAACAGTAAAAATGGAATTTGCTGTGGTAGGAGAAGCTGCGTCAATATTTTCCTTATTTAATAAATGACTTGCGCCTCAGAAGATGATGTCAACACGCGACGAACGCGCGGTGGCGTTTGAAGGTCGTGAGATACAGAGCACAGACACTCTTGACAGTTCTGAAGGTCATTAATAATATAATAACACTAATATTGAAATGATTAAGGTGATTTAGACTGACCAAAACAACATTTCAGATGTTCTACAATGTGCTCAGCCTGCTGGTTTGTCCATTCACACACATCTTTATCACCACATGATCTTATAACAAAATCACATAACCTTTTTTTAATGCACATACTGGAATTTGTTCGGTAAAAGTGTTTCCATTGTAGTTTATGCGCATCTTTTCTTATCGAATAAAAAGTTTATCCTACTCAGTTATGCGCATATGTCTTTAATGCACATTTTCAAAATTTATGTGCATCTTGGCGTTTCCATCAACCATTTTTTATGCGTATCTCCAACATGTGCATAGAAATACATGTAGGTGGATGGAACATAGCTAATGATGACAGAATTGACATTTTTAGTGGACTGTCTCTTTAAAATATGGTGATTAACTAGGAGATGTTTGTACTGTAGACCTGAATTATTTCACAAATTATATTAATAGTGTTTTTACTACAATATTACTATTAATATAATTTACTACAATTTTAATAATTGTAATTATTAATATTAATTAGTGTTTTTTTTTTACTTTAGACTGGCATCCATCCAGAAAACTGTAGCAACAGCATGGCAAGGAAATGTGAAATAATGTAAAAATAAATTCTGAGGACAGTTGAAAATAATTATGCAGCCTGTCTCAATATGTATGTGTATAATATGACTCTTGATATAATATAACAAGAAACTCTAAATATTTAAACCCCTTAAAATGTAAGTATATAAATATATAAAATAGGGAAGCAGGATGGTGCGGTGGGTAGCACAATCGCCTCACAGCAAGAAGGTCGCTGGTTCGAGCCTCGGCTGGGTCAGTTGCCATTTCTGTGTGGAGTTTGCATGTTCCCCCCATGTTCACCTGGGTTTCCTCCACAAGTCCAAAGACATGCGGTATAGGTGAATTGAGTAAGCTAAACTGTCCGTACTGTATGTGTGTTAAGTGTATGGGTTTTTCCCAGTGATGGTTGCAGCTGAAAGGGCATCTGCTGCGTAAAACATATGCTGGATAGGTTGGCGGTTCATTCCGCTGTGGCGACCCAAGATTAATAAAGGGACTAAGCCAAAAAGAAAATGAATGAATGAATGAAATATATCGCAAAATGGACGAGGCTTTTATACTTGCTGCGTTCGTCATTGTGATGTGCTTAACAATGACAGGGGGCGGTCAAAAGAAATTGACTGTCAGACGGATAAACATAGAAGTAGGAAGTTTCCAGAACTACGTCATACCATTAATATCATTTCATATTTTTAAACTAATTATTTTCATTATTTATTTTAATACATTTTAAGGATTTTTATAGTCATTCAAGATTTTTTTTTTATCAAACATTGATGCATCACTTGCTTTTGTTCATATCTCGGACAGTTCTAGCTATTAAAGTTAATTAAAATATTACTGACAACAAAACATGGGTTGCTCTACAAATATATTTTTTATAAAAAAAAACTACACTTATTAAAAAATACTGATGTTTTTTAGATTTAGCCCGCTCCATAATTCACACATAATTCACTGTCTGGCTAGTTTCTGTCCTCTTTTTATGCTAAAAAAGCAATAATGGTCCAACATTTCTGACCATTATCACCAATAAAACCCAGAAAAACAAGGCATCAGTATATTGTAAA
The DNA here is from genome assembly GCA_903798205.1 of Danio tinwini. Taxonomy (NCBI): domain Eukaryota; kingdom Metazoa; phylum Chordata; class Actinopteri; order Cypriniformes; family Danionidae; genus Danio; species Danio tinwini. The sequence continues at coordinate 17,575,100 of CAIGQZ010034910.1, forward strand.
CTGATAGGTTCATATTTTCCTTTCCAGTTATCAAAGAAATAATTTGTTCCTTAATTTTAGTTTTGTAACTATTAAATTGTTTTAAATTCAAAATTGTAATACATACATCAGAGTAAAACCTATGACTGGTGGAAAAACAGATTTCTGTAATTGTGTACCTGAGTCTCCACTTTTGCAATGGCCTCTTTTGGCTTTAACAAACTCATCCCTCAGGTTTTTACAAACTTTTTAACAAAAAACGTTCTTCCTTTTCCACGGCTGTTGCAATTTCTAGCCAAGAGTTATTGATCATCTGGTTATCTCTATCTCGAGTCTCAAAAAAAGGCTTTACATATTAGAACTTGAATAGATACTAGGACTATATACTAGGATACAAGAATTTCTATGTTAAGCTGCTTTGACACATTCTACATTGTAAATGCGTTACAGAAATAAAGATGAACTGAATTAAATTTATTAAAAATAACCATGTCAATTATGAAAACAAAACATGTAGGAAAGAGTTAAGTAAAATTAATTATATTAAACAATAACAAAACATTCATTCATTTTCTTTTCAGCTTAGTCCCTTTATTAACTCAGAGTTGCCACAGCGGAATGAACTGCCAACTTATCCAGCATATGTTTTACGCAGCGGATGCCCTTCCAGCCGCAACCCATCACTAATTTTGCCGAATCACTGTGCTTATCACTGGGTGACAAGCTATTATAATACGCTGAAAGCATTATGTAAATAATATATATAATATGTAATCAATATATCTTATTTCTAAGACAACAACAAACTCTGTACCGCATCAGATATCATTCCCTCGCTGTAAATGCTAGTGCTCCCAGTTTTTTCTGCCACCTCCCTGCGCGCGCATCCTGAATGTTTACAAACATGGTAATTGGTCTATAGGTGAATCGATCAACTAAATTGGTCGTAGTGTATTTGTGTGAATGAGTGTGTATGGGTGTTTCCCAGTACTGGGTTGCAGCTGGATGGGCATCTGCTGTGTAACACATATGCTGGATAAGTTGGATAAGTTATTCATTTTCCTTTGGCTTAGTCCCTATATTCATAAGGGGTCGCCACAGCAGAATGAACCGCCAACTTATGTTTTGTGCTGATTGTTATCTAAATTACTATTAATCATGCAAGTTTCTTTATTTTATTATTATTATTTTAAGCCAACTGCTAAGAACAGCCTAGCAACTGCGCAGCAACTCCCTGGCAACCAGCAATTATGAAAAATGAAATTATGCTTAGAGGATTATTGAAAATAACCATGTAAGCTCTGGAAACAAAATATAGTTGGATTAAAATAGGTCAGGAAAAATGACGAGAGCAGAGAAGAGAGAGGAAAAAAAACTGTTGTGCATTAAAAATAAAATAAAGATTCTATACAGGGTTTCTGCAGGTTACATTTAAGGCTGTTTAAAGACATTTTGAAGACCATTCATTCATTCATTTTCTTGTCGGCTTAGTCCCTTTATTAATCTGGGGTCGCCACAGCAGAATGAACCGCCAACTTATCCAGCAAGTTACATTTAAGGCTGCGGATGCCCTTACGATTTTACGCAGCGGATGCCCTTTCAGCCGCAACCCAACACTGGGAAACATCCACATACTCATTCACACTCATACACTGCAGACAATTTAGCCTACCCAATTCACCATGTCTTTGGACAGTGGAGGAAACCGGAGCACCCGGAGGAAACACATGCGAATGCAGGGAGAAATTAAATTTTAGACTCATACAGGGCTAAACGCTAAGGAGTTTTTTGAATGTCCCAGTTGAAAAAGATTTTTATTTGCCCTATTAAACTTTTTTTTTAATAGTTAAATACATTTAATAATACAATAATAATAATTTAATAATTGAAAAAATAATAATAATAATAATAATATATATATATATATATATATATATATTTATATATGTATATATATATTAGTTAATTGAGCAAAATATTTTAAATATTGTGTCAAAACAAGCAAGCTCTAGTTGTATACATAAACTTTTTTTCAACATAACCTTTCTTAAAAATAAAAAAATTATAACGGTTTTAAAAACTACAATAAACTGAATGTATGCACAGTTTATTAATAGTCTGTCCAGGTCAGCTTCCTCAGTAGTAAATACATGGAGAACTTTTAAACAAATATTACTGTAAGGAAAACAAATAAACCATTATGATAAATAGAGCTAAAAAGTACATTCTTAAATAAAAAAGTTAAAGGTGCTGTATGTAAGTTGTTGTCTCTTCTAAAGTATAAAAATACAATAATATGTGTGCAGATATTTAAGAAACATCCCAAGTGAACATACTTGTTTAACTGAAAAACAATGCTGAAGTCAGATATTCTGCTTTGAAAATGGGTTTTCCGTGTTGTAACGCTGTCTTTGTTTAGGTAAATTTAACCTGCACAATGCCAGTTTAGCCAATTATATTTCAGCACTCCGGGTTGCCTTGCTGGAAAACAGCATATTACATTCATTCGTTCAGAAAGACTCTGAAAGCATGCATCCGTGACCGAAAATGTGACATAGCAGACGTCGAAACGAGACAGATTCAGTTCTACATGAGGTTATTAATTATCAAATGATATAAATATTACAAACTTAAACGTTAGATGAGCAGATTACATTGTAACCTAACAACACACATCATGACGAGATACGCAGTGATGAGTAATTTGGCTGTTTGCACCAGACGAAACACGACAGAATTTTAAATACAGCCTTTCAGAAGCACAGAATATGCACTCACTCACAAAACGGTAAGGCTTAGAATCTATTTAATACATGTTAACCCTCTTTAACATCATTAAATGTAGATGCTGAATCACTCATATGTGTTTAGATCTAAAGTTCAATTTCAAACATTTTATTGTATTTTCATGATGTGAAACTAAGGTGAACTATCTGCTGCTGCTTTCAGTATATGGCAGTTAATGTCATGTAAAATGGCATTCAAACTCACATTGTTAGCATTTAGCACTGAATAAAGCACATGAGGTTTACCTGAGGTGATCTGTCATAGTTTTCTGTTGTTGAGCAGTGAGAAATAGAAGCCGTTTCTAATATATCAATTCGAGGTGTTGGTTAGAATCAACACTCCTTTTAATGTAAAAAAATATTCCCTCTATCGGGTGTCGTTGCTTTTATTTAGAACACAGTTTAAATCACTCGCTCCTGTCCTCAATCTGGCATCCCACACTTGCGTTTATTTTGATCCAGGAGTGCAATACATAGTTCAACCACTGGGTGTCAAACTTACATACTGCACCTTTAAAAGTTTTATTATGTACAGTATTTATTGGATTGGTGTTGGCCATATTAAGTAGCTATACATGAACAAAGGTAAATTAAGACCTGTTAAAATAAGATTTATGACCTACAGCACAATATTTCAGTAAACTTAAGACTTTTAAGGCCTAAAATTACATTTTTGAGATTTAAGACATTTGAAGACTTTGTAAGACCCAGCAGATACCCTGATATATTGGAATCAATAGTTCAGTGAAGAACCTTTAAAACCTATGAAAACTTTCCATTGAACAAATGTTATTTATAGTTAAATTAGTATAAAGTATAATATTAGTATAAAGTTAAATTAATAAAAAATATATTTAAGTTTAAAAAATTGTATTTATAGTAAGAAAAAAAGAGGGAAAAGGGTATTCACTAAAAATAAATAAATAAATATATATATGTTTAACATAAGACATTCATTAATTTTCCTTTGGCTTAGTCCCTTTATTTATCAGGAATCGTCACAAGGGAAAAAACCGCCAACTTATCCAGCATATATTTTATGCAGCAAATGCCCTTCCAGCTGCAACCCGGTATTGGTAAACACCCATGCATACTCATTCACACACATACAGTACGGCCAATTTAGTTTATTAAATTCACCTATAGCACATGTCTTTGGACTTTTGGCGAAACCGGAGCACCCAGAGGAAACCCACACCAACACGGGGAGAACATGCAAACTCCACACAGAAATGCCAACTGACCCAACTGGGACTCGAACCAGTGACCTTCCTGCTGTGAGGCAATCATGCTACCCACTGCGCCACCGTGATGCCCCAATCTCCTTCATATAGTTCTAAAATGTTTCAAGAAGCTGTTTTGAAGAATGTTGCAAACTGCCATCCAGCAGCATCAATCCATAAAGATACTATGGAAGTCGTCAACTACCAAACCAGTAGTTCAATCATTCAGTTTCCTTCAGCTTAGTCCATTATTCATCAGAAGTCACCACAGCGGAATGAACCGCCAACTTATCCAGCATATGTTTTACACAGCGGATGCCCTTCCAGCTGCAACCCATCACTAGGAAACACCCATACACTCTCATTTACACTCATACACTACAACCATTCTAGTTTATTCAATTCACCTATAGCGCATGTGTTTGGACTGTGGGAGAAACCGGAGCACGCGGAGGAAACCCACACGAACACAGGGAGAACATGCAAACTCCACACAGAAACGCCAACTGGCCCAGCCGGGACTTGAACTATCAACCTTTGTACTGTGAGGCGACAGTGCTAACCACTGAGCCACAGTGTCACCTAACATAAGACAGTGGAGTTTTACCTTCTCCTGCAGCATAGCTCAAACTATCATCAAAGCTGCAGTGTGTAAAATCATATTCATGGAATGGCTGCGACACAGTGAGATTACAGCACCTGAGTGAAAGCACGCTGTTAGGTGTACTTGTGGCCGTTGTGTGGTGCGCATTTATTCTTTAATGAATAGCTGTGGAATGAACCTGAAGCAAAAGAACAGAACCTGCTGCGCAGCAAAATTCAGACATGAAAATCAATAATCGCTCACAAATCCCTGCTAAAGGAAAGCTTCACTCCAAAAATGAAAAACACAGCCATTAATTACATTCATGTCAGTTCAGAGCCATTTGTGGAGTACGGGAATAAAGAACGAGAGTGGATGTGTCTAACAAGCTCCAGAAAGGATAGAAATGTACTAAAAAATAAGTAGAACTATACATTATAGATACCAACAGTCATGTACAGCCTCATGGGAGCTTTGTTACTGAAATGCAGTCAATATTCACTAATCTTTAAGTGGATGATAAATAAACCATTCATTCATTCATTCATTCATTCATTCATTCATTTTCTTTCCGCTTAGTCCTTAATTCATTAGGGTCGCCACAGCAGAATGAACTGCCAACTATTCCAGCATATGTTTTATGCAGCCCTTCCAGCTGCAACCTAATCCTGGGAAACACTCATACACTCTCACATTCATACACCAATTTAGTTTATCTAAGGGTGCTTTCACACCTAGACTTTTGCTCCGGAATCTGGCGCGTTTGCCCAGTTAGCGTGGTTCGTTTGACATATGTGAACAGGGCAATCACGCTCGGATACGCGCCAAAGCAATCGCCCTGAGACTGCCTAAATGAGGTGGTCTCGGCTCGATTGAAGCAAACTCTGAAGCGGATCGATTGTAGTGAGAAAGCCATACGATCCGAGCCTGGCTATATCACAGTGTTTTATGGATATGTAATAGGCTTACGGCTATATGAAGAGAGAATTATGAGTAGGGCATGAGGTCATGCCAGACATCCCAAGTCTCCCGGAAGTTCCGGTAGTCTCCTGCAAATGCACAGAGACTCCCGCATGCCCGCAAACAAGTGATAATCTCCCGGAAATTGCGCGCCTACCTCCTGGTCCTCAAATACGTCGCGCACCCTTCTCATCACCCCTCCCCACCGCACTCCTCCTCGCTTTTTAGACATGTCGCATGCACCCTGTCAAACACCCAACCCCCCAGTCGGCTGAGCAGGACTCTGCAAAATAAACCGTGAAACTGTGAGGCGAGTTTACTCACATGTGACTTGTTTTAGCTCTTTTGGTCCGTTTAGAAACTTTGCCTTGTGAAAGCGAACCGCACCAAGAACAAAGAGCAAAAATGTAACAATTTTAATCCCTGTTTCGGAACAAGAGAATCGATCCACAGGTGTAAAAACACCCTAATTCACCTATAGAGCATGTGTTTGGACTGTGAGAGAGCACCTGGAGGAAACCCACGGCAACAAGGAGAGACCATGCAAACTCCACACAGAAATGCCAACTGGCCTTCTTGCTGTGAGGTGACAGTGCTAACCACTGAGCCACCGTGCCACCCTAAACCTGTTTTGTTATTTATAAAAAGTCACACTAAAAAGCTGTTATAATATTTTATTAGAAAAATTATTCATTAAAATTGATTTTACAAACATTTCAAACATTAAATGCAAGTGATTTCTTTCAAACAGCTTATGAAAATGTCAAAATTGAGATTAAATAATGTCCAACCATCATTTGGTGTAACCTGTCCTGTAAATAATCATATTTAAAACAATAATGAACGTACTTGGGCAGCACGGTGGCTTGGTGGTTAGAACTGTTACCTCACATTAAGAAGGTCGCTGGTTCGAATCCCGGCTGGGTCACTTGGCATTTCTGTGTGGAGTTTGCATGTTCTCCCCGTGTTGGTGTGGGTTTCCTCTGGGTGCTCCGGTTTTCCCCACAGTCCAAACACATGCGCTATAAGTGAATTGAATAAGCTAAATTGGCCATAGTGTATGTGTGTGAATGAGAGTGTATGGGTGTTTCCCAATACTGGGTTGCGGCTGGAAGGGCATCTGTTGCCTAAACATGCCAGATTAGTTGGCGGTTCATTCCGCTGTGGCGACCTCTGAAATAGAAACTAAGCAGAAGGAAAATGAATGAACAAATGATTGCACTAAATGATAACAGATTATGTCAAACGAGTAAAACATAGTGGTCTGATGGATTGTGGGAAAGTATAAATATTTAAAATTAAAATAAATGTGTATTTTGGGGGGGCCAATAATATGTCATCAAATTATTGGGTTGTTGTAACTTAAATTTGAGAAAAATATGTACAGTGGAAAAAGTGATTAGTTACTTTACTTGAATGGGTTAAAGGTGCTGTATGTAAGTTTTTGACTCTTCTAAAGCACAACAATATCATAATATGCGCAGATATTTAAGAAACATGCTAAATAAACATTCTTGTTTATCTGAAAAACAATGCTGAAGTCAATGCAATGCGTTTTGTGCCAGAACGCTGTCTTTGTTTTGGTTGTTTTAACCTGCCCAATGCCAGTTTAGCCAATTATATTTCAGCACCCCGGGTTGCCTTGTTGGAAAACCATGTATTTTATTCACTCAGTCAGTAAGGCTCACAAAGCATGTGTCCGTGATTGAAATGCAACCTCTGGTGGACAGTAGCAAACTCTGAAATGAGAAGCAGATTCAGTTCCACATGAGATTATTAATTAGCAAATAATATAAATACTACGAATGTAAACATCAGGTGAGCAGATTACATTGTAACTGTGTGTCCTAACAACACGCTACGTGACGAGATTTGCAGTGAAGAGCAATTTGGCTGTTTGCACCAGACGAAACACGACAGAAATTGAAATACAGCCATATAAGCACAGAATATGCACTCACTCACAAAATGGTAAGGTTTAGAATCTAATTAATACATAATTAACCTCTTTAACATTATTAAATGTAGATGCTGAATCACTCATATGTGTTGGTTTTGAGTCTAAAGTTCAATTTCAAATGGTTTATTTTATTTTTAACTTAAGTTTACTTAAAAAGTGAACTATCTGCTGCTGCTTTCAGTACAGTATATGGCAATAAATGTCATGTAAAATGGCATTCAAACTCACATCATTAGCATTTAACATTGAATAAAGCACAAAAAGGTTTACCTGAGGTGATCATTGTCAGTTTCCTGTTGTTCAAATTCCAGGAGTTGGTTAGGACAAAAACACCTTTTAATATGAAAATGTACCTTCTATCTTAAATCAGCCTTTAGGCTCGATTGTCAGACTCGCTCCTGTTGGTGTCCTCAATCTGGCAACCTGTGTTTGCGTGTTTTTTGATCCAGTAACGCAATACCTAGTTTAACCACTGGGTGTCAAACTTACATACTGCACCTTCAAAGTGAGTAACCAAGTTGTAACCTGTAACTCTTAAGTTGACAACTTAAGGTGCTTTCACACCTGCCTTATTTATTTCGGTTGAATCGCACTAGAGTTCATTTTCCCTTTTGGTACGGTTTGTTTGGGCAGGTGTGAATGTAGCAATCGCACTCAAGCACCAAAAGCGGACCAAAAAAGCGTACTGAGATCTTCTTGAAGAGGTGGTCTGGGTACGCTTTCAAATGAACCCTGGAGCGGATCGTTTGTGGTGAGAACATGATCCAAACTAAAACAGACCCAACCGCAAAAAGTACTGCGCCTTTTTAGATAAATCCAGCTGCCGTAGGCCGATGCGCTGTGCATTATGGAATGTGGAGGAAAAGTATTTGTTGACAGCGCTTTACCAAAGGAGAGAGAGAGAGACGGGGAAAACATTACCTGATGGATTGTTGGTAACATTTCTGATGACCATGTTGCAGTTTAGCTAAATTAATTCACGCCTCCTCCTGAAATGATGTACAATGCACCTTCGCCGTTTGCAATGCCTTAAAACATTGTTTTCCAACCACAGCCGCGCTTCATTCTCGAAATGTATAGTTTGCCTAAGTGATGTATACAAACTATATAATATACTATGAGCAGAGATACAATCAGCCAGCGCAGTCGAAAGTGAAAAGCCACATTTTGTGTCCATTGGCATTTTCCCACATGTGAATTCTGACCAATCAAAAAGCAGTTTAGGAAATATGTTCAACAACATCTGGCCATTGAGTGATGTGGGTTTTGTCACATGAATGCATTTTGGTTCTTTTCAACTGGTTCAGACCAAAGCAATCTGTGTGGTGTGAAAGCAGCCCAAAGGCGGCAGAAAATGCTACAATGTATCATTTATTGCCCTTGGTCCGGACCAAATAAATCGAACTACAGATGTGAAAGCATCCTTAATTTTTATAATCATGCACATAATTCATTGATTTAATATTTTTAAGGCAACAGGTTTACTCACTTTGTCAACTAATCGCTTTAAAAGCAACAAGCTTAATATTTTTAAGTCAACTACAGTTTTTCCCAATTGTTTACACACATTTTCTGAAAGCATGTCTCATATTGTCAGAACTCTACACACAAATCACAAAACACACACACACATTGGGCTAAACTCTTCAATTCTACTGCAAAATCAAACAAAACAATGTGATTTCTTCACAAAATGGTGTTTTGTTTTCAAATGACACACACAAACCATCACATGAATCGACATGTATAAGAAGCAGTTGATCAATGATGTGTTTAATGTAAAACACTATGACCACTTCTTCTCCATTCATCATAATGACTTACTGTAAGCCTTTTTTGTTCAATGCTACTCTTACTACAGACAGTACACAGGCCTAGATAAGTGCATTGTACATTTTTTAGATTATTATTTTTATGCAAAACACACAAATACTCGCTACCAAATCTATTTGACTGTATTTTTCCCACAAAAACAGTGTACACAGTGTTCATCCCAACCAACACAAAGTTGCACATAACGTGGTCTACATATGCCATCAACAGAAGTATTTGAATAGTTACAGTAAAAAAATATATAAGAAAGTGTGGATTTAAGTCATACTCTTTCCATCTCAAGGCAGAAAGTAAATCCTCAATAGGATTGAGAAACGGAGAATATGAGATGAGCTCTGATTTCTAAATTGCCATTATGTGTGACCTGTGTTTACCTATTTGATGAGTTAGTATGCAAAGTAGGACAACTGACTTTACAATTGTGAATGACAGTGTGTTTCTTGTGAAAACAAGAGATTTCTGCATGAAGATTGTGCCAAATGCAGAAAATTGTGTGTAGTGTTTTAAATCTGCAATTTGAGTGTAAAGCAGGAATTGTGCTTGTAGTTCAGCAGAATTGCTTCAGGGGGTCGGTGCATCAGTTGCATGTTGTAGTCATTGTGTCTGAAGTACAAGTAATTGTGTGTAAACACTTGGGAAAAACTGTAATTGCTTGATCACTTTTAAGCAACCAATCACTTTTAAAAATACAACCCAAAAACTGCACTGGTACAATTTGGTTCAAGACAACTGAGCATTTAATAGAGTGTAGCATTCCAGACTCACAAACATTAACGTCCGCATGAACCAGAAGCTGCGACTGTGGGGTTTTTTTTCCTGTATTGTGACGCAGTTCCTAGAGAAACAGAATATTACAGCTTTTCCCAAGTGTTTACATACAATTACTTGTACTTCAGACACAATGACTACAACATGTAACTGATGCACCAACCCACTGAACCAATTCTGCTAAACTACAAGCACAATTCCTGCTTTACACTTAAATTGCAGATTTAAAACACACTTTTTTCAAAACACTACACACAATTCTCAGCATTTGGCACAATCTTCATGCAGAAATCTCTTGTTTTCACAAGGAACACACTGTCATTCACCATTGTAAAGTCAGTTGTCCTACTTTGCATACTAACTCATCACATAGGTAAACACAGGTCACGCATGATTGCAATTTAGAAATCAGAGCTCATCTCATATTCTCCATTTCTCAATCCTATTGAGGATTTTTTTTTCTGCCTGGAGATGGAAAGTGTATGACTGAAATCCACACTTTTTTTTTTTTACTGTAACTATTCAAATACTTCTGTTGATGGTAAATGTAGACAAAAAAGACTTCCCAAAAACTTTGTGTTGGTTGGGATGAACACTGTGTACACTGTTTTTGTGGGAAAAATACAGTCAAATATATTTGGTAGCGTGTATTTGTGTGTTTTGCATAAAAATAATATTCTAGGCCTGTGTACTGTCTGTAGTAAGAGTAGCATTGAACAAAAAAGGCTTACAGTAAGTCATTATGATGAATGGAGAAGAAGTGGTCATAGTGTTTTACATTAAACACATCATTGATCAACTGCTTCTTATAAATGTCGATTCATGTGATGGTTTGTGTGTGTCATTTGAAAACAAAACACCATTTTGAGAAGAAATCACATTGTTTTGTTTGATTTTGCAGGAGAATTGAAGGGTTTTGCCCAATGTGTGTGTGTTTTGTGATTTGTGTGTAGAGTTCTAACAATATGAGACATGCTTTCAGAAAATGTGTGTAAACAATTGGGAAAACTGTAAATGAGAAAACAGTGGGTGTGACTGGTTTTTCTACAGCGAGCTGATTGGATGTAGTAAAGTAGGCATTTCATTCAGAAAGATTGGGAAAAGAGTTTGTGGAGAGTTATTACAGACCAACAGACTCCTCCTCGTCATCATTTCTGTTTGTTGTCAAAACTGACAGCTAGGGGGTGGGGGGGTTAAGTATGTTAGCCACGCCCAATACCTCAGACAGACCTAATCTTGACAATTTAATGAAAACAAACAGGACGTGCATTTTCAGATTTCAATTTTAGATTACATGGACAAGCTATTTCCTAGTGACACGCACAGATGAATTGTTCACCATAAAACTAGCAATGTGAGCTAACAAATTTTAGATTTCATATGTACTTTAAAACCTTGATGAAAGATTGAGGCCGCGCAAAGCATTGGCAAATCACTCAGCCAATTGAAATCTCTTTTGTTTTATGCAGTTTTTCCCCTACGGCGACGCATCCAAGTTCGCTCAGCACGCATTCAGGACCTTTGACAAGAACAGCGACGGCACGATTGACTTCAGAGAGTTCATCTGCGCCCTGTCCATCACGTCACGGGGAAGCTTTGAACAGAAGCTCAACTGGGCCTTCAACATGTACGACCTGGACGGAGACGGCAAGATCACTCGAGTGGAGATGCTGGAGATCATAGAGGTGCACAAACACACTCATCTGCAGCCCTTTAAACAAGCACTTTCCACAAATAGAGTGCAGAACCAGAGCAGCAGGAGGGCAGACTAAATAATGCATGAGCTGATGGATTTTCTATTTATTCTATATGAGGATTTGTGCTGCCAACATTCAAATGGAGGTGCTCTTTTTATATATACAGTTGAAGTCTGAATTATTAGCCCCCCTGTATATTTTCCCCCCAATTTCTGTTTAATGGAAATAATATTTTGTTCAAGACATTTCTAAACATAATAGTTTTAATAACTCATTTCTAATAACTGATTTATTTTAACTTTGCCATGATGACAGTACAGACTATTTGACTAGATATTAATATTTAAAATACTAGTATTCAGCTTAAAGTGACACTTAAAGGCTTAACTAGGTATTTTAGGCAAGTTAGGGTAATTAGGCAAGTCATTGTATAACAGTGGTTTGTTTTATAGACAATCGAAAGAAAATATTGCTTAAGGGGGGCTAATAATATTGACCTTAAAATGTTTTTTTTTAAATTAAGAACTGCTTTTATTCTAGCCAAAATAAAACAAACCAGACTTTCTCCAGAAGAAAAAATATTAAAGGAAATACTGTGAAAAATTCCTTGCTCTGATAAACATCATTTGGGAAATATTTGAAAAAGAAAACTAAAATTCACAGGAGGGCGAATAACTTTGACTTCAACTGTGTGTATGCTTTTATTTATGATAACCTTGGGAGAATTTGATCATATCTAATACTTATAATTAGTACTTTTTTCCACTAAATTTGTTTTCATCTCATAGTACTTATAAAAAAAAGACAGATGATGCTGATTTATTAATTTTTTTTACTTTTTTAATTTATTTCACTAAACCCAAATTTAGGACATAACTAAAATCTTGACTGAAGATATATTAATTAATAAACACATAAACCATGGCAGATTGGGAAACAAAGCTGCAGGTTCTTCCTTAATTAGTACTTTTATTTCCAACTGAGAGTTAATGTAAAGTTATCCAAGAACATAAATGATACAATTTGATCTAATGCTTTAATAGTGAAGGCGATACATACATTTTATATAAAGTTTGCAAATTTTTTGTTGTACACTGTAAAACCCAAAATGTTAAGGTACCTCAAACTATTTGAGGAAACTGATTGCAACAAACCATTTGAGTAAAAAAAAACTAATCCTAATGAGTACTGTGAACTTAATTCATTTGAGTAAATGAAGCAATTTGAGCACAGTAAAACCCAATAAATGAAGAGAACTCAAACCAACTGAGTACTGTAAAACCCAATAAGTTAAGGGCACTCAAACCGTTTGAGGAAACTGATTGCTACACACCATTTGAGCTAAAAAAAAAACTAATCTATATGAGTACTGTGAACTTAATCCATTTAAGTTGAAGTAATGAGGTGTTTAATTAATTCATTACCTTCAACATTGAGTTCAAAACTCTTTTCAACTGAGTAGAATTGACTTTCAGTAAATTTTGAGTTAACTACACTATTTCATTTGATAAAGTTGACTGTTGGGTTTTACAGTGTAATTATGTAGATTCATCATTATTTACTGCTTTTATTTTTTTAATAAATAAGTAACAAATTGAAAAAAATCCAATAGCCCTCATTCTTAAAAAAAGTTGTAAAAATAATATTATTTTCATATGAGGTTTGCAATATTTTCTGCTAAAATTTAAGACATTGTAACAGGATTTTTATATTTGAGCCTTAAAAAATTGAGCAAAGAAATAAATATTAGAATGAGTTACAAAGTTGAAATTCATTGCAAATTGGAGCAATATAATAAAAGCCACAATATAAATATAAACTGAATACACTTATTTGTATGATCAAATATGAGTTCTTAAATAATAAAAAATAAAAAGGTGGTTAATTTTATTTTTAAAACTTCTTTATGAGGCTTACAGAGACCTGTTGATTTGGTAGTTGATCAATAAACATGAAATAAAATAAAAAATAAGTCCAAACTAAATCTCCAGATTCCAACAGATTTATCAAAAAACAGATCATATCAAATAATCACCTGTGGCATTAAAGGTTAAGCTGATTTATTTAAAAACATATTTATTCATGAAAAGCACTAATTGCAAAAATCACAGACGATTTTATTTGTTACACATATTTGCAAATAATTCTCCAAAACATTAAATAGTTATGAATTGGCATTAAATTGTATTGAGTAATCAAGTATTAATTCTTTAATTCCATGATGGAAGCATGATATTTCAATCTAAATGCCTTCTGCACTGTAAATGGTGATTAGTTGACTTTACTTATAATAAGTGAGTAAACCTGTTGCTTTTAAACCGATTAGTTGGCTTTACTTAAAGTGAGTAAACTCATTGTCTTACAAGTTTTAAGTAAATAATGTGCAAGTATGTGCATAATTATAAAAAAATTAAGTTACAATTCCAAATTACAACTGGTTTACTAAAGGTTTGTGGACCCTTTTCACAAGCCTGTTATGACGCGTTTAACGGTCATCATCATCTTAAATCCTTGAAAGTTTTTAATATTTAGATTTTTTTTTACTTATGAACATTTATATGTATTTATGTATGTATTAAATCATATTTGAGAAACCCAGAAATGTAAAAAGGGTCTATGCTTTTAAAAGCAACAGGTTTACTAACTTATTTTAAGTAAAGTCAACTAATCGCTTTAAAAGCAACAGGTTTACTCACTTATTT
>CAIGQZ010034910.1:17602657-17619119 GCA_903798205.1 Danio tinwini
ATATATATATATATATTGTTTTCACCCGTCCCCACTAATGTCAATTGCAAACCTATGCCCTTGCATACTGGACCAGGTCCAGTACGTAGTGGATAATCGTCGACACCTCCCACAACCCAACAGTCACAGTAGTGTGGGCATTACCTTAGTGGGCGTTACAATGATCACTACGTATTAGACCTAGTCCAGTATGTCATCGTGATACAGACTGCAGCGAGGACAGCTTGGGAATTTTGCTGTTTGTGAAAAATGTATTTTTGAATTTACCTTAAAGACATTCAGGTAATTTTACTGGTATTACTGTGTGAAAGAGGCTAATGAAAGAAAGCCTAAAAACTGCTGATATACCGGATAATTTGTTCCTTGTCGCCGTGACTGTTCTCTTGTGTTTTGATTTTCTGTCGCAGGCGTGTGATCTCCACATCAATGCTTCTGGCACTCTGATCAACCTGCTGGCGCTCAGGACACAGCTCTCGGGCTTTGGCTTCACAATCCTGCACACACAAGGCATTTACAAATCACTCAACAAGCACAGAGTAGTTTGAATGCAAATGCACACATTCTCTTATGACAGGTGATTTTAAATATTAAATTAAGTGATAGAAAAGCAATGGAGTGAATACCCGAAAGTCTTCCTCTTGGAGAGACAAATCTTCTTTCATACTCTGAATGTTGTTCTGATGATCCTTGAGTTTCTTCTCCAAGGTCTTCATAGTTTGATCAAGTTTGTTGCAAACAGTTTCTGTCTTCACTTGCTCCTCCTGTAAATGACAATCTTTTTATATTCTGCAAACTACTAATGACATTTTTTTAATTACAGTATAATGAAAAATGATCAGAATAACAAAAAGGACGGCATGTTTCAGACATTTATACAGTATAATATTTTCTTTAACATCATAATCAGGACTTGACATTAACTTTTTTGATCACCAGCCACTGTGGCTAGTAGATTTCCAACATTACCTGCCACTCGCCATTTTCACTAGCCACACTTTTGTTGTTGGGAAAATATATTTTATATGCATAAATTTGACTTTGACACACTAAAATTACTTGATTTAGATTTTGTGTTTTGTCCACATGCCTCCTCATTCATTAATTTTTTTGTGTGCCGTGTATGAGCAAATGGGCCATGGTTTCATAGTGTTGTATTACAATTAGCTTTTATTTCACATCACTTTTCAGAGCTCAAATTAAGGATTTACCACATTTATCTCTGACCATACCAAACATAAATAAATTATTATTTCATATCCACAAATTTTAAATGTGTCAAAACAAGCAAAATATAGCAGTACACTATTTATTTAACAACACATTTCTTAAAAAAACAAAAGAAAAAAAACAATTGACATTTAAAAAATAACTGCTGTAGTGCATCTAAAACTATGCACAGTAATCTGTCCTGGCTAAAGGTCCCAGATCACCAGTAACTACTCATAAATAGGGAGTTAATCTTATATTAAAGCAATGTTATTGTAAAAAGTTGATAAACCATATTAACAAAAGCAAAAGAAAGCAGGTGAAAAACATTCTGTGTGTGATAATGAAAGGATGATCACACAAGGTTAACGCTAGGCTTGGTTAAAGCGAAAGTAATCTGTGCTGCTTACCAAAAGACAAATCTGGAGCTCTTGAAAGCAGCAAAACTATAAGTGCAAGAGCATCACTTTTTGTCAAGTCTATTTGAAAGAGAACCGATCACACCAGTTGCGTTTCTAGGCACGGTTGTTTCACGCAGGGAAACGGGAGCGCACACGTGTTTTAAACAGTCGTGCGCATCACATCAACTGTGCGCGCGAGTGATCATCCTCTCATTCTGTATTAAGCTGCTTTCTTTTGCTAACATAATTCGTTTTATCAGTCTTGCTCTCGATTCTAAGATCACATTTGCATGCATATTGGGCCATCTTTATTGTCGAACCCTGTCTTTTAAGAAAACTACAATTTAAAAATTATTTTCAACCAGCCAAAGTGGCTAGTGGCAGTGGCTGTCTAACTGGGGAAATCTACCCGCATTTGGCGGGTTGGCGGGTGTTAATGTTAAGCCCTGATCATAATACAAATGTTTACACGAGTTAGGAAGGCAATATTTGTTTGAAAAATCCTTGGAACTGGACTTGTAACCTTAATAAAAACATTTGTTATTCTGGCTGTCATTCATTCATTTTCTTTCAGTTTAGACCCTTTATTAATCCGGGGTCGCCACAGCGGAATGAAGCGCCAACTTATCCAGCATATGTTTTACACAGCGGATACCCTTCCAGTTGCGACCCAGTACTTGGAAACACCCATGCACTCTCATTCACACACACTATGTCCAATTTAGTTTATTCAGTTCACCTATGAATTTTGCGCTGTGGGGGAAACCGGAGCACCCGGAGGAAACCCACGCCAACACAGGGAGAACATGCAAACTCCACACAGAAATGCCAACTGGCCCAGCCGTTACTCAAATCAGCGATCTTTTTGCAGTGAGGCCACCGTGCTGTCCATCTGTGTCAGTAATACTAAAAATAAGTGTGGTGTGGTGATCTCTCACCTTCAGCTGCTCTATCTCATCTGACAGTTTCTCCATTTTACTTTTCACATCTTTAAATTTCTGATTAATAACCAGGAGCCTTTTCTCATGTTTTCTGAGTTCATCTTCAGCCTCTTTCACGATTCTCCTCTCCAATTCGATCTTCTGCTCGTTCTCTTGTGCCTCTTCTTCCTGTACATAAAAAAATCATGCAAATCCATTAATAAAATGATCTAAATTAATGTTGTAGTTTGATCAAATTCATAAACTTCACCAGAGAGCTGATGTCCTCATCCTGCGCCTCTTCAATGTTCTCAAGTTCTGTTATCGATGCTTTAACCTTATTTATACTCTCCTAAAAAAAGATAAAAAAAGAAAATATATTTAAATCCAGCATTTCTTATGCAGATATGTTCACATTCGTAGCGCCCTATTTTACAGATCATAGTGCACGGTTTGTAGCACACTCTTTTGTTTACACTTTTGTTAAAGGTGCAGTATGCAAGTTTGACACCCAGTGGTTGAACTAGGTATTGCACTCCTGGATCAAAATAACTGCAAGCCCGGAATGCCAGATTGAGGACAGGAGCGAGTGATTTAAACTGTGTTCTAAATAAAAGCAACGACACGCGATAGAGGGAATATTTTCCATATTTAATTGAGTTTTGGTTCTAACCAACACCTCGAATTGATATATTAGAAACGGCTTCTATTTCTCACAGGTGAACAACAGAAAACTATGACAGTGATCACCTCAGATAAACCTTGTGTGCTTTATTCAGTGCTAAATGCTAACAATGTGAGTTTGAATAGATTCTAAACCTTACCGTTTTGTGAGTGAGTGCATATTCTGTGCTTCTGAAAGGCTGTAATTACATTTCTGTTGTGTTTCGTCTGGTGCAAACAGCCAAATTGCTCCTCACTGAGTATCTTGTCACAAAGCGTGTTGTTAGGACACGTGGTTACAATGTAATTTGCTCATGTTCATAATGTCATTTGCTAATTAATAACCTCATGTGGAACTGAATCTGTCTCATTTCGACGTCTGATACTGTCCATTTCGGTTACGGACACATGCTTTCAGAGTCTTTCTGAATGAATGAATGATGATGTTTTCCACCAAGGCAACTTGGAGTGCTGAAATATAATTGGCTAAACTGGCATTGTGCAGGTTAAATTTACCTAAACAAAGACAGCGTTCCTGCACAGAAAAAAACTTTTTCAAAGCAGAATATCTGACCTCAGCATTGTTTTTCAGTTAAACAAGTATGTTCACTTGGGATGTTTCTTAAATATCTGCACACATATTATGGTATTTTTATGCTTTAGAAGAGTCAAAAACTTACAGTACCTTTAAAGTCTGCATGAACCTGAAGACGCTACCATTTTTTTCCCGGTTTTATGACACAGTTCTTAGAGAAACAGAATATTAAATGAGAAAACTGTGGGTGTGGCTTGTTTTTTCTACTGCGAGATGATTGGATGTAGTAAAGTAGGCATTTCATTTAGAAAGATCTGGAAAGGGTTTGTGATGAGTCATTACAGCTTAACAGACTCCTCCTCTTCACCATTTTTGTTTGTTGTCAAAACTGACAGTTGGGGGGTGTGGTTAAGTATGTTAGCCACGCCCAATACCTCAGACAGACGTAATCTGACAATTTAACTTAATTTCAATTTTAGATTATAAGGGCAAACTAATTTTTCTTAATGTCATGCTCAGATGAATAGTTTACCAAAACTAGTAATGTGAGCTAACAAAATCACTATGGTTAGCTTTGATTTCATGTGTACTTTAATAAAGGGAAAAACTGTTGGTGTGTCCGGCGCATGGTCTAAAAGGGTTGCCCCGATTCTCTTAAAGAGCTCCTATTATAGATTTTTGAAAATGACCTTCCATGCAGTGTGTAACACAGCTCTAAATGAATAAAAACATCTAGCGGAGGTTTAAATCAAAAGGTGCAGCATATTTAAAACTACTGATACAAAATATTTGACTCAGAGTCGAATAAACGAATCGAGTTGGGTTCGGGTCTTTTGTTTGATCGCATCGATGTCGATACGGTACATCACTAAATATGGACTTCCAGTTCGGTTAAAATGTTCACTCGCTTTCCCTCCACACACTAGCGGATGCACAGGGGATCACGGGACTGATCATGACACGAAGTTGACGATCACTGACAGATGGAGATTCGGCTGCAGGGAATAATGGGTTAAAGTTAATTTTCACAACAATACCACAGTATAGCCAACCTAGTGCTGTGTTTGTTCCTGTCATTTTTTCAGATTTCTGATACAATAACCTTCGCTCCAATGTGGGATTCGCTGGCCGTTAGCTATTGAAGGAGCAGCAGAGACTCTGGGACTTTGACAGGGACTTTTTCAGTAACTTTTATAGTTCATATGGACCAGTTATAGTTTCATGGACCAGTTTCTTCCTCCGGATCATAACATGTAAGTGTCATTAAAAATGTTGTCTTGTTTTGTGTAGTTTGCAAAATATGTGTTTAATTGTGTGTTGTAAGTTGTTATCGCCCCGCACAGCTTGTAGACAATTTTGAGGGATGTAAACAATAACAATGGTTCTAACCCATTTCCTGTTTTACATTTTTAATTATCATAGTTTCTGAGAAACCCAAAAAGTCCACATATTGATAATAATGTTATGACATCGGTTTTAACGTTGGGTTATGATTGAATCAACTTTAGTTACAGTTATGAAATAGTTTGAAGTGTTCAAAACAACATTAAAAACGTGACGCGTGCTTCTTCCTTTACTGATTTAAATGCGTTTCTGAACTGGCGATCCTCTGTTGTTTGCCTTTGCTATGGACACCATCAGCCATTCCTACACACACGTGGCGCGGTCAGTTTTTTTAAATAGTTCAACTTTTGCCACAGTGTGGATTAATACTGAATGTGTGTCATTGTTATTACTTGGGGTTAGGTTTAAGAGTAGAACAATATGCTGGTGTTTAACTGCATTGATTTTATTGCATTCCTGTATTGGGCTGCTATTTCATAGCCGTGGTGGGCTTTTCTCTCTGTCTCGTGCTGAACGCAGTCGACCAATCGCAACAGATTAGCTTCTCGCTAAGAGGGGTTTGGGAACAAATGAATCGCTGAACGATTCATATGGGAGTCCCTGGGATAATTAGGTAAAAATAAACGTATAAGACAATGAAAGTGTTTTTTGACATTGCATGCATATCAGCCTGTTGATGGAGACCCCTTAAACCAAAATATGACCTTTTTCAATGCAAAATAGGGGCTCTTTAATAAGTAATGTGTGTGTTTTGGGCATAACATGCAATATATCAATCAGAGTTAGGGATACTATGATTTGGGACATGCTAATTCTATTTTTGAATACTACTCAGGACAGATAGTATGTGAATTGGGATGCAACAATAGATTAGTTATCTGGCAGCAGGTGGTGCGTATAATTAGCAGTGATATATGTCATGATTCTGCCAATCTGGTCTTGTTGTTAATTCTTGTTTTGGTGGCGGAGTCCTGACACTACTCCTGTCATGTTTTGTCATTGTGCATGTCTCTGTATGAGTGCCAGTCGTGGGCGCGCTTGGACCCTGCGCGTTTCCACTCGATGCGGGCGCGTAAGGTTTGGGCGTGTTTACGATTGTGGACTCTCGTCCGGGTGTTTCTGTTTGTCTCTTTGCAGTGTGGTGTTTCAGTCCCAGCATCTCTGTCTAGTTGGGTTCGGTTTCGGTCCGCGCTGGGATGAAGCATGCACGCTGCGTGTGTTAGTACACGGTGAGTGTTTTCATTCATTGTGTGCTCGTGTCTCGCCTTCAGTCTTCTGTTATTGTTATGTTTAATGCTTGAGTGTCTGTTGTGTCATGTGCTCGCCAGTCTATTGTCTAGCCCCACCCTTCTTGTTAACTCATTATTATTTCTTTTGGTTCACCTGTTTGTGTATTGATTTAATACTGCTTATAATCTCCTCATGTCTGCTGTCCTGTGCCAGTTCGTCTTTGTTACACTTCGTTACTATCCATGTCTCAGCTTTGCTTGTCGTCCTCACCCTGATGTGGTCCAGTCCTGATCCCTGCCAGCCTGCCCAGTCCAGTTTGTTTTGTTTGTTTATTATTTGATTAGTGTTTTCCCCCTCGGGGTTGTTTGCTTTTCCCTTTTTGTTTTTATTTTATTGTAAATAAATATCCCTTACTCTGCGCTTGGGTCCTCGCCTCCTTTTTCCCCTGACCCGAACGTGACAATATAATAGCGTTTCCTTGGTTAGCGCTGTAAACAAAGCAGCACTAACAAAGCAGCGCTACACATCCACTTATCAACAAGGTGACCTATTATGCCACTTTTTACAAGATGTAAAATAATCTGTGATGTGTGTGTGTGTGTGTGTGTGTGTGTGTGAGAGAGAGAGAAGATTCAGCTAAAAATACCACACAGATAATGCTTTACAACTCTGAAACTGCCCCTTTTAGGCTTTGATCCTAATTGTGGCATTTTTGTGACTTGCTTTAAATTCAAATGAGATTTGAGCTCTTTTCAAATAAGGGCGGAGCTACAGATGCCTATGGCTGAGTCTGAAACTGCTTACTACTCAGTAGGTACTGCATTTGAATTTAAACATACTACTTGGCCGTTAGAAAAGTATGTTCCATACAGTATGAACGTGAGCAGTATGAAGGGAATTCAAACGTACTACATCCGCCATTTTGTCATGGTCACGTAACCTACCTACGTCAGTTGCGTCACTTCAATTCATGAATTCTTTTGCAGGGCATCATGGGATATCGTAGCTCATACTGATTTTCGAATAGTATGTCTATGAATTCAGACATACTAATCGGCTCACATACTAATTTTAGCTCACTATACGCTTATTTCATGCGGCCACCATTATAAAACATAAAAGCGAGGCTGCGGTGGGAAGAAACCCGGAAGTATAGGATCAGCACTGTTAACATTGCAATAACATGCTGTGTACTACAAACCTCCAGCTGTTGCTGCGATTTCAAAATGCAGAAATGGTGTAAAGAACACTTTAATATCATTCAGTTCAGTTTAATTTAAACAATTAAAAGCATATTAGGCATTAAACAACATCACAATCTCTTTAGGAGTAATACGCTTAAGTGTCCTCCTAGACTTCAGTTCATAGCAGCAGGTAAACACCGTGGGGACGCTTCCCTGCTTCAGCCTATGTAACCCGGTGAGCAATAAAACACTGCAGTCCTGTGTAGCACACCCTCATGTTGTCTTTAACAGTGTTGTCATGGTACTGTTTTAAAAACGTCCATTTCCCGCTAACATTTAAGCGCCAGATTCTTAAACAGCTGATTTGCCATAGTATTCACCAGTGCTCAACAGAAATGACTGTGATTGGCTGTGAAGGTCATCGGTCCACTGCTCTTCACAGATTGCAAACACAGATACACGAACACTGGAGCGTTTTAAATCCGCAAAGATCAGTCGATTCACCAAGCAGATCGCTAGTTTTTGTTACAGAATTGCTGACCTTCAAGTCCAATCACAGTCATTTCTGTTAAGCACGTGAACACAATGGCAAATCAGCTGTGTTTAAGAACGCCATCAACAGTGCCTTAAATGTTAACAGGAAATTGACTTTTTTTTTCAATTTCAGTACTGAAATTTTGTATCGTGACAGGTCTAATATAGTGAAAGAATCAGTTCATTAACTTGAGTTTGATGAATGGCATCTAAAATGTGTGTTTGGGAAAGAAAACGTTAGCTAACTAGTGCCATTTCCCTTAACTTAGCTGAAAATGAGGTCAAATGTCCCTTTTTATTTTTACTATTCATTCACAACGGACCTTCGGGTCCCTCGGAAGGCGGTGAAAGTATAAATTTGTGTCACTTTCTCTTCGTTGAAAAGATGTACAGCCAGATACATAACATAATTCCTGTGTAAACTCGCTGTTTAAAATAGCAGTCGCGTGAAATCAGTCTATATAGTATAGAATATGCCGTTTCGGACGCACCCTGTGTGTCAGCATAGTGGCAGATTTAAAAACAAGACTACTAAAGTCCTATGCTAATGAGGGAGAGATCATCACTAATGGGCAGGGCTTACTTTCTGATGACACGTACAAAGGGAGCAGGTCAATCAAAGTGTTTTATCAAGTGTGATTATAAAAAATAAAAATAATAAATGTTTACCATTAAAAACTGGTTATATTCACACACTGTTGCTAAACAATTTTAAATGTGTACGATAGGTGAAAATGCCCAAATGTGTAGCCTGTGCATTTCAATACCTGATTCTTTTTGCAGGCCATGATAACACTACGCAACTTCTCCTCCATGAGCTGAATGTCCTCCTTCACAGAGCAGGAGTGAAGCTGGAAGCGTAAAAGCTGAGCCTGAATGTTCTCCAGCTCTCCGTTCACTAGACTGCAAATCACGACAGATGAGCTCATACAGTCAAGCCAAAAAGTATTCAGACACCAGATATTATTAATGATATTTCTGTACTAGTGGGTGCAGAACACTATAGTCCATTTATGTAACTGGAGATAGCAGAATAAAGTAAACTGTGACATTACATTCAAAACATGAGTTGTGTTCAAAATAACACGCTATACACTCATACAGTTTATACACTTTTGAGTTTAGAGTCTTCCAAATGTATGTTTTTTAATAAATGAAAATCCAAACCATTTCACAATTGAAGTATACAGTTGCCAAATTAGTGAATTAAAAAGACCAAACCTCTAAATAGTACCTGTCAAGAGTGCAACCGCTTTTTGCACATACAAGTGCATTAGGATTACTTGCAGAAACTACAGACTGTTTGAACAAACTATTGATCGCTATGTGAACATTGCCATACTAACAGCTGTCTAGATTATATTTGCTTGATTACAGTCCATTACATACCATACTTTCTATCAAATTCTGATGTTATCAATATGAATTTGTCATTTTATTACTGATTTAGGGTTCAACGCTAAGGATTTTTTGTAATTGGCCTGATCAGGCCAATGGTTTAGATTTTTACTTGCCCTGCCAAAATTTTCACTGGCCCCACCAACAAAAAAAAAGTTTATAGCTATTTCTTAGCCACATATTTTAAATAATGTGTCAAACAAAAACAAAAAAATAATTGTATACATACACTTTGTTCAGCATAACTTTTCTATATTACAACTGCAACTTCTCACTACAATCGATCCGCTCAATCAAACCGAGACCACCTCATTCTGGCAATCTCAGACAAATTAATTTGGTGCGGACCAGAGTGTGATTGTGGGATTCTCATGCCAGATGAATTGCGCTTACTGGGCAAACGAGACAGGTTCCGAAACAAACAACTGGTTGTGAAAACACCCTGTATTTGAACACAATTGACAAACAGTCGCAGCCAAATTAAGCTTTAGTGACAAGGCAGCACTGGCCCGATAGGGCCAGTAACCATTCTGTATAATGTCCTGAGCATCTCACACGCTGGCCATCGGGCAGTCCTTGTTGTCAAGCCCTGTGATTTATTACTATATTATGTGACATATTTTCTAAACTACAGCAAAGAAACGGTAATAATGTTAGAAATGATAAAGGGAACCTATTTCTGCAAGATGTAAAATAAGTCTCTGATGTCCCTAGAGTGTGTATGTGAAGTTTCAGCTGAAAATACCACACAAATAATGTTTTTTAACTCTTTAAAAAATTGACCCTTTTAGGCTTTGATCCTGACTGTGCCAATTTTGGTGACTGTTGCTTTAAATTTAAATGAGATTGTGCTCTTTTCAAAAAAGGGCGGAGCTACAAATGCCTATGTGTCAGCATAGTGGCAGATTCAAAAACGAGATTAATGTTCTATGCTAATGAAGGAGAGATGATGTCACTAGTGGGTGGGGCTTTCCCCCTCTGATGACACGTACAAAGGGAGAATGTCAATTAAAGTGTTTCTGCAGACTGTTTTTATCAAGTGTGATTATAAAAATTAAATGAATAGATTTTTACCATTAGAAGCTGGTTATATTCACACACTGTTGCCGCACAACTGTCTTTAAACCCCTTATAAATTAATAATAGGGCCCCTTTAAAGGTGTCTGATTTTTTTGAATAACTCTACTGTATGTTCAAGCTGAATTTTCCTAATACATATCTGGTGTTTATGTGGAAAATGCTTAACATTAGCATGCTTCAGCAAAACTATACTAGTGGCAGATGCTGCTTTATGTAGGTGAAGTTTACACTTGCCTTATTTCTGCTTCTGGGTCTCCTCCAAGATATTTGACCAGAACTTCATGTTCAGGGGTGTAATAGCGATTGGTGAAAACCTGATCACCATCTGCAGTGAAGGCCTCGCGGCAATTCTTTGGCGGTCTGGAGCCCTGCATGACCTTCCTGGCACGAGCTTTTTCCTGTTTTAAATCAAATAATTTTTTTGAAAAGTTAATTTTAAAAAAATCTATAAATAAATATAAAATATGTATTATTCATATAAAGCTGTAATATATATTTATTAGATATGCTTTTATATACTAGTATTAAACAATATTAACAATATTTTATTGTTTATTAATTATTATAAATCCTGCATTGACTTTATCATCAATAAAATAGCTTAAAAGGAGTCCCATTTTTGTGTCTGCAACATATTAAATTTATTCCATATTAAAATAAAATAACTGTATAAATAACTGTAAATAAATTCTGACCTACTTAGTGAAATATACATTTTTGGTCATCATACTAGGTTTTATTATACTTTTTTCATTTTTAAAAACTTCCTGCTGACAAATGGGTAAATCCTAGTAGTTTGAACGACAAAACATAAACATTTTAGTTGATTTTTTTTTTCTTAATATGCATGACAATATTTTTGTGAATATACAATAAATTAATTGTAGTGGCTTCTACTGCATGTCATGGTAAAAACGTATAATACTTAATAGAACTTAAGGAAAACTCCTTTTAACCCATATATGTATCCAATATCAAATACATTCATGCATTTTCGACTTATCCAGCATATGTTTTATGCAGCTGATGCCCTTCCAGCTGCAACCCATCACTGGGAAACACCCATAAACTCTCATTCACACACATACACTATGGTCAATTTAGCTTACCCAATTCACCTGTACTGCATGCCTTTGGACAGAAATGCCAACTGAACCAGCCTAGACTCGAACCAGCAACCCTCTTGGTGTGAGGCGACATCGTTACCCACTGTGACACCGCGTCGCCTCACAGCAAAAAATACACTATTAAAACTATTATATTTGGGGTGACACAGTGGCTCAGTGGTTAGCACTGTCACCTCACAGCAAGTAGGTCACTGGTTCGAGTCCAGGCTAGTTCAGTTGGCATTTCTGTGTGGAGATTGGATGTTTTTCCCGTATTGGTATGGTTTTCCTCCGGGTGCTCCGGTTTCCCCACAGTCCAAAGACATGCGCTATTGGTGAATTGAATAAACTAAATAGCTGTAGTGTATGAGTGTGAATGTAAGAGTGTATGGGTGTTTCGCAGTACTGGAAGGGCATCCGCTGTGTAAAACATATGCTGGAATAGTTGGCGGTTCATTCCGCTATGGCGACCCCTGATGAATAAAGGGACTAAGTCAAAAGAAAATGAACGCATGAACTATTACATTTAAAAATGTGTTGAAAGATCTTGTCTGTTAAACAGGACTTCAAAACAGGGCCAATAATTTTGCCTTCAACTGCATATTATGATAAATCTACAATGAAAAATTCATATTTATTATCATAATCAGTGTGGATGACTTACTCTGATGACCAGAATGCTCTCAATGCTCCTCATGTCAATCAGACAGTTTGCGATGACCGGGTTCTCGATATTGAGGCAGTCCAGCACTGATGGAAACTCAGGATGATGAACTCCACTGACAACAAAACATATAATAATAATAATTAACGTTCCCACACAAGACTCCAGAATCTTCCATTTCAGAGCATTTATAAGATGTCTTACCGGCCTTGAAGGTTATAAACATGGTCTGTAAATGGACACACCATTATCTGAGGCCTGTTGCCTTTGTAGAAATACGGCGACATCAATCCTTGAAGAACTTTTTCATCCCTGTAATTGTCACAGCAAAAGCTTTTCAAAAAAAATCCTAAGCAACACTCCACAGCCAAGGTTAAAGTGGGATCCTTTAGACTGATGCATGCACCTAATGAAGAAGAAGAAGAAGAAGAAAAAAATCATAAACGAAGGCAAATCATGATTTTAGTTCTGATTTGTTAAGGTTAATTCACATGCCACAAATCTAAAGCAATAAAACAAGTGTTTCTGAGTTTGCTGGATCAGTGTGTTTCCCCTGTCTGTGTGTGTTGACGTTGGTCAGAGTTTGTTTCCACCTGACTGAACAGGTTCAATCTGCATTTGCGGAAAAAGACTTCTACTTCTACCTAGGGATGGGCGATATGGTAAAATAAAAAAACAGATTTTTTCATAAACTTTGACCGATTCACGATTTCGATTTTTTTTTACAGTGTAACTATAGTCAACTTAAAACATTACAACAACATGACTGAAGTAACAATCTCTTTATAAGTAACTTGAAAAACCATCTGGTTAAGGAACATGTATTTTTAATGGCCATACATAAATTGGTCAACAAGGTGTAGCCTATTACATTCCTATAGACAAATTCCTGCTTGACGTTTTAGAAAATATTTGTGTGTAGCTACACCACCCAGTATATATTAAAGATCACCGTGAACAACAAAAAACCCCACAGAAACCTGTTACATATCTATCTATATTTAAATGTCTATCTTATATTTAACTGAATCGTATAACAGCCTATCGCTGAAATGTTGAAAATTGATCAATTTATTTTTTATAAAACATTTGTCAAAACGTATTGATATTGTTTGGAGTAAAAACAATACCGACATTTAAGAATCCATATTTATTTTATTTATTCATTCATTTTACTTGTTTATTGGTGCATATCTGGGTTATGATTTAATTCATAGCTACACTACCCTGGACAGCTACTGTGCCACTCCGTAAAGCTTTCAAGCAAAAGTCCAAATTAAAAAAAGATTTGACTTTCTGCTGTGACAGCCGACATTTACAACACGCCGTCATCGTCCTTCAGGTGGTGCGCAGGTATAAAATACAAAACCAGACACCTGGGCTTTGAATTAGGTGCAATTATGTCCTCGTTGTTCAAAGAGTCTGCAAGTTCGTGTTGCATGGATATATGTTGTTGTTGATTCGATGCGCAGCAGGAAAAAAAGGCTTTCAGAAGTGCATGTAGTCGCTGGTAAAGTTCTCACCCAGATCAGAGCGATCTGTGCTACCGAATACAACACAGCATGCAATAAACTCTCGCTCAGTCAGGCGAAGTAAAGGTCTCATTCCCTATATGTCAAATTAATTAAGCTCTAGTCACGAATAAAACTTTTAGCCTATTTTATTATTTTGTGTAAAGTATATAGTGTAATCAGAGCCGGAGCAAGCTGAACTGGCTCTCTAGGCGAACGTTCTCAACCCGAAAGTGAAATGGAAACGGGTTTGCGGATGAAAGTGAGGACCGGGAGGGAGTGGGTGTCGCGGATGAAATTGAGGAACGGGGGGTTCTCGCTCACTATTCTGCCACCCAAGGCAGCCGCCTAGGTCGCCTCTATGGATGCGCCAGCCCTGAGTGTAAAGCTGGATACTTTCGCCTGGCGCCGCATCGCGCACTTCCGCTGACTGCGCGCGCACCTTGCGACAATGGGCTAGCGCGCTTGCACTGAGCCAGCTGTGGTAGCTCATCAACAGGGCCTCGACGTCAACACACAGAATCTGTCAGCACAATTCAGCAAGGTTGTCTAACAGTTTAGAACGATTTGGCACGATAGTGGAAAAGCTGCTTTAATATTTTTATTTAAAAAAAATTGCGATACCTTGATTTTATAAAAAATATAATTGTCTTAAAATGTAAATTCAAATTAATAGAAAAAAATTTAAAAATAAATAAAAATCGCCCAGCCCTACTTCTACCACTTAGCCCTTCCCCTTACCCCTTTCCCTTGTTTTGCGCATTCCTGTGAAGGGGTAGGAGTGTCCCAATTATCTTTAGCTTAAAGGCGTAGGGCTAAGGGGAAGAGGTAGACACCCCTTTGAACAAAGATTTTTCAGGACTACACTCGAAACCAAGAGGTAAGAAAATTTCCCAGAATACACCAGCTACAACGGCAGTTTCGCTGTGTAAATGGGCAGTATAGTTACGATCTTATTGCCACATTAGATATATATACCTATAGATATATGCCTTCAGTGACTTCCTGAAGATAAATACCAAAAAATAAAGCAACTGGAATAACTACAGCAGTCGCGATCGTCTGATCTCATATGAAGCAAGAGATCGCTATGACATATGATAACGTGTGCAGGTGCTGTCCCATTTCTTAGGGGTAAATTTGAAGCCCTTCCCCTTCACACTCGTTTTTAAGGGCCAAGGGGAAGGGGAAGGGAAAGGGGTAGGGGTACAAAAATAGAATTGGGATTGGGCCTTAATCTGCTCAGGGGCCAGACAGGCTTCGTGTAAATGTCTTTTTAGCCCTGAGGGGGATCACTTAATTCATTATTTAAGGCAGTGTTAACAAGGACATTGTTTATGTTGAGTACCGCCGCTCCCTATACGCAGAGTACGCAGCTTTCGTAGGGCACCAACTCTGGAGGAGGGCAGCATCTCGGTAGCTCAAAAATAAATTACTAATATTTATTTTTGTAATATTAACATAAACTGAGTGTAGATAAAATATATTGATAATATGTTGATACATTTTAAAAATGCATTTTATGGCGAACGAAAAAAAAACATGTGACCCAACTTTTTTTTCGTGCACACCCCGGCCCACTTGTGTCTGCGACTACTAAGAGCTTAAGATTATAAATGATGCAAGTTGCAACTCTATGCCCGGAAAAAGACAACAGCAGTCTGGAGATGAGAAGAGGAAAAATGTACAAGATGAATCGCGTGCATCACTTTCAGGTAACTTATGTCAATGAATCTGGAAAACATTAAAGGGTCACGAAACAACAAAACACATTTTTTGAGCTGTTGACAGTCATATATGTGTCCCACGCTGCTATAAACACTATTAGGACACATATATTGCACAAAAGATGGAGACATGGGTCGTCAGTGTTGCGTTCATTACTGTAATGCAATAATATCCAGCTGCAGAACCACACACGTTTCAGGCACACACAATCCAGCACACACAATCTAGGCAAACCATATTTACGCTGGATGTTAATGTTGTTAATGCACTTCTCGGACATTGTCATTAATATATTTTATATATATATATATACTGTTAATAAATATTTTACACAATAAACAATAGTGTTTACTGTTTCACAAATAATGTGATCTAGGCGGGCGAATGTGGAGCGCTGTTTTTCGATCACCATTCAATATAATAGACTGAATAGTTTTCTATCAGTCATCATAGATGATGATCAGTCATTATTTATCTGACAGAGTCAGTATAGCAGATGCTCGTTTGCTGGCCTTGCCAAACGATCTAAATTGGACAATTTTAATGTATATAATGGATTAATTTATAATGAAGGCAAGTTAATATGTCTAGGCAATAATACATCTTCATATGTAATAAAAATATTTTTACATTTAATAAATGTGAACACTATATTTTACATAAGCGATTTAATAGTATTTATTAGCTTAATTTTCTAATAACTTTTTTATTAATGATTTCCCACATTAAATACTATATAATATATAAAACTAATATCTAATTTATAGTAAGTTTATTACCATAAAGTACTGGTAATTTGTGGTAATTATAGTTGCAACAAATTTAACAATACAAAAAATAACTGTTAATATATATATATATATATTTCACAGTGATGGGTTGCAGCTGGACATTCGCTGCGTAAAACATGCTGGATAAGTTGGCGGTTCATTCCGCTGTGGGACCCCAGATTAATAAA
>CAIGQZ010034910.1:17619867-17635340 GCA_903798205.1 Danio tinwini
TACAGTTTAGTAAAAACAGTAGTTTAAATCAGTTTATAATTATATACATTTTTAATTGTTATCTATAATAATTAATTTTAATGTGACACATATTACTTGTTTTTAATATTTTACAACAAAACTATTTTAACCAAGTATGTCAACATTAAGATCCTGAATGAGTTTTTTACACCTAATCCTACAATCAGACAGTCTGTTATGGTTTTTTTGAGTATGTGAATATGTAAATAAAGTCGTAAGTGTTTAACCAATTATTTTTATTTACATAATTTGAGTTCAGAAACTGCAGAGATGTTAAAGTGATTGTTACGATATAATAATGAAATAATGACTGAAATGGGAATAAACTGTTCACAGTCTAATGAATGGCAGTCATAGCACGGGCCGTCTCCATCGCAATATTTGTGAAATACAGTAGGTGGCGATAACACTCCTAAGAAGTTAGTTAGTTACCATTAGTTTGCCTAGATTGTGTGTGCTAGATTGTGTGTGCCTGAAACGTGTGTGGTTCTGCGGGCCTGCAGCTGGATATATCTCCTGTATTGTAATGCAACAAAGGTTTTATTTTCATTTCCCGCTATGAGAGCGTAGCTGGACTCATGTGCACACGACACACGACAGAAATGCGTTTGTAAGGAACGTTTTACCCGAGAGCTTTTCGCATCTGGAAATTATGAAATCCGGATTTGCCACTCGTCTCCTTTTTAAAAAGATACGGCTCTAGTTGGTGTTGATTGTCCTGTCGCTACAGATTTGGTAAGCGTGTGATCAGTGCCCTTTGTTTGTTCTTTCAGATGGCAAAGTTAGTTCGTATCGTCAGCAGTACTCTTTCAGTTTTTAAAGACATACCATAGTCAAAATGATTTAGTTACTCAGTTTACAGTATGTTAATATCACTGCAATATTATAGTACAATATTATAGACTGAAGGATCCGCTGTAAATGCTGCTCTCCGAATGTAAACATGTAAAACACCACAATCAAACTATTACTGTCATGTAGGATTTTCGCGCATTTTGTGACAGGATAGTCTATACACACACGGCTTTCTGACTATACCTATCTAGTGCATCTAAGTTATCGAGAAATGCAGAGGATTTTTTTCCTCCTATTTGCCGTGCGATATCAAACATTCCATTAAAACTCCACTTTTCCAGCAGTTCCTCACATCCAATATCTCGTTTGTCACGGGGGGCATGCATGAAATGTTTCTGAATGAAAATGAAAGTGCCAAACTACAGTTAAAGTCGACAAATTAAGAATTTGGCAAATAATTCTATTACTGATGTCCATGTAAACACAGTCACTGTCTTTCTCCCCTGCGTCTGTGTGTTTGTTTTGCCTCTGTGAAAATCAGCGCGTGCCCAAAGGGAAACTTCCATTTTTATGCAAAATCTTCCCTCTTTCCCTCTCCCGACACGCCCACCTAAACAGAGCTGGACACGCCCACTTTCCTGAGTTTTTCCAAACTAGAGGTGTGAAAACATCCTGCTGAGACAGGGGGTTTTGTGGCCCTTTAACGTTTTATTTTTGGTTGTTCAAGTAAATTAGTGAGGCTAATGTTTAACTTGCCACAAGTGCACAAAATCTGCCTGATTTGTTGTTGTTTACGTTCAGTTTTTTTTTTGCTTTGCTGCTGTACATTGTGTTTTGAACTATGATAGGACATGTTCTATGATTTTGTGATGTTCTATAATATATCAATCTGTCTGCCCCTCTTCCCTTTATTAACGCTGTCAAGTGAGCTGCCATATGAGAACAATCGGTCAAGCTAGCCGCCTCCTGTGTTTCAATGCACTTCTGTTTGAGGAATTATGGTACAGAAGCAAGGGGCAGCCAAAAGCCTTACAAAGACATATATTTCAGTGCTTATTGGTTAAATGTGTCTGGTAACAAGAAAAACACCTCAATTAAAATCAAAAAAATATTTTTTTTATAAATATGAAAATATATAACATTGAAATATATTTTATTGCAGAGTTTTGCAAAAGTCTGCCAAAATAATTTAAAACACTGATCAAATGTATGCTTTTTTTTACTGATATTAATGTATTAACATGACATTGTTTGAGTTGACATGAGTTGACATGACATTTATGCCAATTTACAAAGCAAAAAATGAAAGTAATATAATAAAAATAAAGTCTGCAAAACACATCTGCTTTTTGTACTGCTATTGCTAAACTCTGCCATAGTTGACATGAAATATTCTATTAATTCTAATTCAGGATGATCTTGACTGAATTTCCATGCCAATGTTCATTGGCATTTACAGCCGAATTTGGCAGAAAACTAAAGGCAAAGTCTGTAATAATACATTACTGATCATTTCTTGCTTTTTCCACCTGCACCAGCTTAGTATTGATCATTAAATCGGATTAGACCAGCATCTGGCTCAAAAAAGACAAAAAAAAAAGTTTAGATAATTTTTTTTGTTTAAAGCTCGACTCTTCTGTAGTTACATCGTGTAATAAGATCAATAAAAAGTTGCAATTTTCTAGGTCGCTTTGACGAGATGCTAATAGTCTAATTTAATACAATGGTTTATGTTAAGCTAAGCTAAATGTGCTCCCGCTAGACCCCACTGCACTCTTTTTAAAAGCATGCTCATTTTACAGCTCCCCTAGAGTCAAAGAGTTGAGTTTTACAATTTTCAATTCATTCAGCCGATCTTCTGGCTGGAGCATTTTTAGCTTAGCATAGATTATCGAATCAAATTAGACTCGAAGAGCATTAGCATCTGTCTCAAAAATATTTAAAAAATTTGTTATATTTTCCTGTTTAATGCTTGACTTTTCTGTAGTTACATTGTGTACTAAGACCGATGAAAAATGAAATGTTGCTATTTTCTAGGTAGCTAATGCAAATGCTAATGGTCTAATAAGATTCAATGATTTATGCTAAGCTAAGCTAGAAGTGCTCCCGTCAGACCCGGAGATCAGCTGGGTTTAAAAAAAATATGTTAAAAACCTCACCTATTGGTCCTACGGGTTTCTTCTTGAATCGCCCCTGAGCGAAGGCTTTATTGATGGACTCCAACAATTCTGGCATGTGATCACCAAATCGCCTCAGTCTGTTAGATCTGCTGGCCATGAGCTGCTTTTTTCTCTTCGATTTAGACTCCAAGGAGGCTTTAATGTTCTTTTCTTCCATGCTACAAAATGTAAGAAAATAAAAAAAAAATGTAGAATTTATGAACACAGCAAAAATAAGTATCACCGACCTACAGATGGTTCAGTCCTTATTATCACGTTTTTTCACCCAAGTCATTATTAAGGATTAACAGACTTCACCACAATTTACTATATTTAAATTTTGCAAGCTTAGTTTAAAAAAAGGATATTTTAAAACGATAATTCACAATTTTTTTTAAGGTACAGTATGTAAGTTTGACACCCAGTGGTTGAATTAGATATTGCACTCTTGAATCAAAATAGACGCAAACGCGGGATGCCAGATTGAGGACAGGAGCGAGTGATTTAAACTGTGTTCTAAATAAAAGCAACGACGCACGACAGAGAGGATATTTTCTATATTGAAAGGAGTTTTTGTCCTAACCAACACCTCGAATTGATATATTAGAAACGGCTTCTATTTCTCACAGCTCAACATGTGAAACCTATGACAGTGATCACCTCAGGTAAATCTTGTGTGCTTTATTCAGTGCTAAATGCTAACAATGTGAGTTTGAATAGATTCTAAACCTTACCGTTTCGTAAGTGCATATTCTGTGCTTCTGAATGGCTGTATTTAAATGTCGGTCGTGTTTCGTCTGGTGCAAACAGCCAAAGTGCTCATTACTGCGTATGTCGTCACAAAGTGTGTTGTTAGGACACGGGGTTACAATGTAATTTGCTCACCTAATGTTAACATTTGTAATATTTATATCATCTGCTGATTAATAACCTCATGTGGAACTGAATCTGTCTCATTTTGACGTCTGATACTGTCTATTTCGGTCGCGGGTGCATGCTTTCAGGGTCTTTCTGAATGAATGAATGAATGAAATACGCTGTTTTCCAACAAGGCAACCCGGAGTGCTGAATTATAATTGGCTAAACTGGCATTGTGCAGGTTAAATTTACCTAAACAAAGACAGCGCTCCGACACAGAAAAAAAACTTTTTCAAAGCAGAATATCTGACCTCAGCATTGTTTTTCAGTTAAACAAGTATGTTCACTTGGGATGTTTCTTAAATATCTGCACACATATTATGGTATTTTTATGCATTAGAAGAGTCAAAAACGTACATACAGCACCTTTAAATTCTGTTATTGTTTATTTATTTTTCTTCTGTTGAACACAAAGGAATATATACTGAAGAATCTTGGAGAAAAATGTCAGAGTTTTTTAACATTCTTCAGAATATCTTGTTTTGTGTTCAACAGAAGAAATTTGTAAACGTTTAGAACCACTTGAGTGTGAGTAAACAGTGAAAAAAAAAAAATTTTGGGTGAACTATCCCCTTAAGA
This sequence comes from Danio tinwini, assembly GCA_903798205.1. NCBI lineage: Eukaryota > Metazoa > Chordata > Actinopteri > Cypriniformes > Danionidae > Danio > Danio tinwini. The sequence continues at coordinate 17,624,340 of CAIGQZ010034910.1, forward strand.
CATCATCATATTTTACTGCCCTATTAGGGTTCATGTGTTTCATTATAGCCCAGCTAAAGTAAATATATGTACATTAATGTACTATACATGACTCATGACTAGGCCCACAAGGAATCTGCGCGCGAAGAATTCCACAGATTTTTTTCACAGATTTCCGCCGATTTTTAGCCCATCATTAATTCTGTTTATTTACTTGAGTAAATGTGTGTAAATCTATATTTATTCAGTTTTAAAATTAATTACAGTAATATTATTAACTAATATAAAAATGTTCATCTAATTTATGTATAATGCAGTTTGTACAGTAATATTTTAGTCTTTTAGTAGATATATTATATGAGAGACTTGCTTTGTTTACCAAATAAAGTGGATCTAATTGGATTTGCATTTTAAACATTAAAAGTTACAAAGATATTATTTTTTATTTTACATTTTAAGGTTTTAGTTATGAGACTCCCAAAACAATTCCACAGAAATCTGCAGATTTTTACCAAAATTCTCAGCAGAAATTGCAAAAGACGTCCGCAGATTCCGTCTGGCCCTACTCATGAGCTTCATTTAATATACAGTGGGGGAAATGTTTGTCAGAAAACATATTTTTAATGGTGCTGTTGATTTAAAATTTTTACCGGTTGTTGGTAACAAGCAAAGAAATCCATATATGTACAGAAAATAAAACTAATTAGTTTACATATTAAGTTCTGTGTAATAAAATGAAAGGGAAAAGTATTAAACACATAAAAAAGGCTGGTGTAGAAAGGCAGTGATAGAGAGCAGCTGAAATCACTCAGTAGATCTTCAGCAACCCTCTGCCCTTCCTTATTGTAAATGAATATCAGCTGCTTCAGTCCAACATCTACATTAGCAGGAGGATGAAGATAAAACCAGGGTGGACATTTCAGCAAGACAATGATGCAAAACACAGCCAAGAAAACTTTCAAATGCTTTCAGAGAAAGAAAATCAAGCTGTAGAATGGCCCAACCAATCACCTGACTTGATAGAAAATACAAATTAAAGATCCGATTTGATGGACGAGACCCACAGAACCATCAAGATTTTTACACTCTGTTGAAGTCTGTGACAAACTCACACCTGAGCAATGCATGGGACTTCATTCTCTATATTAGAGGCGTCTTTAAGCTGACATTACCAAAAAAGCCTTTTATATAAAGTATTGAGTACGTTTCAGTAGTTCAGCTCTTTCTCCTCGTATCATTCCATTGTTATTTACACACAACTCATCTTTCAGATTTAGTTTGCTTTGTTTTTATGTTTGTATTGTTTGGGTTTTTACCAAAATCTACTTCAATTCCATGTCAACAGCTCCTTTAAAAATATTTCTCCCAGGAAAAAACATGATGAGTTCAATACTTATATCCCCCACTGTACCTTTAAATCTGATAATTGCCATACAAAATAAAGCTGTCAGTCTTCACCTGAGTTTATCGTATTCCTCTCTTCCCTTATGCAGAGCTTGTTGTCTGTCCTTAATCTCTTGATTCAGAGCTCTGGACTCCGTCTCAAGCTTTTCCAGCTGGTTTTTCAAGGCAGATATCTTTTTTAAATGCTGCATGTGCTCGGCCTCCTGACGATTTCTGGCACTGCTAAAATATGACATTAGTCAATTACTCCAGCTAATTGACTCCTGTAGATATGCATATGCAAATAAAGCTGCACAGTTGCAAAAAAAAAAATCTCCAAAGCAAATTATTTTGATGTTAAATAACACATAAGCAAGAACAGCCTAAAATTAAAGTTGTTCCCTCAATAAATGGACTCACCCATGACTTATTTTGTGAATTCTCTCCTGAAGAAGGCATTGCTCCTTTTTTAACTGTTTCAATTTATTCTCAGCGCGGAAGTAAACCACCTGAAAAACTGGGCACTCTAAAAATCTATACAGACTCTTGAGAGATCAACAAAAACCCTGTTCAAAACTTAAAGGAGCAGCTCACCCATAAATTAAAGCCAGGTAATCATTTATTTATTTATCTCCAATGACAAGAATCACAGGATCAAATCACGGAAAACAATTTGCATGAATTAACTATATGAGTAAGGGCTGTACAATAAATAGAAAAAAGGGCTGATATTGTAAGGGCTGTACAATAAATAGAAAAAAGTATATGCAATATACGTATTGCAGACATCAGCAGTTAATGGAATGTATTTTATGTGCCAACTTGCCAAGCATTTGTGTGTCGTATGCATACTGTAGGTTGTTTATCCAAATTGGACCAATCAGATGGAGTCTTGCCATCTTTATACCCACCTCCTCAGTACATGCTGTTCTGCTATTGGCTAAAGCTCATTCTGAGTACGCACCCCTATATACGTTTTTGGAAAGCGCCAAATACATCCCAGGAGCTACATTTGTTGCGTTTTTTTGTTTTCGTGAATCCACCAGAGGCCACTGTGTCCGCTTTTTGAGATCTCAAATTTCTCTCGAGAGTGGCATTCGCGCCTGCTCCTCTCACGTAAATCCACCAGAGGCTGCTGTCGACTGACCCACCCTCCTCTTTCCCTAAACCCAATCAATAGTGTTTTCAAAACCACCGATTGATCTGCACCCACCAACTTCCCTAAATCCAACTGACAGTTTTCAAATGCAGAAATGTGGCTTATTCTTGTGATATTCAGAATTCAATATTGAATTTAATCTGGTTGGCAATATGGCAATATGTTATTGCTTCCTAGAAAAATACATTCCTATGTAAAAAGTCTTGGTGTTATCTTTGACTCTGAGCTTAAGTTTGATCGGCAAATTAATGCGGTTGTCAAAAATTGTTTTTTTTTTATTTAGATATTTTGCCAAGCTCAAGTCTGTCCTCTCTTTCAATGATTTAGAGAAGGTTGTTCATGCTTTCATCTCTTCTCGTCTGGATTATTGCAATGCATTGTATTTGGGTGTGAGTCAGGCCTCTCTCTCGCGACTGCAGCTGGTCCAGAACGCAGCTGCCAGGCTTTTAACAGGCACAAAAAAACGAGAGCACATTACACCTGTACTGATTTCACTACACTGGCTACCAATCCAGTTTAGAATTCAGTACAAAGTACTGCTGTATGTTTTTAAATCCCTCCATGGCCTGGCCCCTGAGTATATGTCCGAGTAAATTAATATACACCAACCCGTGAGATCTCTTCGCTCTAAGGATCGACTCTATTTGCAAGATCCACGATCACGCTTGAAATGTCGAGGTGATAGAGCTTTTTAATCCACTTGTTAAGTGTGACGTCACGCGAAGGAGCTTCCGGGTCCAAGCGCTCTATGAAACTGAATGAGAAGACTCATTAAATGCTAATAATAAACGTTTACAAAGCGCTGTAATACTTTCGAAAATCACGATCGAAATATATATGTCCAAGCCTAATATCTGATGGCCAGAAAGTGATACATTTTTTATAAATTGTTAAAATTTTGGTATTTGTGATGCAGCAAGTCCAGTGATTGTTGTGTACACTATGACTTTATCTTAAATTCACTTTAATGTGTGAAATGAATAAAAAGTTATCATAAACTAATTTTTAGTCAATTCAAATGAGTGGCAGCTTGGACCCGAAAACAGCATTGCATACGTCACCAACACGTCACCACTTAACAAGCGGATAGCAGCTCCAAGACTCTGGAACGACCTTCCACTCTCCCTAAGAACAGCTCCAACTTTTGAGTCTTTTCAGAGGTCCCTGAAAACACATATATTTACTTCACCTTTTAATCATGTGTTGTGATTTGATGTACTTTGGCTCCAATGTTTGCATGTGTTTTATCTGTTTTTATGTACAGCACTTTGGTACCGATTGTGGTTTGTTAAAAGTGCTCTAGAAATAAATTGAGTTGAGTTGAGTTGGTTGTTTTAACCAGTTTATTCCTGTTAATTCCCATATATTCTCATTAATTCCCATATATTCCCATTAGTTTCCAGCCTTGGAAATTCCCAGAATTTCGCAACCTTAATTTGAATATAAGAATAAAAATATCTACTTCGGTCTTCAGTCATCCATCGTGTTTTGAAGTCTAAATGTTTTAGCCTGAATTAATTTAATAAGATCATCAAAATATCAATTATTTGATTATTGTTATATCATTATATAAATAGTTTTTAAAAGTAGCTAATAAAAATAGCATTTCTCCAGAGAATTTTTATATTGCAAAATTTAATGTTAGTATCGCAATACTCGACAACAATACTGCATATAACAAATGTATCTAAGTATCGTGCAGCCCTACTTGTCTTATCATAATAACAGTCTTTTGGGACGATTATTCACTAAAAAGGCACAAGGGCTCTTCAAAATATCTATTTTTTGACGGAAAACAAAAGAGAGTGAAATATTTGTTTTTGGGTGAAATATTCCTTTAAGAATAACAATAACAAACAAGCAAATGTTGCTCAGCTGTTATTGTTTAACGAATGCTTAGCCTAACTGTTGATGTCATCATTTATATATACAGTGCTCAGAATAAATGAGTACACCCCTCGCAGATCTCTTTTTTTTTATTAATATATTATATTATTTCGCCTAGACTGCAGCTTTGCACAAAAAGTTTGGCCAGAGGAGAAATGGTCGTGCCCAACGGAGCTTGGTTTCTCTCAAGGTTTTTTCTTCTTCACTTTCGTCAATTGGTGAAGTTTTGTTCCTTGCCGCTGTCGCCACTGGCTTGCATGGTTCGGGACTTGTGGAGCTGCGCATCGATGGGTTTGCTCTTCAGTGTTTGGACTCTCAGCAGTGAATATTAAACCAAGCTGAATTGAACTAAACTGAACTTCAACACTGAAAACTGTTTCAATTTACTATAATCTTCTGCTTTGACACAATCTACATTGTAAAAGTGCTATAGAAATAAAGGTGAATTGAATTTAATTGAATAAATCAATGATATATTTGCGTTTATAGGTTAGTTTAGTAAGTACCAAAGCCAAAACTGAAACTAATCTAACAAAAAAAAGATAGCAGTTCAAATTTGAGGAAATGTTAAGGGAAAATATTAAATACAATTTTAATAAACAGGAAAAATCAAGTGAAACAAAAAAATGTTAAACAGGAAAAACTCAAATTTAGTTGGAATTTTATAGTTTCTAAATTAAAAAAAAGTAAAGATATCGTTCTATTTTTAAAGGCTTTAGGTGACCAAACTCTTATTTTATTTTAAATTAGAAATGGATAAAATTATTCATTTTCAAAAGGGGTGTACTCATTGAGTACTGACACTGACCACATACATACATACATACATACATACATACATACATACATACATACATGTATATGAATAAATACAATTGCATATGAACTAAAAAAAAAAAAAATAGAAAAGCAAACATCTCACCTCCTGGCTTTTCTGTGCTTTTGTTTTGACTTTAATTTCTTCCTTCATTTTCCGGCTCTCCTCTGTGAGATGTTCCTGCTCCTCTCGAAGTGTACAAAGATGTTTCTGGCTGTCTTGCAATTTCTTCTCAGCAACAGCAACTTTGTTCTTAAAAACAAAAAGATTAGTTGACAACTAACGCTTATGGAGTCAAAGTTGAGACGTCTCATGGTGTCTGCACAAAACTGAAAGTAAAATGACAAAATACGGGTGAAACAATATTCCTTCCTCATTTAGTGTAACATTTACATGTAACAGTTTTATTTATATAAGAATTGCTGCTTATTTTGACCTGTACTTTTTAAAATAAAAATATTTTGTGTAAAATTTTACAGTGGTGTTAAGAGGACTGACAAAAAAAAAATCATACTCATTGTCATCGATTTGACAGATGTAACAGTTACATTCGTTTGAACAGGTTATTTTCTTACACTTCATTCAGAAGTATTTAACGTTTAATAGACAAGACAAAATATTTGCTTCATTTCAGTTAAATCTTCTGCAAAGATATAGAATTTTTTTACATTTATTTACACCATGTTGACTAATTTAGGCTTAGCATGCACACTAAAGCTGTGGTCACTTCACTTTTCGCCCCATAGACTTCCATTCAAACGCAAGAGAATGTGACAGACCGGAAATGCAAGCTTGTGCGACAATCCTGCCGTTTTTATATTTATTTCAAAGTGTTTTCATGCCTAAATAAAATTAAAGCACAGAAGAGATATACATTTAAGAGCAAGGGGCATCCCCTGGTAGTACGGCGGTATGGTTTGCGTATAGGGAGGATTGGCTCTTTAATGTTTATTGTCACCCTTCATAGAAACATTAAAAATACGGGAGAAATATGAGAAAATACCTTTATGGGATGATAGCAGGATAGAACTTTAAAACACAGGAGAATATCTCCTTATCTTGTGTACTCCCACCCCATTTAGCAGCACCGTACAAACAAATTTAGCATACTCAAACTCTAGTGTGACCACGGCATTAGACTACAACGTTCCTTAACTAGATGGTTTTCAAGTTACTAATAAAGGGAATGTTACTTTAGTCGTGTTGTAATAAAAAAAATGGACTAGTTACATTTAAAGAGGAGCTATTACGCAAAAATCACTTTTATAAGGGGTTTAAACACAGTTGTGTGGCAGCAGCGTGTGAATATAACCAGCTCCTAATGGAAAAAAAATAAAAATTTACATTTTAGAATCACACTTGATAAAAACAGTCCGCACTTGAAAAACACTTTGATTGATATTCTCCCTTTGTATGTGTCATCAGAGGGGGAAAGCCCCGCCCATTAGTGATCATCTCCCCCTTATTAGCATAGGACATTAGTCTTGTTTTTGAATCTGCCACTATGCTGACACAAAGACATTTGTAGCTCCGCCCTCTTTAGAAAAAGAGCACAATTTCATTTGAATTTAAAGCGACAGTCACCAAAACAGCACAATTGGGATCAAAGTGATCATTCAGACCTGACAGAGCTGCAGCTTTTCTTCGTTTTTACAATCAGCATCTTCTTTTTCGATTTGTTCCTTCAGCTGTTCAACTTGACTCTCTTTCTCTCTCACCTAAACAGAAACACAGTTTAACACAAGACCGTCTGCAAGCTGCTTTTCACACATCTATTAAAATAGCTCACCAAAGACCACGCCATCTTCTTTTTCAGGTCCTCCAGAGTCTGTCTCATATCATCCAGAGACGACATGCGCTCATATCTTTCTTTCCTCTGCAAGAATAACTGCCTGAGATCTCTGAGACACTAAAAATAAAGATATAACCAATGTGTGATTTTTAGCACAGTCCACAAAATGTGCTTTGTGGCTAAGTAATTATGAGAAACGCTAAAAGTGATGCTTAATTTAGGGCTGTGCAATATGAGTCAGAATTAAAGTCAGAATTATTAGCACAATATTGAATTATTTTATTCCCCAATTTCTGTTTAACAGAGAGGTTTTTTTTCAATACATTTCTAAACATGATAGTTTTAATAACTCATTTCTAATAACTGATTTATTTTATCTTTGCCATGATGATAGTAAATAATATTTACTAGACATTTTTCAAGATACTAGTATTCAGCTTGCACTGACATTTAGGGCTTAACTAGATTAATTAGGCAAGTTAAAAGGTGCAGTATGTAAGTTTGACACCCAGTGGTTGAACTAGGTATTGCATTCCTGGATCAAAACACATGCAAGCACAGGTTGCCAGATTGAGGACTAACAAGAATAAGTCTGACAATTGAGCCTAAAGGTGATTTAAATCGTGTACTATATAAAAACAACGGCACCCGATAGAAGAAATATTTTCCATTGTTACGGCCCAAAACCCAAAACTGGCTCGAAAAAAAAATCAAGGTTTGAGCCGAACATATGAAAGGACGCAGAGACTTGAATTAACAAATTGGTGTCCCATCAGTCTCATTAAATTAAAATATTTGAAAAGAGACAACAAAAATATTAACAAATCATGTAGACAGGTAGGGCAGCTAAACAAAACAGTTCCCTGACTATAACTTTTTTTTAAATGGACAGATTTTACCTACAGCTCCCGTGAAAGGAATAAAAAAACAGGTGAGTCTTCTGGGCCACTGCTTTCCTTTGCTGAACAAAATAAATAACAAAACGGGACTATGAAAAATAATATTCACTACCTGCTACGAAAAAACAAAGTATTAAAATAAACAAACTAGTAAACACATTAAGAAAGCTAAAGGATAGAGAAATTAACAAAACCAAAACACTGAAGAGAGCGCCATGTGAATTGATCCTGGCATGCACAGAGCACCGATAGCCAGACAGCCTGAGTGCAAGCCACAGAGAGTGAGCGAAAGAGCAGAGAGAGACTGAGCAGCCATTGCCGTCAGCCTTATATACCGGGAATCCCCAGTGACGACACCGGCGTCATCCAAATCGGACAAGCCGTTTGAAAACTCCACCTACAACTCAAACAAGCGCAGAAAGCACACAACCATAGCAAAAAATATAATAAAATAAAATAAATAAACACAGACCCATGTAACATCCATATTGAAATGAGTTTTTCATGATTAACACCTCGAATTGATATATTAGAAATGGCTTATATTTCTTGCAACTGAGCAACAGAAACTGAAAACGATCACCTCGGGTAAACCTCATGTGCTTTACTCAGTGTTAAATGCTAATAATGTGAGTTTGAATGCCGGGTCACATTTCGGTCACAGACGCATGCTCTCAGAGCATTTCTGAATGAATAAATGAAATATGCGGTTTTCCACCAAGGCAACCCGGGGTGCTGACATATAATTGGCTAAAGTGGCATTGGGCGGGTTAAAAAAACAAAAACAAAACAAAGACAGCGTTTTGGCACGTAACACACATTTTCAATGCAGAATATCTGACTTAATTTAATGCGATTAAGACAATACTCTGATTAAGAGTCTACCATATAAACAGAGATTTTTGATTAATTTAATCAGATTAAGGTCATAATCGAACTAAAGAGAAATCTAATTAAGACATGTGAAGTATGCCGATTATAGTCGCATTATTTAAGTGCAGTACAGACATGTAAACACCTTAATCGAACTATTACCCTCATGTAGGGCTTTAAGCCACTTTTTGTGACAGGGTAGTCCACACACACACACACACACACACACACACACACACACACACACACACACACAAACACACACGCACGCACAGCTGATTGACACTCTTTGCACCTACAGAGTCAGTGCAGACCACAGACACCTGCATCGTGAAATGCAGTTTTTTTTTTCTTCCATTCAGCATGCGGTATGAACTTCCATTAAAACAACTCTTCCAGCAGTTCATAGTTTTATCCAATATCTCGTTGGTCACGGTGGGCTAGTACGAAATGTTCGTGAATGAAAGTGAAAGTGCCAAACTGCAGTTAAAGTCGACAGATCAAAAATGAAACACCCGAAATTACACGAAACTCCAGAGGAAATGCGGATATCGCGGTGACGCAATGACGTTAACCGAATTATGTGCTATAACATATAAAACGCGATCATGAAAGTAACACTCAAAAAGCAACTCATGTAAACACCTTAGTTTTATTATTCTCTTAATTAGATTAAAGCAAATAATTTGATTACTGATGTCCATGTAAACGTAGTCACTGTATAACAGTGGTTTGTTCTTTAGACAATCAAAAAAAGGGGGGGCTAATAATATTGACCTTAAATTGGTTTTAAAACAAATTAAAAACTGCTTTTATTCTAGCTGAAATAAAACAAACTTTCTATAGAAAGAATTTTTAAAGAAAATGCTTTGAAAAATTTCTTGCTATGTTAAACATCATTTGGGAAATATTTAAAAAAGGAAACAAAATTCACAAGACGGCTAATAATTTTGACTTCAACTGTGTGTGTGTGTGTGTGTGTGTGTGTGTGTGTGTGTGTGTGTGTATATATCGTACTGACAAAATAAAAAGTCTACTATTTTATGTTATTGTTTATTTCGTGACGTCAAAATACATAGTTTATGGTAATACTTTATCATAATTTATATGAGCAAAATATTATACACCATTATACGAGGATGCGAACAGAAACATAAATAACAGAATCCTGAGAAAGTTACACTCTTGAAAGTACGATGTTAACATTTTGCATTTTATTCAGTGATATACTTTTTTTTGGACTCCCTTTACTAGTCTGGGGTGCAACTTATCCAGCATGTTTTAAGCAGTGGAAACATCACTGGGAAGCACCCATACACACTCATTCACACACATACACTACGGACAATTTAGCTTATTCAATTCACCTATAGCGCATGTCTTTGGACTTGTGGGGGAAAACGGAGCACCCGGAGGAAATCGCCGCCAACATGGGAAGAACATGCAAACTGAGCCACCGTGCCACCCCATCTAAAAATCAAATAAAAAATAATAAACAAACAGGCTCACCTCCTCTTGTCTTTCCACCTGGTCTCGTGTCAAGGCTTTAGTCTGCTTGATGTGAATGTAGTCTCTTTTCATTTGCTCCAGAAGAGTAGCTTTCATGAAAAACTTTAGACAAAGTTAGTCAGTTAACTGTACCGCACTACTACAGCTATTGATGACATATGGAAAATAAATCACCCTGTATTTGTCTGCTTCACTTTTCGAATGCAGGAATTGTTTACTCATTTCTTGGTTGAGGATCGACACGGGATTGTCAACCTTTGATTAAATCAGAAATAGAAATAAATAGACAACAGTTCTTTAGTTTTAGGCCTCAAGAATTTTTCATACATTAATTGGTCTTATTTAAACACATTTTTGGAACAAAGACTTCAGGCGTCATCACATTTTTTTTCAATTCGGTTTATGCCTTTTTTCTGATGTGTTTGTTATACAACTCTAAAAGTACCACATTTATGTAAAATATGCATAGTTTATGTTATGTTATGAAAAATCTGACATTGCAATATTTTGTTTTTCTTCAATATTGTGGTATATATCCAATTCCACTAGATGATACAATATATCTATCTATAGATTAGACAGACAGACAGACAGACAGACAGACACATAGATAGACAGGTAGACAGGTAGACAGATAGACAGATAGACAGATAGACAGATAGATAGATAGATAGATAGATAGATAGATAGATAGATAGATAGA
>CAIGQZ010034910.1:17635740-17649283 GCA_903798205.1 Danio tinwini
AGATAGATAGATAGATAGATAGATAGATAGATAGATAGACAGATAGATACATAGATAGACAGATAGATAGACCGACAGACAGACAGACAGACAGACAGACAGACAGACAGACAGACAGACAGACAGACAGACAGACAGACAGACAGACAGACAGACAGACAGACAGACAGACAGACAGACAGACAGACAGACAGACAGACAGATAGATAGATAGATAGATAGACAGATAGACAGATAGATAGATGTATACAACAGTTCTGTCTGGTTCTTGAATCTGAACCGTGCAATATTCTGCAATAACAGCACTCGCACAGCCTCTTCACACTTGTGTATTACTCCGCCTACATAGAGTGACAGCAGATCAATAAACTCACTACAGTTTGACAAAAATTGCAGCTGTTGGACAACATAAATGCTGAGAATGTAGTTGTTTAGATTGCAACTATGCAGTTTGTTTATGAAGACAGTGCCTATTTTAAATATTTATAATTTCGGAGATTCAGCACGTCGGCATATATCAGCCGATCATACTGAGCAGAGCAAAGACGGTTGACGCTCAGCCACAAGATGGCAACAGAGACCGCATAATAAGTCCTTAGAAGAGAAAAACTAATTTCAAACTACAGCTGATCAAATCATTACAAAACAGGTAAGTGACATTCTTAGTCGATCTATCTCTTTTGTATTTAGTAGCGCTGCATTAATACCATAGTAATCTGCCAGTGTTTGCTTTGCTCTGGCTTTTTCAGGGTTAATTATTGTGATCTCCCGATTGCAACAGAGAAATACAGCGAAATCTCTGTAGATGGATGGCATTTCATGCCGTTCAGCCTCATAATCTTAAAATGTGAACAAAATTACCTGTTTTGTCATCACTTTAGACATTACGCTAGAGAATCATTCAAATATAGCTCTAAAGTGATGTTGGTGAAGTAGTAATGGTTTCTACTGTTCTGACGTCAGCTGCAGATGTGAATGAACTGCGGAAGTAGTTCCTCATACAAAAGAATTTTGAGACTCTCCATGTTTGATTTTCTTTTTTATATAAATGATTATGCCGTCGAAGTGTTGTATAAACACAATATCATACTAGTAGGAGTGCAATATGGCTATATATCGGCACTGGTGGGACACTAAAGCACTTCTCCGACCAGTGCGATATACAGCCATATCAGACTGCTACTCAAGTGATAATGCTCATATAAACAATTTCACCAGATGACTTGAAAACTGCTATTTGGAAAAAAAATATTAATTTTGATTGTGTGGAATGATTCTGTAGGAAAGTGAATCGTCAAAAAACAAAAAGCAAAGATAAAAGGGAAATAAACAGTGTTTTAGGGTTTTCGGGGCAGTCAAATAGTAGTCAGGTTCAGAATTTAATTAATGAAATGTGAAATAACACTGCAAATGTCTTTACTGTATAAATTCCTTTAATTTATTTTTCTTTGGCTTAGCTCCTTTATTCATCAGGGCTCGGTTTTTCAAAGGTTTAATCCGGATAAAATTGATCCAGATTTAGTAATTTTTTTGCGATCCGTGATCACGTAATCCAGCTTACTTTTTGAGCCAGTTTTTCAAAGCAACATTGGATTGGATCAATCTGATCCGGATAGGAACTTTTCAGGATCAGTAAATCTGGATAACCAGTGCTCAAACAGGATAGGAAATCACAATGTAGAACTGTAGATATGTAAAGAGCAACAAGTAGAATAGCCAGTGTGGGGTCAATATAACGTTATTTTTATTTGAAATGAAAACACACACATTTAAAAAAAAATTAAAAACAAGACCCTACCCCATCCTCTTCCAGCAACAAGTTTCAAATATAGATGTATTGAATAAAAAAAAAAGACTTGATTTCAAAAACTCCACAATAATTTTAGACTTCCTCATCTGATGTGGAGGGACCAGCTTGACTGAGCGTAGCCTTTAGGAGGCAAATCTCAAGTCTGGCCTTGGTTTGCTGCAGTTTGGTCAGAGTCAGTTGTTCCTCTGCTAGATGAAGCTGTGCTTCTGACCTTCAATCTCTTTTGCAATTGTTGAAAATGGTTTAAAAAATCAGTGATTGCCATTCTTTCCCTTTTTTGGTTATTCTGTAATTATTGCATGCATCACTAATAAATATTCTAAAAAGAAAAATATTTTCCATTGTGTTGAACATATATATATATTTCTAAAAAAAAAATGCAATACTTTCTCATACGCACTTGTACACAGCACCTTATAACCTGTATATTTACAACATATCTGTACATACATTCAACATCCAGATCTTTTTGACTAACTGCATCTCTGTTTAATGTTTAATGTTTATTGCCTTTTCTTTTCTTGTATTTAATTTTGTGTTGTCACTCGTCACTTTATGTACACTGAAAGCTTCTGTTGCCAAAACAAATTCCTTGTGTGTGTGAAGCACACTTGGCAATAAAACTGATTCTGATTATATATATATATATATTAGGGCTGTCAATTGATTAAAAAAATTTACTAATTAATCACACATTTTTGTGTGATTAATCATGATTAATCACGAAAAAAAAAAATCCAAAATACAGGCATTGCAAATATAGAAATTGAAAAATTATAATAATAAAGTATTGAATACAAACAATTGTATTCAGTGTAAAGTTGTATTACGAGTTGAGAACATTAATTATAAAGTAGAAACAATTTAGCTTTGTCCTCCTTAACATTTCGTCACCTTGGAATTATAAGGTTCTGTCTGCGTTCTGAATGATTTTGAGATTTTGAGCTTCAAAGTTTTTGCATTCCATAGCAAACAGCATGTGTGTAACATTTGTTTTTGTTTTTAAATAAAAGGTCTTAATGTAAACAACTTATAAAAAAACATCCCATAATGTAAATAAGTTGTCATATAATAAGAATATGTCAATAACTCAATTTTGACAAAAATGTCAGACAGAACCTTATTATTCTAAGGTGACGATTTAACCAGTTGCTAAGACAGACCAGTCTATTGACATTATCGGGAACAACACACACAGCTCCTCTTCCATTAGCAGGTTAAACAAGCACACACTGATATTATCTAATATTAAACACATGCACAGGTTCTGGGAGAGGTACAGATGCTGGAGGATCACCATACAGACCATACACTCATTCAGAAAACACACACACAAGCACACACACACACACACACACACAGAGAGAGAGAGAGAGAGAGCAGCGCACTCCCTTCAGATCATCAACACGCACGATCGAATCAAATTTGCTTAAACTAAGCGTTCTAAAGTATGGCTTTATTCCTCAATCAAGGATTCTGAAACATCAACGTGAAGCAGACGCTTTACAAAAGTTGCGTGTAGTGTTGAGGGCGCTTGGAGTCAACTTAGAGAGGAATGGGCTGTCTTTGACGGCTTGTGACATCATCTGGCGCTTTCACTGAATACATTTACATGGATCCATATTCTCCTTTATCCATATTTCTTTGCACATTAAACACACGCAGGACCGGAGCCAGCTGAACTGGCGCTGTAGGCAAACCGTGGTCACGCCGCCATCAACCCGAAAGTGAAATAGGAACTTATTGGTTTCCAGTTAAAAGTTAGGATCGGGAGGGAGGGGGTCTTAGTTTAATCCAGATTTTTTGGATCAAAGTGATTCAAATCCTACAAAAAGGTCTGAAAACCCAAACTAAAGGTTTGATCCGGAACAAAATTAAGATTGGATTACGTGATCTAATCCAATTATGTAATCCGTATTTTCTTTTGAAAAACCCATTTTTAAGATTTGATCCAATCCGTTATCCAAAATCGTAGTGGATTACTTTTGAAAAAACCGGGCCCTGGGGTTGCCACAACGGAATAAACCACCAACTTATCCCACATATGTTTTTACACAGCGGATGCCTTTCCAGCTGCAATCTAGTATTGGGAAATATCCATACACACTCATACTATGGCCAATTAAGTTTATTCAATACCCATAAAGCGCATGTGTTTAGACTGTGGGGAAAACCGGAACACCCTGAGGAAACCCACACCAACACGGGGAGAACATTTTCAAACCTAAATAAAGAAGTTCTTTTTATTCTGTTAAAGGCATAGCTATCCCAAAAACAGTCTTAATTTACTCACGCTTGACTTGTTCCAAACCACCTTGAGTTTTTTTGTTCAGTTAAACACAAAAGAAGATGTTTTGAAGAATGTTAGAAAAACCTGTAACTTTTGACTTCTAT
The DNA here is from genome assembly GCA_903798205.1 of Danio tinwini. Taxonomy (NCBI): domain Eukaryota; kingdom Metazoa; phylum Chordata; class Actinopteri; order Cypriniformes; family Danionidae; genus Danio; species Danio tinwini. Next base: position 17,639,945 of record CAIGQZ010034910.1, read on the forward strand.
AGTATTTGTTTTTCATACTATGGATGTCAATGGTTACCGAATTCCCACATTCCTCAAACTATCTTCTATTGTGTTCAACAGAAGAAAGAAAATTCTAACTAGTTTGGAGTAAATAATGAACTATTCCTTTCTAACTCCACAGATTCAGTCTGGCGCAACAAAAACTAAAAAGTACAAGCATCCTTTAAGGTAGACTTTCATAAAAGATTTCACATAATTCTTTTTACCTGGATGCCAAAATGGTCCAGTATTGCAGTCAACTCCTCCTTCTTAGTGGAAACCACATGCCCTAAAAATAAATCAAATCTGAATAATTGTGTGAACTTAGAGGAAGTCTTGTTTCTGATGTCACCCAAAGAGGAAATGGTGTAAGTACCTGCTTTATTTTTGATCTTACAAGTCCTGCATCCATCACTTGTGATCCGGTGCTCAATGCAGATGCTGTCTCCATAAATGTCCCCTTTATAGGGGTCATTTCCTCTGTTTTTTAATTTCACTTTAATGTCTGTAGAACTGCAAATGAAAAAATCAGGGTGTTCATAAAAAACACGAACTTGTGAAGATACAGTTGAAGTAAAAAGTATTCGCCCTCCTGTGAATTTTTTGTTTTCTTTTTCAAATATTTGCCATGTTTAACGAAGCAAGGAATTTTTCACAGTATTTCCTATAATATTTTTATAAATAAGAAAGTCTTATTTGTTTTATTTTGGCTAAAATAAAAGCAATTTTTTTTTTACTATTTTAGGTCAATATTATTAGTCCCCTTAAGCAATATTTATTTTTGATTATCTACAGCAGTGGTTCCCAAAGTGGGGGACCCCCAGGAGGTCGCGGCACAATGGGGAATTGGGGGATTGGTTGGATGGGGTTCACTTGGTGATTTCCAAAAATCAACTTAATTTTATTAAACTATTAGAATGACCATACTTTATCTATAACCTACAGAAGAAAAAAATAGTTAATATTTACATTAAAAAAACAACATGCAAATAAAAAGCAATCAGTCTTTCTGTAATTTTCTGACCCCTTGGGTGATTACATTATATTAAAAACAGAGCACATTGATTTTATGGCACCAGGTTTAACTTTTTGACACCTTTACGGCACTCACGTACACTAAAAAAATACACACAGGCCACAACTGAACAAGGAGGATGGTCTTCAAAAGTGGCGTTCTTCAAAATTAAATGATGAATAGACTTGGCCCTATTGGTGATATTGGGGGTCACGAGCCTACTTAAACACTTTAAAGTGGGGTAACTTGCCTAATTAATCTAGTTAAGCCTTTAAATGTCACTTTAAGATGAATACTAGTATCTTGACAAATATCTAGTCAAATATTCTGTACTGTCATCATGGCAAATATAAAATAAAGTTATTAGAAATTAGTTATTAAAACTATTATGTTTAGAAATGTGTTGAAAAAAATCTTCTCTCTGTTTAACAGAATTGGGGGAAATATTTAAGAGGGCTAATAATTCTGACTTCAACTAAATATTATTGCATCTTTCCAAATAAAATATACTTACGTCTCTCCGTATTTCACAAAACCTTTCAAAGATGTTCCCCTATTAGTTGTGGTTGCTTTTCCACCGAGACCCACTATAAGAGCTGTAAGAATGGCACTTTTCCCAGCTTAGAGTGACAACAAAAAAACACAAACATGGAGAAAAGACCAACAAAAAAAGCAACACTGTTCATTTATTTTAGGATATCTATGTTATATATTTTTATAACAGTTGTTCTCAGAAACATTTATGGCAATTAATGTTAATTATTAGTGTTAAAAATTGCATAACATCATATTTTTGAGTGTGCTTAGTACTTATTACAACTGGATACCATAGGTGCTTTTAAGATTCATTCATTAATTTTCCCTTAGCTTAGTCTCTTATCTATCAAGGGTCACCACAGCAGAATGAACCGCCAACTATTCTAGCATATGTTTTACGCAGCCGATGCCCTTCCAGCTGCAACCCAGTACTTGGAAACACCCATTCACTCTCACATTCACACACACACTCATACACTACGGCCAATTTAGTTTATACAATTTACCTACAGCGCATGTCTTTGGACTGTGGGGGGAAACCAGAGCACCCAGAGGAAACCCACGCCAACATGAGGAGAACATGCAAACTCCACACAGAAATGCCAACTGGCCCAGCTGGGACTCGAACCAGCGACCTTCTTGCTGTGAGGCGACAGTGCTAACCACTGAGCCACCTTATAAGATTCATCATTTGTTATTTATATGCTAGTCATTATTTAAATTTGCACTATTTAGAGCAAAATAAACATATAAAGAGCAGATTTTTTTTCTAGAAGGTCTTCTTCCACTACCTGCTTTAATTACAGAAATCTCAAAGGCACAGTTTATTTAAAGAGATAGATCATTAAACAAAAATGTTATCGTTTGCTCATCCTCCACTTGTTCCTGTTTGAGTTTCTTCTGTTAAACATAATGAATGCTGTAAAAACAGCCATTGACTTCCATAGTATTTTTTGTTCCTACTATGAAAGTCAATGGCTGCTTTTCTCTAACATTATTCAAAATATCTTATTTTGTGTTCAACAGATTGAAGAAATTCATAAAGGTTAAGAACCGTTTGAGTGTGAGTAAATGAGGACATTTTCATTTTTGGGGTAAACTGTCTCTTAAATGGTACTTTCAAGCGTTTGGTTTCATGTATTCAAATATTTACTGTAATAATGTCAATCCTGATGGTTCAGAAATTCTGTTGGCTCTTACTTCCATTGTTTCCAACAATGAAGTTGACATTTGCTCCAAATTTTAAAGGTCCAAGCAAATGGTGGCTCATGAAGTTCCTTAAAGTGATACTTTCTATCACACCAATATCTCCGACATTCTGGAAAAGCACATGAGAAATGTTACTTGGATCAGACATGTCATAACAATATTCACTGGCCAGGGTTCCCACTTTAAGCCAAGATTACCTGACTTTTACTGACTTTAAAGCTGAATTTCCATGACCTATAACAGTGGTGAGTAAACTGAGTCTCATAGGGCCGGCGTCCTGCTGAGTTTAGCTCCTATTTGCTTCAACACACTTGCCAGGAAGTATATAGTATATCTAGTAAGGGCATGATTAGCTCGTTCAGGTGTGTTTAATTTGTTTGTGTTAATGTCTATTCATCTTATTTAATCCCGCCCCTTTTCACAGCGCCGTGCGACAGAATTTTGCAAGCTCAAACTCTAAAGTTTGTGCGTGCAAAATTCTGTCGTACGGCGCTGCGAAAAGGGGTGGGATTAAACAAGATGATTAGACATTTAAAAAAGCGAGCGATTGCTCCATGTTTTAAATTTCTGTTCAGAGAGGTCATGTTTTGTTCCTGGATTGGTCTCACGCAGTCAAGTGATGCGATTTCGAAACCTGACGCATGACCCTGCTTTTCCGGTCTGACGCATTCACGTGAATGGAAGTCTATGGAGAGAAAAGTCCAGTGTGACCGCAACTACACTCTCTAGAGCCCGGTTTTTCAAAAGAAAAAACGGATTACATAATTGGATTAGATCACGTAATCTAATCTTGGTTTTGATCCGGATCAAACTATAGTTTGGGTTTTTCAGACTATTTTTGTAGAATGTGGATCACTTTGATCCAAAAAATCTGGATTAAACTGATCCCATCAGAAGGGTGGATTCTGCATGGAATTCATGCCCAAAATGTAATTAAAATTGTATCAAATAATACTATATTTGGACTATGCAGCAGTATCTTACAAGATATCCTATTTATTCATAAGGTTTTAATTGTATTTGTTTATTCGTCAGGCTACAGTGATTAGGTAGGCTTTAACAGATTCAGCCTTTCAGTATAGGCCTACAGCAAAGTAGAAAGAGTTTTGGCCTAAAAATAAACCCCAAACAGCTGTCAAAATTGACCAGAAACAATAAATTTCATTCTGTCACTAATTAAAATATATAAACTCATCACAATGGAAAATATTTTAGTTTTTAGAATATTTATTAGTGATGCATGCAATGATAACAGAATAACCAAAAAATGCAAAGAATGGCAATCACTGATTTCTGAAATCATTTTCAACAATTGCAAAAAGAGACTGAAAGGGCAGAAGCACAGCTTCATCTAGCAGAGGAACAACTGACTCTGACCAAACTGCAGCAAACCAAGGCCAGACTTGAGATTCACCTCCTAAAGGCTACGCTCAGACAAGCTGGTCCCTCCACATCAGATGAGGAAGTGTAAAATTATTGTGGAGTTTTTGGCATTAAGTCTTTTTTAATTCAATACATATATATTTGAAACTTGTTATAAATATCCTCAATGTACAGTGTTTGTGTTGTAGGTCTCAGATGAAAGGACTGCTGGAAGAGGATGGGGTGGGGTTTTTCTTGTTTTTATTTTAATATTTTTTTTAAATGTGTGTGTTTTCATTTAAAAAAAAAAAAGTTATTTTGACCTCACACTGGCTATTCTACTTGTTGCTCTTTAAATATCTATAGTTCTACATTGTGATTTCCTATCCTGTTTGAGCACTGGTTATCCAGATTTAGTGATCCAGAAAAGTTCCTATCCGGATCAGATTGATCCAATCCGATTTTGCTTTGAAAAACTGGCTCAAAAAGTAAGCTGGATTACGTGATCACATATCGCAGAAAAAGGATTACTAAATCCGGATCAATTTTATCCGGATTAAACCTTTTGAAAAACCGGGCCCAGGACACCGGCCCTCCAAGACCAATGTGCAGCGTCCCAATTTGCATACTTATACTACGCCCTAAATGTATGTACTTTTTGCAAAGGAAAACATATATACTTTTGAGCATGCAACAGAAGACGGACACACTACTTCCTTGTTAACAGATCGCTATATTGCTTAGTTATGAGCTCTGTCAATCCTCCACACATCGTCCACAATTCTGTCATATGTAATTTCCTAACTTATTGGAAAAGCAGCAGCAGGTTAATCTGCCATTTACAAGTCTTTCATGCAGAGAAATCTCCTCAGGTCTTTGTGTATAATTCTGCATTCTGTCCAAACACGTCTTTATAGAAGTTCAGTATTGTTGTTGCAGATGAAATATAACACAGCCAACGCGATTTAAATATTGTCCAGTGGGCACGATATTAACTAACAGTCATACAAACATCTTTACCGAAGTCTCTCTACTTGACGGTTGGTCTCGCTCCTCCATCATGTTCGTAATTTATTAACACTTTTCACCCGTGTTTGTAGTTCTAATCAAATTCACGTCCAACGCGCAATATACTGTGGGCAATATCAGCGGTTAGAGTATGCACGCTTCTACACTATACATTTTGACCAGAAATAGTAAACCATCCGGGTACTTTTGACATACTCTTTTCAACATACTACGATTTGGGACATACTAATTCTATTTTCAAATACTATTTAGGATGGATAGTATGCAAATTGGAACGCAGCATCAGTTTGGACACCTCAGACCTATAGAGAATGAAAAAACATGCCACTGTTGTGCTTAGAAATTAATAATACATTCATTCATTCATTTTCTTTTCGGCTTAGTCCCTTTATTAATCTGGGGTCGCCACAGCGGAATGAACCACCAACTTTTCCAGCATTTGTTTTACGCAGCGGATGCCAGCCGCAACCCATCTCTGGGAAACATCCATGCACACACATTCACACTCATACACTACGGACAATTTAGCCTACTCAATTCACCTGTACTGTATGTCTTTGAACTGTGGGGCAAACCGGAGCACCCGGAGGAAACCCACGCGATCTCAGGGAGAACATGCAAACTCCACACAGAACACACGCGCATAACCTAAAGATGACAGCAGAACCCTCTCTCATGTGTTGAGCTAAAGCTAAAGCTTGGCGGTGCAGGAATCCCTGCTGAAAAATCCAGCTTAAACTAGCCTAAGCTGGTTGGCTGGTTTTAGCTGGTCAACCAGCCTGGTTTTAAAGGGGTTTTGGCCATTTCCAGGCTGGTTTCCAGCCATTTCCAGCCTGGTCTTAGCTGGTCAGGCTGGAAAATGACCAGCCTGGTTTAAGCTGAACATAGCTGGTTTTGGCTAGTCAGCTGGTTTTTGAGTCATTATAGATGTGACACTTTCCTGCTATGGATGTGACACCTGTGAAATTGGCACTTGTGTGATTTTGGCACATTAAATATAATAGTTTTAAACACTGACAGATACATTTTTGAGTATTTTTAAAGTACTGTAAAATACTTGCTTACCCAAAAAATGTAGAAATGATTTCTCTTTTTTGGTGAAAACCTAATTTTTTTTCTTCAGCTCAGCATTCAACACTGTCATACCCTCTAAGTTAATGATCAAACTTAGAGACCTGGATATAGACACGTCTCTCTGTAACTGGGTTATGGACTTTCTGACTAACAGACCTCAGAATGTTAGATCAGACCACATTTGCTCCACCACCGTCACACTCAACACTGGTGTACCACAGGGCTGTGTGCTGAGCCCCTTCCTCTACTCCCTTTTCACCATCGACTGTAGGCCTGTGAACAGATCCAACGCCATCATCAAATTTGCAGATGACACCACAGTGATTGGTCTAATCAGCAACAATGATGAGACTGCCTACAGGGAGGAGATACAGCATCTGGCCACGTGGTGCACCAACAATAATCTGCTCCTTAACACTGACAAGACCAAGGAGCTCATTGTGGACTTCAGGAAGGGACGAACAGGCTCACATGATCCCATCTACATCAATGGGATGGCCGTCGAGCCTGTATCATCCTTCAAGTTCCTGGGGACCCACATCTCCAAGGACCTTTCCTGGACCACCAACACCTCCAGCCTGGTCAAGAAGGCTCACCAGCGCCTATTTTTCTTAAGGCAACTTAAGAAGAACCAGCTGTCATCAGCCGTCTTGGTGAACTTCTACCGCTGCACAATAGAAAGCATCCTGACCAACTGCGTCACAGTCTGGTATGGAAGCTGCTCTGTTGCGGAGCGTAAGGCACTGCAGCGGGTGGTGAAAACTGCCCAACGCATCACAGGGACCACACTGCCAGCCATAGAGGACATCCAGAGGAAACACTGTCTGCGCCGAGCACGCAGTATTCTTAAAGATTCCTCTCACCCTGCTCACAGACTGTTTTCTCTCCTGCCTTCTGGCAGGTGCTTCAGGCTCCCCCGGACAAAAACCAGCAGACTAAAGAACAGCTTCTTCCCCAGAGCTGTCTCCCTCTTGAACTCTGCTCCCCACTGACTTTTTGCCCCCCTAATACACACCCCACTCTCCTCTCCTCATAACTCAGACTCCTCATAATCACTGCACTACTTAACATTTGCACATTTAAAAATTGCACATATTCATTGCACTGATTCATTTATTTGAACTGTACATACCTACTGCACATGTACATTTGTAATTATGTACACATCCACTGTACATATACATTTGTAATTATGTTTATCTATCTGCACACTTCTGATTATTAATAGCAACCTGTACATTTATCCATCTATTGTAAATCTCTGTTCATAGCTGACACAACCTGTATATAATGTTCATAGCACATCCATTTGTAAATATCACCATAGTTTTTCTATAACTGCACTTTATAACTTATACCTGTATCCTGCACTTGCTGCTATTGCACTCCTGGTTAGACCTAAACTGCATTTCGTTTCCTTGTACTTGTACATGTGTGATGACAATAAAGTTGAATCTAATCTAATCTAATCTAATCTAATCTAATCTAATAACTGATTTATCTTTGACATGATGACAGTAAATCATATTTGACTAGATATTTTTCAAGACACTTCTATACAGCTTAAAGTGACATTTAAAGGCTTAACTAAGTTAATTAGGTTAACTGGGCAGGTTAGGGTAATTAGACAAGTTATTTATAATGATGGTTTGTTCTGTAGACTATTGAAAAAAATATATAGCTTAAAGAGGCTAAAAATTTTGACCTTAAAATGGTGTTTAAAATTAAAAACTGCTTTTATTCTAGTCAAAATAAAACAAATAAGACTTTCTCCAGAGAATAAATATTATCAGACATACTGTGAAAATTTCCTTGCTCTGTTAAACATCATTTGGGAGATATTTAAAAAAGAAAAAAAATTCAAAGGGGGGCTAATAATTTTGACTTCAACTGTATATATATTCACTGACTTTCAATGTCTAGAATATACCTTTATAATAATGATATTCCAATAATCGCATAACCTGTGGGAACCCTGACTGACCATTAATCCACCATTATCACTGTCAGGTTGTGTTTAGAAAGTGATGAAACTGACCGAAGCAGAAAGTAGATGATCTTGCAGGGCTCCATCCTCCTCATCAACATCCTCCTCCTCCAACACATGAGTTCTACCATCAGTTCGAGGGGTCTTGGAGGGTTTTACAGCATTGTGGACACCTGATTTCCTCTTATTCATGGCAGAAAGATGGCCAAACTTGAGGAAAACACAAAGTATTACGTGCTATTTCGCAGAAAAGCACAATATCGCGCATCCTAATTCGCTATCAAAAACAGTTCAACTGTTTAACTTGACCAGTAACTGATGAAACACGAAAATTAAAGCTCAGATATTTATATTCAACGTCAGAAATTACTTTAAAATGCCACTGAAGCAACGACAGATGCAGAAACACAAAGAGGAACAATAGACAGACTAGCGAACAACTACCGTCAAATTCAGTAACTCAACTGACACGGAGGAACAGGTGAACAGCCTATAATAAATGAGATAAAATGCCTCTGGAATGAGGATCACGAGTAAATAGTGCGTAAATGGCATTAAATTAAGTACGCATATGACTGATTGTACTTACTCCATTCCCCTGCATGTGGAAAGTATACGCAAAATGTTTTGACGACTTCCTGGTGAAAAGGCAGCGCGCAAATGCAACAAACCCCACCCATCTAGTGTAAACTACAGTCTGTCAGAGTACACAAACCCAGTATTTATTTATTTATTTATTTATTTTTATCTTCAGAAATGTGAATATAAATAAATAAATAAATAAATAATCAACTACGCAAATAAATAAATAAATGAGCAAATCCAAAAATTCCTGCATAAATAAAATCATAAATAAATAAATAAATACGCAAATAAATAAATAAATAAATAAATGAGTAAATAAATTCAGAAATGTCTGCATAAATAAAACAAATAAACATTTTATTTACTTATTGTTTTAGTATATGCATGAATTTGTGGATTTATTTACTCATTAATTTATTTATTTGCATATTTATTTATTTATGATTTTATTAATTAATTTATTAATTTAGTTACTCATTTATTTATTTTTATTTATAGATAGATAGATAGATAGATAGATAGATAGATAGATAGATAGATA
>CAIGQZ010034910.1:17662901-17705393 GCA_903798205.1 Danio tinwini
ATTATTATTATTATTATTATTATTATTATTATTATTATTATTATTATATAGGCCTATACAGCCTATATATTTAATAACGCAGGTCAAAATAACTTCTACAATAACAATGTATCCCACAAAGGTAATATTGTACATTTTAATTAGTTAATTTTGATGCAAGTTAACTCATATTTGAACGAGGTCACGCGCACAAGCGTGCAGTTCACGTGACGCGCGCTCTTAATTGACGTAGTAAATGTGACTGATTTGCTAAAAGATCCAGTGGCGTGTTTTAATGTTGTTTGTTCTCAGTAGACTAGTCTTTATAAGAGCTGTAAAGACGACCATTCGTGGCAACCGAGTATTTGATGGGGAGAGATTCACGGTAAGTTTTCGTTTAATTAATTGTATGAGTATGCGGTCGAATCACGCAATTGAAATGAGTTTATGTGGTTGATTAATTGAGCTGTTAAACTGTTTTGTTTTGGTAGGTCCAGCCATTGAGGTAAATGTGGTTTTATATTCGCACATTAGTTCAGTGACAACTTGTGACATGCGCCCTGTATTGTTTACCATGGTACTTTGAATATTGGTCTGAAATCACATGCAAGATGCAACTATGACCTCAAAACAACATTAGCACTATTCAATTAACTGTGAAAACTGTTTTACTTTGATAATCATTGAATGCTAATAGGATTACACTATTAGGAATTAGCAAAAAATACTTTATTATGGTGAAAGTCAGAATATGTGAATATGAAAACCAACTTTACCCCAATGACATGGCTTCTCTGATGTGCATTGTGGTGCTGTTAGTTGTTTATCAATTAAATCAAGTACTTAATTACTATTCCGTATCATAATAATGCTACTTATTGTATAAAAGTGTCATCATTACCTGAATGACTGATATACAGTACATGTGTGTGATTTACACTCACCGGCCACTTAATTAGGTACTAGTACTGGGTTGGGCCCCTGTTGCCTTAGGAACTGCCTTAATCTTTCGGGGGTTAGATTTAACAAGGTACTCAATTGATATTAATGAGCCCAAAGTGTGCCAAGAAAACAGAAGGTAACCTGTTTTTCCAATCTTCTATTGTCCAATTTTGGTGAGCCTGTGTGAATTGTAGCCTCAGTTTCCTGTTCTTAGCTGACAGTGGTGGTACCCAGTGTGGTCTTCTGCTGCTGTAGCCCATCCGCCTCAAGGTTGGACGTGTTGTTCTGCATACCTCAGTTGTAACAAGTGGTTATTTGAGTTACTGTTGCCTTTCTATCAGCTAGAATCAGTCTGGCCATTCATTAACGAGGCATTTGTGCCTCAAAAAATATTTTCTCTTTTTCGGACCTTTCTCTGTGAACCCTAAAGATGGTTGTGCGTGAAAATCTCTGTAGATCAGCAGTTTCTGAATTACTCAGACCAGCCTGTCTGGCATCAACAAGCATGCCACGTTCAAAATCACTTAAATCACTTTTTCCCCCCATTCTGATGCTCGTTTTTAACTGCAGCAGATCGTTTTGATCATGTCTACATGCCTAAATGCATTGAGTTGCTGCCATGTGATTGGCTGGTTGAAAATTTGCGTGAACGAACAGTTGGACAGGTGTGTACCTAATAAAGTGGCCGGTGAGAGTATGTATATAGAAGAAACAAAGTCACTATAAAACACCCCTTTTGAGTTCTTTTTAAGTGGTCACTTTAAGGTTGAAAATTGCCATTATAAGATTCACTATACCAAATCCCACAAAAAAATTTTCTGTTGATCTAATTTAATTGTTTTGCAGTGACTTTCGGATGGGCAATAAATAAAAATTCAGTTCATTTTTCTGATGCATGCTATAGATCTTATTGTGAACAGTTTGTCTATGCATAATTTGGCCTGGTAATGCTTAGTCAAAGCTCGGTAATTCTTGTGACAATGACAGACATCTGTTTGATGACATAAGCAGTAATAATCCGCTGTCTAGTTATTTATTTAGTCTGTTAAACATACACTGAAAGTGATCTGGTGTGTTTGACTTTAAGCAGACCTGCATGCATCAAATTGACATCAAATTTTGATTTTAAGTGCAAACTCTCAAAAAACTTCTATAGTATTTAGATGCGATGTGTTATTGGTCTTTGCAGTGGCACTTCATGTCAAACATGTTTTCATCTGCATTTACAATTGAGTGCAGTCCCACATCTTCAAAATTAAAATTCATGTTACTGCATATAAATTAAAAAAATAGGCCCTTAGGCTTTGCTTACAGCTAGCATAAAGATGTGTTATTGTTGACCCGTTCACAGTTGGATGACCTGAATAAAGGTGTAAATAAAGTCTTAATTTTTCGCTACAAAAACTCAAAAAAACACTCTCATTAGGGCTGCACAATGTATCATTTCAGCATCGACATAGCACTGTGTGCATTCGCAATAGTTACATCACAAGATGTGCAATGTGGAGTTGAAATTGTACATTATTTATGAAGCCAAGTGTTGATATTCATTTAAAAGGTACAAAAGATCTGAATTAATTTATCAGCCTTGCACTGCTACCGTTTACCACTTAGATGGCAGTACATGAGGTGGCACTTCTCGTAATGGAGGATCAAAAACACATCAATGTTGCAATCCTACAAAAAATATATGTGCTGTTAATAACAGAAATGCATCTCATAACTTTTTGATGGATTTTCTCCCCTTCATTTACAAATATCATGACATAGTGGGTGATTTTTCTTGTGATTTTTTTTATTTTTTTTATATATATATATTGCTGATGATATAATGATCTATCATTAATGGTGGGCAAAGTATCGTGATAAAATCATATTGTGTGTTAACCTTTGATTTCCACCCCATTCAATTACTGTACCTGATTATCTTAATACTTAGAGCAAAAATAAAGTGAACCATCTCATTTAGTTATGCTTGCAATTTATTTAATTCACTCCACTACAAGATTAGTTCTATTCAATAATATATTGTGCCATAATCGCAATATATATTGCAGAAAAATAAAATATAACAATGCCTAATTCTCATATCATTTAGGACTAGGGCTGTGCGTTTTGAAATGTTGTGATTGACTAATCACAAGGGGCTGCAATATGAAATATATTTTTATTATTTAATTTTCCCTGTCCAGAGCAAATGCGTGTCTGCTGTCTGTGTGTGATCGTCTTGCTATTCAATTGAGTGGGCACAATTGAGTGGTTTAAGTGTCTTGCTAAACAGTCAACTGAAAGTATTGCCAGTGGCACTCAATCTAGTAGCAAGCAACAGCAAAGTACAGTTTCAGAATAGTTTCAGCCATCTTAGTTTGAGTGCTCTGTATTTTTATTATTTTTATTTTTATTTTATAATAAGCTACACTATCTTCCTAATTTAAGTTCAACTTGTTTACAAAAAGGTAAGATCATTTTATTTGTTTACTGTTTGCTCTAGAGTTGGGATGTACCGATACCATTTTTTGGAAACCGATCCAATCTCGATACCAAAATTCTGAGTATCGACCGATACTGTGCTTTTTTTATTATTATTATTTTTTAATTAACATAATACAGTTTCCATAGTTCTGATAAAAAACTAAAATATTATATCTTTTTTAGTAAAAATAACAGACCTATAGGCCTACTGTACATGATGGCACAATCTAACTAAACATGATGTTTGCTATAAACTATGAGCTACATTATTTGAGCATTCATTATGACATTGATATGATCTGTTGTGGTCCAGCCTATGTTTCCTTTTTAATATTAAGATTTTTCTTTGAAATCTGTAATTAGGCATGGGCCGGTATGAGATTCTGACGGTATGATAACCTTGAATAAAAATATCACATTTTCACGGTATCACAGTATTGTAATTACTGCTCTAAAAATTAATTTTTAAATGTCTGAGTAAAAAACAACAAATTTCCCCCTTTAAAAAATATATACATTTAATTTTTTTAAAGATTTAAAGTATTTTGGAGCAGTAAACATGTCAGGCTAAATAATTCAAATAAATCATTCACTTCTCCTGTCTTTATTACTTTTAAAAACACAGATTTCTTTACAATTTAAAACGGCATCTTTGGATATCTTTTCTGCTGGAGATACCATTGTCCTAAAAAAACAACAAAAGAAATGTAAATAAAAAAAATCTTACACATCAATATCCTTAGGAACGGTATTACAGAAAATTTTGGCGGTTTGAAAACCTTGACTTTTCCAAATCGTGGTATACCTTAAAAACGGTTATCGTCCCATGCCTATCTGTAATAGGCTACCACTTTTGACCCTAATCGTTGGTAAAATAATCTGCCTTTTAGCAAAACCTGATATTTTCCTGCAGGTTTGAAGCAGACTAAACTAAACCGTCTGAGGGTTTTACTTGATAAACACTCCCTCACCTGAACTCAGCGCGAGTGAGATGGAGAAACTGAAAGCATGTCTGAAAAATTAACTTTTAGAAATGAATTTCATTTAATATAATTTGTTGGTTATTTTAATGTATTTTTTGTTGGTCAGTTATCTACAAAATAAATAAGAATATTTGAGGTGAAGTTCAAAACAAGGTCCGCTCATGTGCTTCAGATCTGACAAACTGGTCTGTTAAATAAAATTAAAGTGAAATATTCACAGTTTCAGAGTAGCCTATATTAGGCTAAATAATTTTTTGTTAATGACAATTCATATGCGCCGGGCCGTCATTTTTACTTAATAATTTAATCAACTACTTAAACCCAATGAGCCAAGCTTTACAAACTTTTCGCAGCACAATGTATTCTCCTCGGAAGAATAAACTCAGTCGGAAGGATGAGAGAACTAAAACTTATTATAAGAATAATCTTACGGAGCAGCGCATGTCGCGTCTGCGCAGCTGGTGCCTGAATGAAGAGCTTGTATCACTTGGGGTGCTTTCACATCTGTAGTTTGATTTATTTGTTCTGGACCAAGGGCAATAAATGATACATTGTAGCATTTTCTGCCGCCTTTAAGCTGTTTTCACACCACACAGATTGCTTTGGTCCGAACCAGTTGAAGAGAACCAAAATGCATTCATGTGACAAAAAACACATCACTCATTGGCCAGATGTTGTTGAACATACTTCCTGAACTGCTTTTCGATTGGTCAGAATTCATGTGCGGGAAAATGCCAATGGAACTCCCGCAAATAAACCGGCAGACACAAAATGTTGCTTTTCACTTTCGACTGCGCTGGCTGATTGTATCTCTGCTCATAGTATACTATATAGTTTGTATACATCACTTAGGCAAACTATACATTTCGAGAATGAAGCGTGGCTGTGGTTGGAAAACAATGTTTTAAGGCATTGCAAACTGCAAAGGTACATCGTACGTCACTTCAGGAGGAGGCGTGAATTAATTTAGCTAAACTACAACATGGTCATCGGAAATATTACCAACAATCTATCAGGTAATGTTTTCCCCCTCTCTCTCTCTCTCTCTCTCTTGTTAAAGCTCTGTCAACAAAAACTTTTTCTCCACATTCCATAATTCACAGCGCATCGGCCTACGGCAGCTGGATTAGTCCAAAATGGTGCAGTACTTTTTGCAGTTGGGTCTGTTTTAGTTCTGACCATGTTCTCACCACAAACGGTGTACTCCAGGGTTCAATTGAAAGCGTACCCAGACCACCTCTTCAAGGAGGTCTCTGTATGCTTTTTTGGTCCGCTTTTGATGCACACTCGAGTACGATTGCTACATTCACACCTGCCCAAACGAACCGTACCAAAAAGGAAAATGAACTCTAGTGCGATTCAACCGAACTAAATAAGGCAAATGTGAAAGCACCCTGAGACACAGCACGCAGCCCACCGGTATATGCACACTTCTAAAACAGCAGCACAAAGGGAAGAAATCAGTGCATTGAGGATGTCCAATGTATTATTAAGCCTTTTCTAATTTAAAGTTTCAGGTAGGCCTACTTTGTGTGTGAAGAGCAGGTAATAGCGTAACCCTCTCTACTCCAGTGTTGTGAATGCAATCTGCTGATCTAACAGACACAGCGCATGATTTAGAAACAGCCATGATCTCCATGTTGCACGTCAAAATGAATTTAATGCAAAACTAAATGCATTTCCCCACTGATTATTTAAACTAACAGGAACAAGTAGTCTTGGATAGTTTTTAGTGTTGTCATGAATGCGACACGCAGTTTGAATTGTAAATTAATGGAGAATGATTGACAGGCGCAGCAGCGGGAAGCGCTAAAGTGAACATGAATTTAACCACTTGAATATTCATCTGTACCTCACATTAAACTATAGAATAGCTTCAAAACATTTAGGATATAGTAGGTCTACATGACAACTTTCTAGTGCCTTTATAATAGGCTTCCTTCATGGCTTTTGTTGGCTTTTAAATTCCACAGAATATAGCGCACATGCAAGATCGGATTTGGATCGGTACCAGCTGGCCGATACCCGATCCAGCAAAAATATGCGATATCGAACCGACACCCGATCCAAGTATTGGGATCGGTGCATCCCTACTCTAGAGAAAATGGGTGTTTAATTTCTGAATATTTAAAAACAAATTTGAATGTTTAAGTTAACATATTTTCAGTTCCTTTTTTTTAACTAACACACAGCACTTTAGCAGTAAGAAGCTACGATATAGATTATTAAGCTGAAGCTTGACTACATAATAAATTTGCAAATCAAATTGAAATCACAATATCTGTCAAAAAAATCACAATTAGATATTTTCCCCAAATCGCACAGCCCTATTTAGGACTGTAACACAAACCGGTTGGCATAGATGTGTGGCTGTCATGGCAGAGATGAAAGTTGCATACAGTATCTTGACTGATATGATTGATTAAAACATCAGGAGCAGAAGGGAATGGCTCCTTTGTTTGATCTGATCAATTAAAACTCATTTATTTACTGTATTTTCTCTGGTGCAATCAGGGCCTTAATCATCTATTTATTTTCTCCTGTTTCTCCTTCTTTAGATACTCCCTATCTGCACTTTAACCAATTTGACAGACCAGATTCCCAGCAAAGATGTGTTCAATCCCTGGTTTGCCTCAAGTTGGATCAAGTATGACTGTTCATATCACAAGAGTGAATTTAACCCCACACACTGTATTAGTGGAATTTGGAGGGAATTTAAATTGTATGCAAGAGAACAGGGAAGTATGGCAACAACTTAAAGACATTGAAGTCCCTAGAAAGCGGCAACATGCTTTTGAAGGCAAACCTGGGGAAATTTGCTTGGTTTATGAAGACAGAACTTGGCTCAGAGCAAGAATTATTTCAAAAACTGAATACGAGTACAATGTGTTCCTAATTGATGATGGCAAATCACTTTGGACAACAAGCGAAGTTTTGACAAAATGTCCACGCAACCTTTGTGGTGTTGCTCCCAAAGTAGAGCTTTGTATATTGACCAATGTATCACCACTATGTCTTGAGAGTGCGTGGTCTGTGGCTGCTTCAAAGTTCATCAGATCTTTGCGTGGGAAAAATCTCCCTGGATGTGTTCAGGATGTGATAATGCCATCCAGGATCATTCTTCTAGATGTTCCGAGCATATCCAAACAAATGTATGAATTTGGATTTGCAAGAAATATGCCTAGTGAAAATTTCAAAATCCTTGTAATGTATTCACTGCATTTGCCAAGAAGTCCTTCTGTACAAACAGACCTTTTGACTACAAATGGTCAGCAGGAGCATGCCAGTAATTCAGATAAGTTGTGCCAGTATTTGTATCCAGAGTTGTCACCTGGAACTATTGAGATCGTAACTGTAACCCAAGTTGTTCATCCATTGAAGATCTATTGCAAACTGCGTGTCTTTTCACAAGAGCTCAAGAAATTAAGCAATCAGCTTCATGAACACTATGAAGATGCATTCTCTGCTCAAATCCCAGTACCACTGTGTGATGGGTCTCCGTGTGCAACAAAAGGTAGCGACGGAAAATGGTACCGATCTGTTCTTCAGCAGAATGACATCTCTGATGTTGTCAAGGTCTTTCATGTTGATTATGGAATTGGAGATTTCGTTAAACTCTGCAACATCAGACCCTTATCTGCAAGATTCTTCCACTTGCCTGTTGTCACCTATGAATGCTCTTTGCATGGTGTCATTGACAAAGGGGGTGGATGGAGGACAGATCAGATAGATTATTTGAAATCTGTCATACTGGATCAAATCCTTGTTGGAAAGTTTGAGCACTACAGTGCGAATGAGGGTGTCTATTATGTAACACTGTATGGAAATGACAATGTGAATGTGAACCACACTTTTGGTCACAAAGAGCATTGTTTGTCAGTGAACAAGAAGATTTGTGGCGATCAAACTCTTGACACTCTAAACAAAGTGATGTATGGGAATATGCATGGCAGAAATGAGTCAGTTAAAAGAGCTGAATGGAGCGATTGTACAGAGTGCAGTTTTGTTGAAGATGTTAATGTGGTCAGACCTTCCAAAGCTGAAGGAAACCTACAGTCCACAAAGGGAGGCTGCACACTGAATGCTGTAGCAACTTCATCTCTTCAGACTGATGCATATGTTGATTCGCCACCCAAAATTAAAGTGGGTGCCAAGATGAAGGTACACATAACCTGTGTCGAAAGTGTGAACCAGTTTTATGGCCATTTTGCACAAAACACTGATGCGGTAACAAAAATGACCAAAGATATTCAACAGCTGTGCCGCAAATGTCCACAAGCAAAGTTTTCACTTTCCCCGAAGATGATGTGTCTTGCTAAATTTTCAGATGGACAGTGGCACAGAGGACAAATTGAATCTATGCATCCAAAAATACTTGTCCAATTTGTAGACTACGGTGACCTTGTGGTTGTTGATAAATCTGATATTTTGCCACTTCCTCCAAATGCTAGTGCAATTGCATCTTTTCCCATTCAGGCTGTTCAGTTTGAACTTTTCAATGTAATATTATCTGAGCCATGTGAGCTTAATGAGTGGTTCAAAAACTACGCTACAGACTGCATGTTCAATGTGGTTGTGAAGCGAAATTCTTCAGGCAAACTGTCAGTGGAGATGTATGATGACAAAACAAACCTCAACTTAAAAATTAAAGACCTGTGGAGCAAGACCAAAAGAAAAGAGTCAAACAACACCAAAGGAACCATTAAGACTCATGCTTTCAAGGAGTCATCAGAAGGCATGGAGTTTAGAGAAACAATGAGAGGACTTGAGAGGACTTCAAAACCAGTTGGTCAAGCCAGAACAGAACAAAACTTCCAGTCCGCTACTGGATACAGTAATACAACTGGACACAATAGAGCTAGGCCTAATGTTTTACAGCAACAAGTAATGGCTTATCCAAAGCTCACCGAACTTCCCTTGAGAACCATCAATGTGGGAGATGCTTCAGATGTCTATGTTTCACATTGTAATAGTCCATCAAATTTCTTTGTACAATTGACAACTGATGAAGATGAAATATTTACCCTTCTTGACAAACTCAATTTTTCTCCAATAAGTGATGCACAAGTTGAACTAAATCTCTTGCAGTCAGGTGATCTGGTGAAAGCTGAATATCCAGCTGATGGGGCCTGGTATCGTGCTGTTGTTAAAAACAAACGAGATGGTGTGGTTCAAGTGCAGTTTATTGATTTTGGGAATGAAGTGACACTCCTGCCCCCTAAAATAAAGCAACTTGACAAGCAGTTCCTAAAAACTCCTAGGCTCAGCATTCAATGCACGCTTGAGGATGGAAAGAGGAGAGGAAAAATAGACTGGACCCAGGAAGAGATAATGACTTTCAAAGAGACAATGGGTGAAAATGGTGAGAAAAAAATTCAATGCAAATTTATTCGAGAAGATGCAACTTGTTGGCTTGTAAGTTTAGAATACAAGGAAGCGCCTTTGTTTACTGTCAATTCAGGTGCTCAAAGTGAATCCCAAATATACTGCAATAAAAATACCAAGCCGTTAACTTTCAAGAAACCAGCTGTAACTCAAGGACAAACTGTAGAGGCATACGCTTCATCTATCGTCGGACCAAATTACTTTTGGTGCCAGTTCAAAAACTCAGAGCTTCTTGACAAAATCTCCCTGCTTGCACAAGAAATTGGAAACAGTAGTCAAACGAAAGTAATCCAGCCAGATCAGTTACGTCAAGGTGGAATCTGTTTGGCTCGCTTTTCTGACCAGCTCTGGTACCGAGCACAGGTTATCAATATGGATGAAAA
The DNA here is from genome assembly GCA_903798205.1 of Danio tinwini. Lineage (NCBI taxonomy): Eukaryota > Metazoa > Chordata > Actinopteri > Cypriniformes > Danionidae > Danio > Danio tinwini. The sequence continues at coordinate 17,673,046 of CAIGQZ010034910.1, forward strand.
GGTCTCTGTTCTTTTTATAGATTATGGAAATGAGTCTGAAACTGATTTTAACTGCATAAAGACCCTACCAACAAAGCTCCTAGAAAGCCCACCACAAGCATTTCTATGTCAGTTGCAAGTTTTGGGGTCTGTAGATGGCACTTGGAGCGACACTGCAGCTGATACATTTTTTGAGCTTCTAGTGGATGAACCATTAAAAGTGACTGTTCAGAATATGGTAATGACCCCTGACCCTCCAATGTGTCCTCAGTTTAGTGTCCTTGTTGAATGTAAGGGACTGATTGTTAATGATCTTATGAAAGATTGCTTGTCTGATCCCAAACCTCAAGTCACTAGTAAGGTGACCATGGCAAAAACCACTGTAGGTAAGGACAATTTTTGTGTAACCAACTCTGAATCTGTCCAGAAAAATGAAATACCCAATCTTAACTCTAGTACTATACCATCAGATAATGTCAACAGTTCAGCAACATCGACCACCGATGTAAACATGATGGATCCTGAACTATCAATGCAGTCTTTACATCTATCTGTAGATCTTCCCCTACGTGTAATTGAACCAGGTACAGTGTCTGAAGTGTATATTTCACACATCAACAACCTGAGAAGTTTTTACGTGCAACTCAAAGAGGATGAGCATACGCTCTTCTCCCTCACTGAGCTATTGAATTCCTATCAGCCATCAGAGAAAGATGAAATGCATGGATTCAGTGTTCAGCAGGGAAGTTTGGTGAAAGCCATGTTTCCTGAAGATGATTCCTGGTATCGTGCTGTAGTGAAAGGTGCTCCTGAAAATGACATGGTCTTTGTAGAGTTCATAGATTTTGGCAATGAGGCAATGGTTTCTTCCCTTAACATTTGCAGACTTGATGAACATCTGCTGTCATACCCAAGGTTCAGCATTCCCTGCAGCTATAGTTTAAATGATCAATTCAAGGGAATGAAGGAGCGGGAACTTCTCTTCAAAGAAGTACTTGGTGAAGCAGGTGAGAGCACACTCTCTTGCAGTTTTCTGAAAAAAGATGACATTACTTGGGAAGTTACAATGACTCCTTGTGAAGGCGCATCCGATTCGTTGAGTGAGAAATGGGATAGTTTAGACTTGAATGCATTATCAGTTGTCACCAAACCAGTAAAGGAGAGATTAAATGTTCTCTTCAAAAAACCAGATGTTTCTTTGGGACAAACTATAGAAGCTTTTGCGTCATGCATTGTTGGACCTGATTATTTCTGGTGCCAGTTTTCAAACTCTAAAATACTCGACCACATCACACAAGTTGCTCAAGAATGTGGGAATTCCAGTGAGACTCAGACAATTCTACTGGATAATTTAGATCCTGGAAGCCCATGCCTGGCTCGTTTTTGTGATGACCAGATGTGGTACCGTGCACAAGTTATTAAGAAGTGCACAAACACTGTATCTGTCCTTTTTGTTGACTTTGGAAATGAGTCTGAAACCAGTGAAGGTTCTGTAAAAGCACTAATTTGTGACTTGCTAGAAAGTCCACCTCAAGCTTTCTTGTGTCGTTTAGAAGGATTTAATCCATCTGGAGGATCGTGGGATAGTGATGCTACTGATAGTTTCTACGAGCTTTTGGTGGATAAACCTCTGAAAGTGAGTGTGCAGTGTATTGATGATTCAGTGGAACCTAACAGTCCTGCATATTATGTTAAAGTTGAGTCTTCACAAAGTCTTGTAAATGAGCTCATGACAAAGTTTTGGAGTAATAGCACACAACATGATCAGAATTCTGCTGAGGTGATTGAATCCTGTGAAAAAGACGTGGGATCAGCACCTGTTGGTCAGTCTGTTTCAGAAAATAAAACAAGTGAGTGTCTTGCGATCTTTACTGAGGTTAATCACACAAGTGAACCTCCCTGTCCTGAACTGCATGGAGCTAATCCATTGATGGAAAATGGTAACTTGCATAATGTACTTGAAAACGAAACGGACCATAAGCTTGTTGGAGCAGATGTGATTGCCTCTGCAACAATTTCTGATGTTGCTGCTAATGATCCTGCAAGGTCAAATTCAGATTTGGAAATTCAAGAAGTCTGTCATGAGCCTGATGGAAATTCTGTTGTATCTGCTGAGCAAGTGCCACTGCACACAGAAAATAGTAAAGAAGATGGCGATGATTCCAGACCCCAAAATGGTATGTAAATTTTTGTGACATGTTTTTGTGCAAGATATTATTTATTTATTTATAGATAGATGTTTTTTTAGTCATCTATGCTTTTGCTCAAGTACTGGTTTGTTATTGCTAAAACCCTATATGATTCCTTTGCAATTTTTCAACAGTTTCAAGGAATAAGTAAAGTTTATTTATGAACTACTTTCGAGAGCAGCATGTGATTATGATTGCTAACTTACTATAAATAAGCAGAGTTTCTTTCTTCAGTTATCTTTGCCTTGAAGAATCCCCCCTTCCACCCCTACTCCTCCTCCTTTCCCTCAATAGGGTGGCATGGTGATCCAGTGGTTAGCACTGTTACCTCACAGCAAAAATGTCACTGATTCAGGTCTTTATCAGGCTAGACAACGTTTCTGTGCAGAGTTTACATGTTCTCTTCGTGCTCACGTGGGTTTCCCCTGGGTTCTCTGGTTTCCTCCCACTTTCAAAAGACATGCATTATAGGTGAATTGACCTATGCAAATTGGCACGATAGTCGAGCTCTTAACAGCTGTAAATCTCTACATAGCAATCCCTAAATGTTTCATTAGCCCTAAATAGGGGGAGGGGGGTCTAGAGACCAACCTGAGCTGAAACTCCCCTCTCGCCCTGCAAACTGGAAGGAACCCCACCCTCGAGGATCTTATGAGCTCAGGGCTCTCTTTCGGGACAGCATGCCAAACTCGCTTAATATTCAATCATCATTTAAGTGTGAACTCTTGAAGTTGTTGAAAGTGAGAGCAAGATTGCTTTGACTTTGACCTGTCAATATATTGATGTTTCAATACAGGAAATTATAATAAAATTTGGTTGTATTATAAAGACTTGGGGATTGATCCTTTGACATCTTTGCTGTAGCTTTCTGTGGAGAATGTCTGTCCTTCAGCCATGAGGTCTGAAACAGCTGAGACTTGAGGGTTTCGTAGTCTGAATCGAGAGATGACAGCAAAAAGGTGCACAAGTATATTTGGACTTGTATAATGGGAGAGAGGGTTGCAAGGAGTTTGAGTGTACTTACCTGAGCTGTATGCCATGTATAACACCTGGGGCCTGTTTCAGTAAAGAGGTTCAACCAACTCTGAGTTTAAACCCGAACTGTGAGTTTTTTTAATTTCTCCGTAAGTCAACTCAAAGTTTATTGACCTAACTCAGATCAGCTAAAAAAAAAACTCTGAGTAGAATAACTCAGAGTTAAGCGCGCACACCGCAACTATAAAAAGGCATTATCAATGGAGCGCAGATACTACGAGTCACCATGGCATCATCTGAAAAAAGAGATCAGCATTTCTTTAAAACATAGCTGCTCAAGTTAGTGCGTTTACATTTAAAGCATTTAAATAGTTAAGTATAATAAAAGTAATGTAATGTGTAACGTTTATTAAATTTTTACTTGGAAAAAGTGGGGAATAGGCCAGAATTTTAAAGTTATTTCAGATGTAATTGCATTAAATTACATAAAATAGGCTACTTCAAGAATGCATATAACTTGATGTTCAGTGGAAATGTTTAATTTAAGGTTCCCTCTTTTGCAGACGTTGAAAATTACGTCTAAAATTGAGTTTTTAATAGATTTAAATGTGCACTAGTGTGTGTCTGCCTTTTTTATTGATAAAGTGGTGGAAGTTGATATGACATTTAGAATGTAAGCAGTACTAAAAATAGCTTTTAGAATTAGTAATAATCCCATTAATCTAGTTACAGTACATGTCCCTGTCGAAGGTCAGTGAATTTAAGCTAATTAATTATTAAAAAATGACAAGCCATTCTCGTACGTGACTTTGTTCTTTGTGTGACTGAAATGTAGGATATGTGAATAAAGCAGTTTTTTTAATCCAATGAGTCAACAAGAACAAAATCATCACTTCCTGATTAACTGGTGGCAAATATCAACAGTAAAAACAGAATTTACTGCGGTAGAAGAAGCTGCGTGAATCTTTTCTTTATTTAATAAATGACTTGTACATCAGAAGACAATTCCGACACACATTGAATGCTTGGTGGCATTTGAAGCCATGAGATAAGGAGAACAGACGCTCTTGACATGCTCTAGAGGTCATTAATAATATAATACCACTAATACTACAAGGGCTAAGGCATTTTTAGAATGACCAAAGCAACATTTCAGATGTTTTACAATGTGCTCAGCCTGGTGGTTTATCCAGTCACACACACTTTCGTCATCATATGATCTCTCTTTTCTTTTTTTTCTTTTCTTTTTAAATAGTTCACCCAAAAATAAAAATTTACTCACTGTTTACTCTGCCTCAAGTAGTTCCAAACCTTTGAGTTTCTTTATTCTGTTCAACACAGAAGATATTTTAAAGAAAGCTGAAACACTGACTTTTATAGTACGAAAAACTAATAATATGGAAGTCAATTGTTATAGGTTTTTAGCTTTCTTCCAAATGTCATATTTTGTATTCAACAGAATAAGGAAACTCAAAGGTTTGAAACAAAGTGTGAGTAAATAATTACAGAATTTACTGTTTTGGGGGAACTATCCCTTTAGTAGTCCATTTTTCCACTCATCATTTTTAATTTTATTAATTATAGCAGAAGGTATAACTTGTTATTAATCAGGTGTTCTAGCTCACTTCTGTGACACACTGGGTGCTTTTCAATGCTTGCAATTTTATTTAGCATAGAGTATGACTTGCATGGAAACACTGGTACTCAAGGGGACCCATGAGCCATGAGTGTACTGGGTGTATTTAACTTGAGACTATCTTTCAGTTTAGCTGCACTAAAACGGTGGCTCCATTAGCATGAATATCAAAGCAACTTCAGCTTGGGTTTGCTTTTTTTAAGCTGATAATAATAATGATTGAAGAAAAGTGGTGCTTGGATGACAGTTTTTAAAGATTTACCACATTTCCCTGAGTGGTGAGCATGCGGTGTATTCAGGCAAGAGAGAGCAGTGACAAAAGGTGACTGCAAATGCAACAGGATTTGATGGAATTAAGTGAGTGTGAAAAGACGAGTGTTGCAGGGCCATTAATGTAACAAGCTTTGCTCAGTGTGTGTAAACATCAATTGTTTGATGCAATAGTAGTTGTTTTTTTTTTTTTTACAGTCATTAAGATTTCTTTCATTCATTCATTTTCTTTGGTTTAGTCCCTTTAGTCATCAGGGGTCACCACAGCGGAATAAACCGCCAACTTATCCAGCATATGTTTTAGATTAGAGTAGATTAGATTCAACTGTATTGTCAATATACATGTACAAGTACAAGGAAACGAAATGCAGTTTAGGTCTAACCAGGAGTGCAATAGCAGCAAGTGCAGGATACAGGTATAAGTTATAAAGTGCAGTTATAGAAAAACTATGGTGATATTTACAAATGGATGTGCTATGAACATTATATACAGGTTGTGTTAGCTATGAACAGATTTACAATAGATTGATAAATGTACAGGTTGCTATTAATAATTAGAAGTGTGCAGATAGATAAACATAATTACAGATGTATAAGTACAGTGGGTGTGTACATAATTTACAAATGTACATGTGCAGTAGGTATGTACAGTTCAAATAAATGAATCAGTGCAATGAATATGTGCAATTTTTAAATGTGCAAATGTTAAATAGTGCAGTGATTATGAGGAGTCTGAGTTATGAGGTGAGTGGGGGGGTGTATTAGGGGGGCAAAGAGTCAGTGGGGGGCAGAGTTCAAAAGGGAGACCGCTCAGGGGAAGAAGCTGTTCTTTAGGCCCCGTTTACACAAATGCGTTTTCGTTTTGAAACAGCGTTTTAGATCAAAAACGATCCATGTCCACACTAGCGTTTCTAAACATATCTCCGTCCACACTGCTCCACCAAAAACGTATATCACGTGACCATTCGCACACTCTGGGCATGCGTGTCCTAGTATAAACAGGAAGCATGTGTCTCGCTCGGCATTTGGTTATTGTTAGTCAACAAACGCTGGTTGAACCATGAGCGCGAGCGATTAGTGAGTGCTCGAACAAAAGCTTGCCTCTTGCGAATATATGCAGCTGCTGTAGTAAAAAAGGCAGAGTTTAACTGCACAATGGCGCCTAAAACGGACAATAGTGCAAACAACGCTCCCATTTCTGTCCCTGTTGTTGTTTACAGTGAAGGCTGGTCTGCCATCTTCCGGTAGCATTTTAGTCATGTGATAGGGGCTTGACAAATAAGGGAAGGATACGCAATGACCCAAAAGCCCCAATCAGGTAGCGAATGTCTGCAGCCCCGCCTCCGTTTTTTAGATGTCTCCGTTTTCCCCCATCCACACCGAGACGGAGCAGGAGCGTTTTAGAATGAAAATGACCTCTCCAGTGTTTTCAAAATGCTTCGTTTTTGAGGCTCGAAAACTCCGGCATAGTGTGGACGGATGGCGTAACTGTAGCAAAACTTATGCATTTTAAAACGAAAACGCATTAGTGTAAACGGGCCTTACTCTACTGGTTTTTGTCCGGGGGAGCCTGAAGCGCCTGCCTAAAGGCAGGAGAGAAAACAATCTGTGAGCAGGGTGAGAGGAATCTTAAGAATACTGCGTGTTCGGCGCAGACAGTGTTTTTTCTGGATGTCCTCTATGGCTGGCAGTGTGGTCCCTGTGATGCGTTGGGCAGTTTTCACCACCCGCTGCAGTGCCTTGCGCTCCGCAACAGAGCAGCTTCCATACCAGACTGTGACACAGTTCGTCAGGATGCTTTCTATTGTGCAGCGGTAGAAGTTTACTAAGATGGCTAATGACAGCTGGTTCTTCTTAAGTTGCCTTAAGAAAAATAGGCGCTGGTGAGCCTTCTTGACCAGGCTGGAGGTGTTGGTGGTCCAGGAAAGGTCCTTTGAGATGTGGGTCCCCAGGAACTTGGAAGGATGAGAAAGGCTCGACGGCCATCCCATTGATGTGGATGGGATCATGTGAGCCTGTTCGTCCCTTCCTGAAGTCCACAATGAGCTCCTTGGTCTTGTCAGTGTTAAGGAGCAGATTATTGTTGGTGCACCACGTGGCCAGATGCTGTATCTCCTCCCTGTAGGCAGTCTCATCATTGTTGCTGATTAGACCAATCACTGTGGTGTCATCTGCAAATTTGATGATGGTGTTAGATCTGTTCACAGGCTTACAGTAGATGGTAAAAAGGGAGTAGAGGAAGGGGCTCAGCTCACAGCCCTGTGGTACACCAGTGTTGAGTGTGACTGTGGTGGAGCAGATGTGGTCTGATCTAACATTCTGAGGTCTGTTAGTCAGAAAGTCCATAACCCAGTTGCAGAGACACATGTCGATATCCAGGTCTCTAAGTTTGATCATTATCTTAGAGGGTATGACAGTGTTGAATGCTGAGCTGAAGTCAACAAACAGCATTCGTGCGTAAGTGTTTTTATTGTCCAGGTGTGTGAGTACAGAGTGCAGCGCTATGGAGACTGCATCTTATGTGCTCCTGTTGCCACGGTAGGCAAACTGATGTGGGTCCAGTGTGGATGGCAGAGAGTCTTTCAGATGTGCCAGGACCAACCGCTCAAAGCACTTCATGATGATAGGTGTGAGTGCTACAGGGCGGTAGTCATTCAGGCATGTTGGGCTGGAGTGTTTCGGCACTGGCACAATAGAGGTGGTTTTAAAGCATGTTGGCACAGCTGCTAGGTTAAGGGACAGGTTGAAAATGTCTGTGAATACCCCAGCGAGCTGTTCTGCACATGCTTTGAGGACGCGACCAAGAATACCGTCTGGTCCAGCAGCCTTACGCACATTGATCCGACTCAGTGCGGTGTAGACTTCTGAAGAGGTGAGTGTGATAGGTGAGTGGTCGGTTGAGGAAGTGATTCTGGTGTAGGGTTCTTTATTGTCTCTTTCAAAGCGGGCATAAAAGTCATTAAGCTCGTTCAGGAAGGAGACATTTGTGGCTGTGGGTGTGGGCTGACTGGGCTTGTAGTTGCTGATGGCCTGTATGCCCTGCCACATGCGCTGAGGATCAGAGTTGGAAAAGTGCTCCTCTAGCTTGTAACAGTGCTTGGCCTTTTTAATGCCCCTCTTCAGATAAGCCCTGGAAGTGCTGTAGGCCGTGCATCCCCTGATCTGAAGGCAGTGTTGCGTGCTTTCAGCAGGAGGCGCACCTCCTTGTTCATCCATGGCTTTTGATTTAAGTATGTGGTGATCTGTTTCTGGGTTGTAACACTGTCAATGGTGGTGTTGATGTATTCCAGAACAGAGGAAGTGTAGCTGTTAATGTCTGTGTGAGAGCCACATGTGGCCTGGGAAGCAAACATACTCCAGTCTGTGTGTTGAAACCTGTCCTGGAGTGTGAAGTCTACCCCCGCTGTCCACACTTTGATGGTCCTCACTGATGGCTTCACACGGTTGATGAGGGGTGAGTATTTGGGGGTGAGGAACAAAGAAAGGTGGTCTGATTGACCCAGGTGGGGGAGGGGGGTCACAGCGTAGGCTTCAGCCATGTTTGTGTATACCTAGTCCAAAGTCTTGTTTCCCCGTGTGTGACAGAAAATGTTTTGATGGAATTTGGGAAGCACTGTCTTTTAGGTTTGAGTGATAAAAATCCTCCGCAACAATAAAAGCAGCCTCTGGGTGAGCAGTCGGTTGTTTGCTGATGGCCGCATGAAGTTCATTCATGGCAAGCTTTGCATCAGCATCGGGTGGAATATAAGCGGTAGTTATAATGGTGGAGGTGAACCCGCGTGGCAGATAAAACGGTCAGCATTTGACCATCAGAAATTCCAGGTTAACAGAGCAATGTCTCCCAACAATGACAGAGTTTGTGCACCAAGCTTTGTTAATATAGATGCATAATCCTCCGCCTTGGATCTTACCGGAGTCATCCGCCGTTCTGTCTGCTCGGAATGTTTGATGCTCAGTTAAAGATACAGCGTTGTCTGGTATCCCGCTGTTTAGCCATGTTTGTGAAAATCATGACATTACAGTTCCATAATCTTTTGCTGTGGTTGATGTGCAGTCGAATCTCATCCATTTTGTTCACCAGGGACCGTATATTGGCGAGGAAGATGCTGGGTAAAGAGAGCCGGTGTGGTGTTAGCTTTAGCTTAGCTCTTAGCACTTTACACAGCAGAGCACCCATACACACACACTACGGCCAATTTAGTTTATTCAATTCACCTATAGCGCATGTGTTTGGACTGTGGGGGAAACCGGAGCACCCATAGGAAACCCACGCCAACATGGGGAGAACGTGCAAACTTCACACAGAAATGCCAACTGACCCAGCCAGGACTCAAACTAGCGACCTTCTTGTTGTGAGGTGACAGTGCTTACCACTGAGCCACCGTGTGGCCCATTTTAAAGTTTAGTCTATAATTATTTTTTTGTTTTTTATCTGTTCTAATGTCAATGGTTGCATCTTATCTAGCTTTAATTTGTTATTTTACGCTAAATAAATACTTGTTTTGCTTATTTATGGTTCTTTTTCCCCCTGGCAGACATCTTATTGACGCCAAGCAGAAGTTCAGATTGGGTGGCTTGTTTAGAAAAACAAATGTTACCCATGGTATTGCTTTTTGTTTTAGCCTCTGTGATATTTGTTTTTAGTTTTTTCTTTTAACATGCATTAATTATTTTTTTTAATTAACAGCTGTGCTTTTTCTTTTTGTTACCTTGTAGGTTTGCACTGAAGACTCATGTGACTCTAAGTGTGTCTTCAAATGAGTCGAATTTTAAACTTTTATTTATTGTGGAACAATGTAAACTTTGTTTCATTAGGGGAATTTAATGCACAACTGAGAAATGTATTAAACCGACAACTTGGCCTGTGAAAGTTTGGAGGTTTTATTTGCTTGATTTGTTTCTTGTCATTTTAAAACAACACTTAAACCTTGACTAATTGCATTGTGTTAGGCTTTGTTGGGCTTTACCTTTTTCTTGTTATATATAATTTTTTCTGTACTGATAAAAAAAAAACATGATTACACAAGTACTTAAAAAGAAAAAAAAAAGCACAACTTAAATGTAGGTAATTGTACAGAAAGCATTTTGCACAACAAACCTGCACACCCTCGTCAGTTTACACCAGGTATGTGTGTAATTGTAATTTTCTTGTTGTAATGTGTATTTTTTTGCCTTGTTTAAAAGAATTGTTAAAATAAAACTTCATAAATTTGGTCTTTTGTTGCTGTGGTTGTTTTAATAATTTAAAAAAAGCCAAATTGTTAATTCTGAAAACTTGATCTTAAATTCTAGGGGTTTAACAGATCATGGTTGATCTGTAATTTGTATGGATCACAACCCACGGTTTGGAACACACGTGGCCCGCAGTTTTTATAACTTTTTTTACTTGTAAATTAATCCTAAAGATCGCCTCTCGCACCATTTAAATCACGTATGAAAAGCATTTGAAAAATATAATCATGTATGAAAGCATTTAGGCTTTCCTGTAAAACAGTGGTCACCAAACTTGTTCCTGGAGGGCCAGTGTCCTTCAGATTTTAGCTCCAACCCTAATCAAACACACCTGAACAAGCTAATCAAGGTCTTACTAGGTATACTTGAAACACCCAGGCAGGTGGGTTAAAGCAAGTTTGAGCTAAACCCTGCAGGGACACCGGCCCTCCAGGACCGTGATTGGTGACCCCTGCTATAAAATATAATGATGATGGAAGAAGTTGTGGAAGGTTATTCAGGATGTGGTGGGTTCCTTAGGTTATTAAAGGTGTTTTCTGTAACTACTTGTTTAGCCTTCATCAATGCATTTAGTGTATCAGCTTCACAGTTGATCATTAAAATATTGCCATCTCAACACCCACGCAACATAAATTATAAATGATAGTGATTTGCATGTTTGCAATCCTTCGAATCACTGCATTCAAATCTGTGTTTGAAAAACGGAAAAGTCAAGAAAGAGTTTCAGTCATTAGTCTTGAGTAAGTTATGAAGTTACAAACAGTGAAACAACACAGAAGTACTGTGATAACAGTTTATAGTTTAGATAAAACCACTGGTGTTTATGGTAAAGATTAAAATCACAGTCATATGTGTTTAACTTGATGCTTAAAAATGAACGTTGTGGACAGCAATTACATTATTTAACCAATAGGTGACAACAACCAGCCATCAAAAATAAGCCACTGAATAATTCTTCAAAAATGATCATCCAGCAATGAAACCTGAAGTGTTATAAGTGAAGAACTGAATCATTTATTAAATGAGGCTAAAAATAAATATGGGATGTACAAATTATGATGTTAGATTTTTACATTTAGCGTTATCAGCAACACTAGTAGTAACAGTGAATTTTTCACAGTACTGAATATTTTACTAATTATTTTTATTCAGTTGATTATTTCTTCATTTTATTTGTAATACAATTACAGTTTCTCCCTTTTAGGGTAATCCGAAAAATGGTCCGATCCATGACTTAAAAAAAAACATTGTGTGATTTAAACCGTGAGATTTGTGATCTGTTACACCACTATTAAATTCTCATAAGAACTCCAATAACATTTTAATTAATGCACCTCTTCCTCCTTTATTTCTTCTACTAAATTTGAAGTGCAGTGTATTTCTTTCAAATGGTCAATGTGTTTCACGGTTACAATAAACAGGCAACATTACATTAAAACAGTGTCCCCTGTAGAGGCTGATTTTGCGACATTCATAAAAAAACACCAAATACTGTAGGAATTACTTGTTTTAACTCAATTATTTCCTTTTTTGATCCTTCAGTAGTTTGGTCTTTCTCAAACAAGTATTCTATTTGGACTTCACTATTTCAATGACTTTACTATTTTTGTCGTTGAAAATCTTTAAAATTAGTTATTGTAATTATTGTAAATTACAAAACATCCATTGGGAAAGTTCAGCCAAGACTGAAAATTCTGTCTTCATTTATTCCTCCTTCACTTGTCACACACCTTTTAAGGAGTTAATTTTTTTTTCTGTTAAACACAAAATAAGTTATATGGAAGAATATTTTAAGGGACATTCTACCAGAAACGTACATTTTCACTTATAAAAAATGTAACAGGGCCTGACTTAAGCTTGTCGTCCTCAAAAAAATTACACAAACAAGCATAAAATACAATTCAATGATAGAATGCATCCTTAAACGAATGTTGTCACTTCCGAGCCATAGCCTTAAATGTGTATTGCACACATTTTATGTTAAAATTAATGCAAATCTGACTGAAAAGTGGGGATAATTGTAAGTTTATTGTATTATATGTATTATACTCCTGTAGTATTTATTTGTAGAACTTATTTATAATTTCATGTTTTTAATCAGTTGATGTGAATGATAACCTAAACTTGCTATTTCTGAAGTTTTTTTTTCTTTCTAAAAAACAAGGAAAATAACAGGGTTTGTACATTTGTAAAATGTTTTTTAAAAGGAAAACAATCTGAGAACCAAATTAATGACATATTCCTTTACAGAACAGGTCACAAAAATCAACCATCAGTCCATTTTAGAAATTTTTTGGGATGAAAATGCTTTTTATTCACTGTATTTGTGCTTTATTTCAGGGACAGATAATGTACCTTTCTGGTAATTTCCCATAAACCGGTAACCATTGACTTCCATGGTAACGTTATTTGTTTTTCCTATGGTGGTGGTTGTTACTGTTTTTGACATTTTTCAAAGGATCTTCGGTGTTCAACAGAAGAAATAAGCTAAACCAATTGAGGTTAAGCTTAAATTTGAGTGAATTATCCCTTTAAATCGATCAAATGTATGAGTGGTTTGCGTATTGCATTAGAAGGATCTTTCTCAGGGGGGCGCATGGCGGCTCATAATTATTTTGAAGTATAATATTAATTTAAGTTAAAGCATTTTTAAACATTATTGCATACGTTTAAAGTTATTAAACAAGTGAAATGATACCTGACACCAAAGTCGTCCAGGCAGACTCACCGGTGAGCCAGAAATGTCAAATGATATGTCCAAATATCCCGCGCTGAGAAAAATAACAGGTATCACGTGATAACGTCGTATTTGCTGTTTTGCGAAATAATAATGAATTAAAAACATTTTAAAATAACATTAATAATACGGGTAACAATTACTAAAAGAGTATTAATGGTTAAACAGTTCTTTCTTGGTTAAAAGCTAAAAGAAAAGCCTGATGACTGACTGCTGTATAAAACCACCTGTTGTCGTGTTACTATGGTAACAGGTGTTCAATTACATAAAGTGTAAACAAAAAAGAAGCTAACGTCTTTCAGTCTATCAGTCGAACAAAGTTTTTCATGTTACAAAAATGACAGAGTTGCATCAGGCAGCTGCGGCTGGAGATTATGATTTAGTGGAAGAAATTGTGAGAAACAATTCGTGTAATCCTAATCAAAAAGACTTGGACTGGAACAAGAAAACCGCTCTGCACTGGGCAGCATCCAAAGGCAGGTTACGCTGAACACTCAGACCTAATAGACTTTTTATTCCATCTAAACCTGTTTATTCTATATGTATACCGTGTCATTTCTCGGTCAAAGAGTATATGTGTTTTTTAAAGTTTCCATTATGGTGTTTTGTATATGTTTCTTTGTTATTCAGCGTAACAATTAACTTAGGCTTATTATTGTGTAATGTCAAACAACAGTATCTGGATGCAACCTCTGCTTTTGCAATCTTACCAAATTACTTTGGCTACCGTTACCAAATCACATAAGATACTTTTTTTGTATTATTTTGCTGACAATTGGGTACGAATTTAAATTTAATAATGAAAATAGGGATCCACTGTGATTCTAAAATAAGCCTTGATCAAAATTTTAATGGGTTTTTTGTAAATCATAGTAAAAACAATAGTATTTTATGCTTGTTCAAAAAATAGTTAATAAAAACCAATTATTTAATTAATTGATTCAAATTTTGCTCTTATCTTTGATCCTATTATTATTATATAACGTTAGTCTACTACAATTTCAGATCAAACACTAGTATTATGTAGTAGTCATGATACAGTATGTGTTGATGAATGTGCTGAACGATGAAGAATGTGGGTGAACGGTACACTCTTAAATATGTTTTACATTTAAATTGTATTCAGAAATGCATTTATTTACATTCATTCATTCATTTTCTTGTCGGCTTGGTCCCTTTATTAATCTGGGGTCGCCACAGCGGAATGAACGCCAACTTATCCAGCATGATTTTACGCAGCGGATTCCCTTCCAGCCGCAACCCATCTCTGGGAAACATCCACACACTCATTCACACTCATACACTACGGACAATTTAGTCTGCCCAATTCACCTGTACCGAATGTCTTTGAACTGTGGGGGAAACCGGAGCACCCGGAGGAAACCCACATGAATGCAGGGAGAACATGCAAACTCCATACAGAAACGCCAACTGACCCAGCCCAGCCGAGGTTCGAACCTGCGACCCAGCGACGTTCTTGTTGTGAGGCAATAGCACTACCTACGTCGCCCCATTTATTTACATTACCAACCTAAATAATATATAGTTAAAAAATCATCTGTACAATTAAATTTCTAAATAAGAAGTTGTCAGAGCAGAGATAAGCATCCTGTAATGCAATCCTAAAGTATTTTCAGTATAAACATTACAAGCTATAGCAGCCTTTATTCAAATTGACATTAAAGGGATAGTTCACCCAAAAATGAACATTTTATCATTTACTCACCTTTTACTTGTTTCAAACTTTTATGAGTTTCTTTCTTTTGTTGAACACAAACGAAGATATTTCAAAGAATGTTGGAAACCTGTAATTATATAGTATTTATTTTCAAATATTTTTCTTTTTCATAGTATTTCTTTTTCAATGGTTACAGGTTTTCAGCTTTTTTTAAAATACCTTCTTTGTGTTCAACAGAAGGTTTGGAATCTTTTCAGGCTGACTAAACAGTGAGCACTGGTTCATTTTGGGGTGAACTATCCCTTTAACTCAACTGTAATTAAATTCACCCACTTGCTCTTGCATGTGTGTGATGCTAAGCCTAATCTGTGATCTTGTCTTAGGCCAGACAGAGATGGTTCGGATACTGGTTGAAAATGGAGCCAGGGCTTGCTTGAGAACAGACAATGGATGGACGCCTGCACACTTTGCAGCTGAATCTGGAAGACTAGCGGTGCTACGACTCCTTCATTCCCTGCATGCACCTGTAGACAAGGAGGACTCCTCTGGAGATAAACCTGTCCGGATTGCTGAGATCTACGGACATGAAGATTGCGTTTGTTTTCTTGAAAAGTATGATGATTCAGGACTCATTTCAACTATGCATTAGTGTTGACAGCCAATTATGTGTTTGCTTTTTTGTTGTAAGAATTATGATTTATGTTCATGGAAACAAGTTTAATTTCAGGGCAGCATGGTGGCTCAGTGGTTAGCACTGTCATCTCACAGCAAGGAGGTCACTGGTTCGAGTCCCAGCTGGGCCAGTTGGCATTTCTGTGTGGAGTTTGCATGTTCTCCCTGTGTTAGCATGGATTTTCTCCGGGTGCTCTGGTTTCACCCACAGTCCAAACACATGCGCTATAGGTGAATTGGCTGTAGTGTATGAGTGTGTGAATGCGAGTGTATGGATGTTTCCCAATACTGAGTTGCGGCTGGAAGGGCATCTGCTGTGTAAAACATATGTCAGAATAGTTGGCGATTCATTCCTCTTTGGCGACCCCTGATAAATAAGGAACTAAGCCAAAGGAAAATGAATGAATGAATAAAAGTTTAATTTACATTTCAAGTTTTTTTAAAGCAGTACATCAGGGGCCTGTCGCACCAGCAGTGCGTAAGTTGTGACTTAAATAAACACTAAGTTTCAATTTACACATTCAGGGGTCAACAATAAGGACTGCTTGATGGCCCGGGGCCAGCGTGTAACCGTACGTTCACACCGAAAGCGGCAAGAAGTCATTCATTTTCAAAGTAGCCGGAAGTCATTCATTTTCAATGAAAGCCGGCGGCGAGGAGCAGCACGGCGCGTCTTCGCTGGTGTGGGCGTTGAGGAGAGTTGAAATCAAGTCAACTTTATGGTAATGAGCAGTGACGCGGTTCGGCGGCA
Organism: Danio tinwini; assembly: GCA_903798205.1. Taxonomy (NCBI): domain Eukaryota; kingdom Metazoa; phylum Chordata; class Actinopteri; order Cypriniformes; family Danionidae; genus Danio; species Danio tinwini. The sequence goes on from CAIGQZ010034910.1 coordinate 17,689,165, forward strand.
AACAATCAGAATGTAGAAGTCCACCGCTTGAGAGGAGTCAAGAGAACACAGTCACTGTGAACTTTGGTTCCGACCACAGTTGTTTCCAAGGGTTTTAATATTATGGTCGCCGGATTTCCAGTTATTTGCAATGTTTTTCTTACAGGAACATACATTAAAAAGTTACTGGCGAGTTACTGATGTGCATCAATGTTATATATTTTTTTCTTTAAAAAAGCGGGAATATCATGCGACAATACAAAACGGTATGCTTCAGTATATTTTAGGCATATGGACACATTGGATAATTAAGTGGAGCAAAGCCACACCACATGCAACTAGATCTTCCGTAGTTAAATTAATTGGATAAATAGTGTGCAACATCTTCACGCTAGAAAGCATGTTTTATGCGGGAATGTAACTGATTTGATATGATATGCTGCAACGGCCCCTTTAAATAAGAGATCAATGTATCGAATTTTGACGCTCTCGCCGCCGGAGTTGAAGACAGACAGCGTTGTCGCCAGGGCGGCCAGAGCAACCTTTGACGCTCTTGCTGCTTTCGGTGTGAACGTACAGTAAGATGCTCGGGACAGTAGAGAGGATCATTACTGGCCCGATCGGGGCATTGCTGCATTGTCACTAAAGTTTAATAGAATCGAGAAACCGTTCGTGTTTTTAAGCCTTCATTTAAAAAAAACGACTGAATGTTTTAAATGAGAAGCTGTTATATAGCTATGGCGGAATGAATTTTGGTGTGGCGGCCTACTAACTACGGTTTGCCCTAAGAACACGTGGTGCAACCGAAGTGAGATCAAATTTAGTTACAAACTAGCTAGTAGTTACTAAGCCCCTAGTGTGGACTTTATGTTCCAGTTTAATAAAGAACTTACAAACAGCTGGTGCAACCCTATCCAGGTTATCATTCAAGATCATAAATGTATAAGCTGTACATAAGTGTATATTCTGTTATATCACTGTAGAAAGTTTTTAAAATGGCCAAATTATTATATTAACTTACTGTTTTTCACTTAAACAGTAACATACTGTAGAAAACAATGCATTCTAGGCAATATTTTGCACTTAATGCAACTGCTGTTATTCATTCATTAATTTTTTTTTTTCGGCATAGTCCCTTTATTAATCAGGGGTTGCCACAGCAGAATGAACCACAAACTTATCCAGCACGTTATTACACAGCAGATGCCCTTCCAGCCGCAACCCAAGACTGGGAAACACCCATACACTCTTGCATTCATACACATACACTATGGCCAGTTTAGCTTAACCAATTCACCTATACCGCATGTCTTTGGACTTGTGGGGGACACCAGCGACCTTCTTGCTGTAAGGCAATCATGCTACCCAATGCGCCACCATGACGCTGCAGCTGCTGTTAATTTAAAGCAAATTGTCAACATTAATTTATTATTATTATCTACAGTTTTTATGTATTTTTATTGTAATGGCTTGTATTGTGCAATATAAGTATTATGCAGCAGTATATTATTTATTTTTGTTATTATACATTTTTTTTGACAATATAGCTTTAAAAATGTTATTTAAATTCTTTAAAGCAGAGTTAACTTGCAATTAATATGCCTTTTTGTGAAATTTATTTATAAACTTATTTTGAGAGGAGCACATGCTTATGATTAATAGCAGCAGGTCCCGCATTAGCTAACGCATGATCCACCAATCAGACGATTCCTAAATCACTATAAATAACTAGAGTATCTTACCTTAGCCATATTCCTCTTGAAGATTCCCCTTCCACCTCTATTGCTCACCTTTCTTTGTCAGGTCACAGAGGCCCAAGGGTTAACACTGTTGCCTCACAGCAGGAATGTCACTGGCTTAGATCTTTACCTGGCCAAGTCGGCATTTCTGTGTGGAGTTTGCATGCTCTCTCCATGTTTGTGTGGGTTTTCCCCAGGCTCTCCGGTTTCCTCCCACAGACCAAAAACATGTAACATAAGTAGACTGACTAAACCAAATCAATACCATAGACAAGTGTTTAATTCAGCATACTCTGTCCATAGTTATTTCATAATCTACATTCACCGTTATCAAGCAGGGCAGTTCTCGAGACCTACCTGAGCTCAAACTCCTCTCTTGCCCTGCAACGGAAGGGGAGCCCCAGGCTCGATGATCTAATGAGCTCAGGGCTCTCTCCCGGGACAGCATGCCAAACACGCTTTATCATCAATCATGAGCTAAGGGCGAACTCTTGAAAAGAGATTTTTTTGACTTTGATACCAAAATGGGATGTCCCATCATCCCTAACCTAATTTCACCAAGTAGGACAGGTTTTTAAATCAACATCTATGTTAATCCTGGAACAACAATCCAATTAGCCAATCAGAATTAAGGCATATGTTTACTGTTTATGTTAAGTTTAGGCTTACAGTTAGGTTTATGCACATGAGTGTTATCCAACTATTATTCTCCTCTGATTTTGGTAATAATTACAGGTATGGTTGGGATTAGGGGTAGGGAATAGCTGTGGATTACATTTTACAACAAAAATGATGTTCCAGGATCAACATAGATGTTAATCCAGGACCGCATCATGATGTGCTTGTCATTCCAATATTTTCTGCCATTTTTTAAACTTGTCTAGATTTTTGCTGTTTATTTAAATATTGAAATATGCAGTTTTCTATACTTTCAGGGCAGAGATTGAGAGCAGAAACTATCGGCAAATGGCAATGTTTAATGGTCTCCAGTTAGATGATACAGATGAAGAATGGGAAGAAGAGAGAAAAGAAGCCAGACTGCAAGAAAGAAACCAGTAGTTATTTAAAAAGGTAGGATTTATTATGACATGAGAACAAAATACAAACTAATGGGTAACATCTGCATTTCAAGGCATGTTTAAATGTAAAATTATAAAGAAAGCATTTTTGGAGGACAATAAAATCATATGCCAAAGTTTCTATTTATATAAGACATTCATCAGTTTTGAGTATTACCAAATAGGCTATACATAAACATACAAGCATAAATATACTGTACATAAATTAGCATATACAATTTTCAGAAAGACAAATATAGCTTTTACCTAGAAAATGCATGCATAATACAGTAAACACAACATGGCAAAGCAAACATTCATGGCTTGGTTAATGTATATTTATATTTCCTGAACTGCGAAGTCACAAATTATTGTACATTATGTGAAAAAACAATTAACTCCTAACATGTTTGACATTTTCTACCTGTTTTATTCTGCATAGAATGAGACAGAATTGAACAAGAAACATTTTCATGTTCCTTCTTTCAATTAAAGGCCTTTGGGATTAAAAACAAAACAAATTAGACCAAAATATGTAGACACTAAATAAATTAATCTTAAGAGCACAAATATGACTTACCTTAAATCTGTGCCATATTTATTTCCTCATGATTGAAGACTGTGCTTTGGTTGAGCTTTCAGTTTTAGAATGGACTGATTGCTAAAGTAAAAAAAAAAGTGAGATTATGAGCTTTGTTATTTTATATTTTCATGTGTTTCACATCTGTAAAAGCATATGTTTCTCTTGTACATACTAACCTTGATTTTGAAACGCTTCAGAAGTGCATCACGAACCTTTGCATGAAAGATGTACAATTAAGTTAGTTAGAGAATCATAAAGCTGTAAGTTTCTCTTATTATATTAAAGTGTGCTTGAACGGGAAGTTGCTGAGACAAATATTTCAGTATGTTGATGTACTTCCAACTAAAACGGAACATTGAGTTGGGAGCGGGGCTTTTTTTGCACCGCATTCTCTTTTAGCAAACTAACGATAAGAGAGAATATTAATATGCAGTTGCTGTGGAAAATCTTAGGTTCACGTGATCAGAAGGACCGCCACTCCAAAAGCGGAAGCAAATTCACTTTGACTAGCTTTGATTACTAAAACAAACTATGTTTTTGCAGTGGATTAACTTGCGCTGATTAATTATTCACCTTAAGAATAACAATGTAAGCTAGCAAAATAAACATTGTTAATTTAGATTTCAAGTGGATTTAAAGTATTAAAAAATCTAAGCTTTTTTTGAGGGAAATCTGGATGAAGTACTGCTCTATATGATACTTAAAATTAAAGTCCACATGAACTAAAAGTTACTGAGACTTATTTCAGTATGTTGATGTACTTCCAACTGAAACAGAAAATGAATTGGGGGCTGGGCTTTTTTGTGCCTCATTCTCTCATAACAAAGTAATGGTAAGAGAGAATATTAATATGCAGTTGCTATGGAAGACCTCGGGTTGACATGATCAGAAGGCTTGCCTCTCTAATTTCAGAAGCAAATTCACTTTGATTGAAGATTACAAAACAAACACATTTTTTTGCAGTGGATTAACTTGCACTGTGTGAATATCAGTGTGAGCTTGCAAAATAAACATTGTAATTTAGATTTCACATGAACTTTAAAGATTAAAAAACGGAAGATTTTTTTGGAGATAAAATATGGGTGCTCTATATGATCCTTAAGATTAAAGTCAACATAAACTGAAAGTTGCTAAAACTTTTATTTCAGTCATTTGTTGATGTACTTCCAACTAAAAAGCAATATTGAGTAAAAGGCGTGGCTTTCTGTTTGTGCAGCAATGGTAAGAGGAGCATGGTTAAGAATATTGTGCCTGAAGCATTAAACTGACATCATCAGACAAGGGCCGCCCACACCAAACGCAGAAGGAAATGGTAAAATTTTAATTGAAGATTACTAAAACATTTTTTTCAATTGATTAACTTAAATGAATTAATTGTTAACCTAAAGGACAATAACGTGCACCAGAAAAAAAAACTCAGACTTTAATCTGAGATTGGCAAAATAAGCATGATGCCCTCCTTTAAAGGTGCAGTATGTAAGTTTGACACCTAGTGGTTGAACTAGGTATTGCATTCCAGGATCAAAACACACGCAAGCGCAGGTTGCCAGATTGACGACATTAACAGGAGCGAGTCTGACAATCTGATTTAAGTCGTGTTCTATATAAAAGCAACGACACACGATTGAAGGAATATTTTCCATATTTAAAGGAGTTTTTGTCCTAACCAAACACCTTGAATTGATATATTAGAAACGGCTTCTATTTCTCACAGGTGAACAACAGGTTGAATGATGATAATCACCTCAGGTACACCTCATGTGCTTAATTCTGTGTTAAATGCTAACAATGTGAGTTTGAATGGCATTTTTACATGACATTTATTGCCATACTACTGAAAGCGGCAGCAGATAGTTCACCTCAGATCTTGAAAATAAAATAAACAATTTGAAATTGAACTTTAGAACTGTGAAATAATGCAAACCAACATATACTGAATTCAGCATTTACATTTATTAATATGGTAAAGAGGTTTAATATGTATCGATTAGATTATAAACCTCACCATTTCGTGAGTGAGTGCATATTCTGTGCTTTTGAATGGCTGTATTTAAATTTCTGTCGTGTTTCGTCTGGTGCAAACAGCCAAATTGCTTATCACTGCAAATCCTGTCACGTAGCGTGTTGTTAGGACACGGGGTTACATGTAACCTGCTCACCTAAAGTTTAAGTTCGTAATATTTATATTATTTGCTAATTAAAAACCCCACATGGAACTCTGATTGTATGCTCATTTCAGAGTCTGATACTGTCCACCGGAGGTCACATTTAACAGACATTATCAAAGCAGAACATCTGACTTCAGCATTGTTTTTTAGATAAACAAGAATGTTCACTTGGCATGTTTCTTAAATATCTGCAAAGATAATATGGTATTTTTATGCTTTAGAAGAGTCCAAAAATTACAAACAGCACCTTCAAAAGATTTTTTTCAGTAATAATCCCGTCACTGATGCAAGTGAAATCATTATATCTTCAGTCTAAACAATAGTGGGCATTTACCTTTTTCTCTCCAACGCAGTTTGTCAGTAAAATGAACAAGCCCTGAAATACAATGCAATTAGATGTTGTAGCGCTACATGCAAGAATATCAGCACACCTGTTTAATGCTTGACCCTCACCTGCAGCGAGTTGAATATTGTAAATGAGTAGTTCACTAGTGCTGCCCAAGGTTTTACAGTAAGGTCAAGTCCCAGCACAAAGAATCCCAAGATCCAACTTAATCCGAGGACAGGGCTTAGGAAGACGATTGTCTTAATCATACTCTTGGCAACGTCCTTTTCATCCCGAGCCTTTGCCTCTGAGATAGAAGGTGTTGCTATCTTCATGATGACCACAGCTAGTGTGAACAGGTTCACAAATACAATCGCCCCGATAGGAATAATAAAGGCAAAGATGGAGCCTTTCAGAGTCCCCTTATATGTGAGCCAGCACGTGCTTTTTGAGTAGTATTCACCTTCTGCACCGTTGTTATATGTTATATAGGTTACTGCCACAGCTATTATTGGGCATGCGTACCCAACAGTGATAGACAGTCCCAAAAACACCTTTTTGCGCAGACGATCGAAGACATAAATCATTTGGTGGAGCAGCACAAAACTCAAGCACAGCATCCAGAAGAAGACAGCGAGAAAAAAGAAGTGCTTGATTAAGGTGAGGATGGAGCACCAGTTTGGGGGGATGCTCTCTGGTTTGGCCGTTGTTAAAAACATACAGTGCGCTAACAGCAAGCATAAAGTGATGTTGAATAAGGCCGTGTGGCGGAAATTGGAGATGGGCGACTTTACAACTGCATCCCATACCAAAATCTTAATGATTAAACACACAAGAAGTGAGAGGATGGAAATTCCTAAGCCAGCATACGTCAGTTCATCCATGTAAGGAAGGGTCTCTGCAGTTTTGGACATCAGTATGGTGAACGCAGAGTTGTGATCACATGTGCATGATGTGGGATTATCTGCACCAGCCCAATGACACCCTTCTGAAGACCAAGTCGACTTTTCATCCCAGAAAACACAGTATATCATGTGATTTGGAAGCCTTTGTTCAGCAAAATTAAACTCAAGCGTTATAGTTCTTTTTGTATTGTTTGCATTTACAGGGGTAACTGACAAGATGGTGGTGTTTGAGTCATTTCCTTCAGCTTTTGGTAAAAGTTCATGAAGGTTCCGGAATCCAAAAACAGCAACAGTGTTTTCTGAGTTGCTGACTCTAGCATTAAAGGTGTTGCAAAGGTCTGCCTCACTGGTGTGATTACAGAGCACCATTTGAGCGTTACTAGAAATGTAAGGCGTATTCAAGGTCAGATTGGAGTTGTTCATCATTCTCTCAATAGTTTGTAAATATTTTACAGAAAAATTTGTGTCTTTAGTTTCAGGGTGTTGCCAGCCAGATGGGTCGTTCAAGAGATTGCTTGCAGAGCTGACGAGTTTCTGCAATGTAAAAGTGAAATGTGATTAATACACTTTGAACACTGGAATGTAATAATTATTTATTTTAATTTGAGATCATTTTCACTTTAATAAGACATCTATATATACAGTTGAAATCAGAAGTTTTTTTTCCCAATTTTTGTTTAACAGAGATTTTTTCAACACATTTCTAAACATAATAGTTTTAATAACTCATCTCTAATAACTGATTTATTTTATATTTGCCATGATGACAGTACATAATATTTGATTAGATTTTTTTCAAGACACTTCTATACAACAAGTGACATTTAAAGGCTTAACAGGGGTAATTAGGCTAGTTATTGTATAACAGTAGTTTGTTCTGTAGACTATTGGAAAAAATGTTTTGAAAAAATTTGAAAACTGCTTTTATTCTAGCCGAAATAAAACAAAAAAGACTTTCTCCAGAAGAAAAAAATATTATCAGAGATACTGTAAAAATTTCCTTGCTCTGTTAAACATCATTTGGGAAATATAAAAAAAAAGAAAAAAAAATTCAAAGGGGGCCTAATAATTCCGACTTTAACTGTATATACAGTATATAAATAAATCTACAATGTGGGTAGATTTCAGCTGTGGTGATTTAGACAGTTACTTTTACTAGCCCCTTAAATTGTAGTTTTCTTAAAAAGCAGAGTTCAACAATAAGGATTGCCCAATGAGGGGCCAGCATGACAGATGACAGTAATTACTGTGTTCGCGTGAGCAAAAGAAAGCAGGTGGATACCGAATAAGAGGATGATTATGCGCATATATATATATATATATATATATATATATATATATATATATATATATGAGTATGGGTATATAGGTTTGTGACAGCATAAGGCATAACAGATGTGGAATATAGTCCACTAAATCATAATAAAACAAACAAGATCTCAACAATGACATCGTGATTAGCCGCGATGACAATGGTAGCAGCACGTTCACTTTTGGTTTACACGGAAACTAATGCTCGCGGCCGATTGTGGGTCACTAACAACATTACACACTTAATATCAAGCATACAAGGGTAATTACAAACATGCCATCAAGGAACAAACTTACTTGGCAATAACTTTACCCCGCACTGCACAATGTCTCACGGATGGAAATCGCGTTTTACTCAGATGACTCAGCATATACCACTTGTCATATATGGACTCAAATAAGCATCTTCTGGAAGTTGCATCCTATATTCATAATATAAGCCCTTTACAGAACACTCAGTAAATCGTGTTACAGTCATAGTATAAAGAATTCAGAACAATATATATGTATATACAGGGTTCAACACTAAGGATTTTTTCTACTGGCCCAATCGGGCCAGTGGTTCAGATGTTTACTTGCCCTGCCAAAATCTTCACTGGCCCCAACAAAAAAAACAAAAAAGTTAATAGCTATTTCTTAGCCACATACAGTATTTTAAATAATGTGTCAAAAGCCAAACATAATTGTAATACCTACCCTTTTTAATCAGCATAACTTTTTTTACACAACAATAAAGAAAAAATACAATTGTGATGTAACTAAATAGGTGACGCAGTGGCGCAGTAGGTAGTGCTGTCGCCTCATAGCAAGAAAGTCACTGGTTTGAGCCTCGGCTGGGTCAGTTGGCGTTTCTGTGTGGAGTTTGCATGTTCTCATGTCCTTTGCATGTTGCATGTCCTGCGTTCGCGTGGGTTTCCTCCGGGTGCTCCGGTTTCCCTAACAATCCAAAGACAAGCAGTACAGGTGAATTGGGTAGGCTAAATTGTCCGTAGTGTATGACTGTGTATGGATGTTTCCCAGAGATGGGTTGCGGCCGGAAGGGCATCCGTTGCGTAAAACGTGCTGAATAAGTTAGCAGTTCGTTTCGCTGTGGCGACCCTGAATTAATAAAGGAACTAAGCTGAAAAGAAAATGAATGAATAAATAAATCATAATAGTAATAGTAATAATAATAATAATAATAATAATAATAATCATAATAATAATAATAATTAATATTAGAGTAATTTCTAAAGGATCATGTGACTGAAGACTGGAGTAATGAAGCTGAAAATTCATCTTTAAAATCACTGGAATAAATTATTAAATTAAATGATAAAATACTTTTGAACAGTTATTTATAGTGCAATAACATTTCACAATTTTGTGCTATATTTATGATGAAATAAATGCAGCCTTGGTGAGCAGGAGAAGCTTATTTTAAAACATTCATACTGACCCCAAACTTTTGACCAGTTGTGTATATAATATTTTATAAGCGAAAATGTACACTTTATTTTGACACTAAATATAAATCAGAGAGGTCTGACTTTCTCATACAGAGCCTCATTTCAGTAGTCAAGTTTTGTAAAAATCTATTTATTGAATGAATCTATTAAAAAAACATTGGCTAGAATTCTGCATTATAGATTTAAATTATAGAGAAAAATGACAGATAAGCCGAGACTGTATCAGATCATGAAGCAGATCAATGTTGCAGTGCAGGATCCTGATTGCAGGATTCACATATGCCAGACAAACCGCGCTAACTGGGCAAACGAGACAGATTCCGAAACAAACGTACGTGTGAAAGCACCCTACGATTGTAATTGCACGCAATTGACAGACAGTCGCATCCTAAATTCTGTACACTGACCCAAGTGGCTCGCATATATATATAAATTTTATACACATTGTATTATATATATATTTTTTATTATGCAACTAAAGCCCTGCTCACACTGTGAGATTTCAGCCGCGATTTTGTCATCTGTGATCTTTGATCGTTGGTTTGACATGTTCACAGACAGCCGATTCATGGCCGTTGCGATCAGATTTTCTCTCAGATGAAGTTGGCAACTGGCAGTGTTAAAAGATTTCAGACACTTTCCTGCAGTGTGACAACAGTTGCGTTGAGCGTCAATCCAAGAACCAATAGGAGCTCCGAATTTGATGACGCGATTCATGCGTCAATTCAAATGACCACGGAGAAATGTCAAAAAATATATTTTTTTTACTGTTTTTTTATTGAGACACGCTGTGTGCAAAATTGCAGCTACAGTTTGTTTACATTTGCTGTAAATTTGCCATCATTTCAGAAAGCGTGATACTGAAAGTGTCGCATGTGGATGACATCAAACTCCGGGACCGTTTTCTTCCGTGTTTGGTGCATCTTCATTGTCTTTCAGTCTGACTTTATGACGGCTGAGATCATACAGTGTGACATGAGAGCCATGTTTGTGCAGTCTGACATGCTACAATCGTTCAGGATTATAAAAAATCTTACAGTGTGAGCCGGCCTTAACACGTCAGCCAAAGCCATTTACCATGCATTGTTTTATTTGTGACAACTTGGGATAATGTTAACTTAACATTAACAGCCACATTTAGCATATTATTTAGCTGTGCACTTACTAAAAAGTAGATAATTTACTAAGCACTGTGCTATGTCCAAACTGACCCAACTGTATATTTTGTATAATCAATTTCTATTCTGTCCTTAAGTGTCTTGATTAACGTAGACACTTCTGGACATATATAAGTACATTTATATATATGTACAATTTGTCTGTATTATTTGTGTCCCATTCAAAAATTGCTAATGAGAAAATTTTATATTTACTGTCCTCCTACTGTTAAATGAAATTACGCCCATGATAGCAATGATAGTAAATCGTTTAACGATCTAGGTGCAAAGTCTAAGCTAATGGCGCAAAAACATTAAGGCCGTGTCCGAATCCACTTTTGCTATTTTAAGGACGGAAAAATACACTCTGTGCCATGGTGAATGGTCTAACAGGGTTGTGCTTATTCTCTTAATGAGTTATGGGTGTGTTTTGAGCATAACATGCATTAAACCAATCAGAGACTCATCTCCCATGCCCCTAAAGAGTCAGGTGCATCACGCCATGGTGCATTTGCTATTTACCTGGCAGACTTTGTAAGTGGAAAAGCTAAAAACTTTACTAGCGAGAAAACAATTAAACAGAGCGTGCAGTGCAAGGATAAAGAAGGAACCTCCTCCATTTAGCCTCTTTACTTTCTCTTTACTTTACTTTTATTCTTTACTTTAATTATTTACTTTTGTGGAGCAAAAAAACGGTGTAAACTCACTCCACTGAAGACATCCATTAGCCTACATATTTAATTTCATTTGTTAAGCGCAAAGATTTGCTTCAAAACTATTTCTAAATTCAGTTCTAATTTTCAGCAAATGAAAGAATGAACAATAATAACGAAGTGTGGTTAAAAAACTGACTTCTTTTTTTAGAATTATTTTTAGGGGATTTTTCACCTTTATTAGGATATACAGTTGAAGTCAGAATTAAAAGCCCCTCTGAATTATTAGCCCCCTGTTTATTTTTCCCCCTGTTTTCTGTTTAACAGAGAGCAGATTTTTTCAACACATTTCTAAACATAATAGTTTTAATAACTCATCTCTAATAACTGATTTATTTTATCTCTGCCATGATGCCAGTAAATAATATTTTACTAGATATTTTTCAAGACACTTCTTTACAGCTTAAAGTGGCTTAGGCTTAACTAGGTTAATTAGGGTAATTAGGCAAGTTATTGTACAACAATGGTTTGTTCTGTAGACTATTGAAAAAAAATTTGCCTAAAGGGGCTAATAATTTTGTCTTGGTGTTTAAAAAACTTAAAACTGCTTTTATTCTAGTTGAAACAAAACAAATATGACTTTCTCCATAAGAAAAAAATATTATTAGGCATACTGTGAAAATTTCTTTGCTCTGTTAAACATCATTTGGAAAATATTTAAAGAAGAGAAAAAAATTCAAAGGGGGTCTAATAATTCTGACTTCAACTGTAGGACAGTAGAGATTTCAGACAGGAAAGCATTTGGAGCAGTGAGAGGGCAAGGATTGGCAAAAGACCTCGAGCCAGGAATCAAACTATATATCAGCGCACAGTACCACAAATCTAAATATTAAAACAAATATAAATATGCATATTATAAATAATATTCATAATAATAATAATAATAATGACACTATACAAATGCAAATTGTCATTAATAAACTGAAAAAAGCCCCCCGGCATGAAGGCATGGAGGCAGTGGTTTTATGTAGAAAATAATAATTTTGTAACATTTTAATCCTTTAACATTTTTCACATGTAAAGATATTTGTATATTGCTGCTGTACATCCTGTGTGTATTAATCAATATTAAGCAGTGTGTACGCATTTAAGCAAAGTTTATACCCGCATAGGCACATAACTAACAGACTCTGCACTGGACTTTAGATCAGCTTTTAGATGGTCAATGGTGTGGTCTATTTCAGTTCCTCAAAATAGCAACGCGCCAACAATGCGCCTTAACTCACCTCCTTTTAAGACTGGAAAACCTATGAGTCCACAAAGTTGCGCAAATGGATTTGCTATTTAAACAACGTGGCGTAAAGCATGAAAATTAGTGTTTCGCTGGTCTGAAATAGGCAACAAATTGCGCCAAACATGTATTACGCCTTATTGCCCCAGGTGTATGATAAGTCCCAAAGTGTCAAAGAAATCACACTTACAGACATGACAGTATCATTCCATTGATTTTTCTGGCGTAAAGATACATCCTCCATGTCTCCAAAGATTTTTACAGATGCCTCAATATTTGCAAATGTGAAAGTCTTCAAAGTAGTTGAATCATTTATGCGGTGGAACAGTTGGTCTGCATTGTCCTTTATGAAGCCAATACCTTTGTTTAATTCCTGTTATTATAGAAGTAAAAAGAGTTAGAGAAAATCTGTTCTTTAATAAAAAAAAACATGATCATGATTACCAAAGTTTAATACCTCTACATCAGTTTGGATGTCAAACAGATTTGCATTCACACAAGTAGAGATTTCCTCAGACCACGAACCGTTAAAGCAGTTTCTCGTTCTCCAACCAACACCAGAGTTGTCACAAGTCATGATGGCTGTACAACCGCTTTTTGCAATGGGCCAATTTCCATCCGCTTTACAGGTTAATGAAGTATCTGTATCAGCAAATTAAATACTATACATTATTTTGAAACAACATTAGCTCTCCAAAAAATGAAATCCCATCTAGTTTATTTGTTGCTGTTACATTTTTGCATATAATTCAAAATTGACACAACAAAAGTAATTCCAATCATAAAATATAATCATTGCATTATATATTTATCAGTCATTAGTATTTACTGTTTATCTGCAGCTCTCAAAAGAAAGTGTTCAGTCAATGTTTTGCATTTTAATTTAAGGCTTTGACCAGTTTAATTTGTCAAATGACTATAAAATAAATGTTAAATATTGTCCACTAATCTACACTATTTTAATGTTAATTTGGGACAATGTGAGAGACAACAGCAGCATGTCCTCAACTATATATCTAAATATTATTTTGTTAATTCTGTTTTGTTTAATTGAGTAATAAATGTTTGTGCTGGAGAAAAAATAAGTGTAAAAGTAGTGCTTTTATTTCCAGTTTGCAAACGCTACCTTTGAGCTTGTTGGATTTGCCATAGTTCTGACTCCTGGGGCCTGTTTCAGTAAGGAGGTTCAACCAACTCAGAGTTTAAACTTGAACTCTGAGTTGACTTACTGAGAGATTAAAAACTCAGAGTTTTCAGTTTCAGAATAGCTGATCTGAGTTGGGTCAATCAACTTTGAGTAGACCAACTCAGAGTTAAGCGCACACACCACAACTATAAAAAGTCATTATCAATGGAGCGCAGATATTACGTGTTCTCCAGCTGAACTTGATGTGCTCATGCAGAGGTATAGCAAATATGACCATATATTTAAAAAAGCAACTCCGCTGCATCAGTGAAACAGAGACAGTTAGCGTGGGAAAAGATAGCTGCTCAAGTTAATGCGTAAGTTTACATTTAAAGTATTTAAATAATTTAGTATAATGAAATAAGTAATGTAATGTGTGACGTTTATTAAATTTTCACTTGAAAAAGTGGGGATTTGGCCATAATTTTGAAGTTATTTCAGATGTACAGTAATTGCATTAAATTACATAAAATAGGCTACTGCATAGTTTCTACAACAAATTTGACAAAACAAGAATGAATATAACCTTAATGTTCAGTGGAAAGTTTAATTTAAGGTTCCCACTTTTACACACGATCAGTTTTAATAGATTTGAAAGTGCACTTGTGTGTCTGCCTTTATTATTGATCGAGTGGTAGAGGTTGATATGACATTTAGAATGGAAGCAGTACTAAAAAATTGTTTTTAGAAGGAGTAATAATCCCATTTATCTAGTTAGTACATGTCCCTGTCAAAGATCAGTGAATTTAAGCTAATTAATTATTAAAAAAGGTTACATGACTTGTACTTGTACATGACTTTGTTCTTTGTGTGACTGAAATGTCTTAGCTATGTTTCCACCCAAAAATACGAATAAATTTATGTTCAAAACTGGAATACGGCATAAAAGATGTGCGAATAAACCAGCATTTCCATTCAACGAATCAAATAGAACAAAATCGTCACTTCCTGATTAACCGGCGCCAAATATCAACAGTAAAAACAGAATTTACTGCGGTAGAAAAAGCTGTGTGAATCTGTTCTTTATTTAATAAATGACTTGCGCCTCAGAAGACAGTACCGACACACAATGAACGCTTGGTGGTGTTTGAAGCCATGAGGCGTGGAGAACAGATGCTTATGACATGCTGCAGACGCTCTGGAGGTCATTAATAATATAATAACATTACTACTAAAACGGTTAAGGTGTTTTAAAATGACCAAAACAACATTTCAGATGTTTTACAGTGTGCTCAGCCTGCTGGTTTGTCCATTCAGACACATTTTCATCATCACATGATCTCTTATAACAAACCTTTTTTAATACGCATACTGGAATTTGTTTGGTAAAAGTGTTTCCATCGAGTCAGCGCAATAGCCTAGTGGTTAGCGTGCTGACATATGATGCAGTTGCACGTCAGGGCGTCCTGAGTTCGAATCCCAGCTTGAGGACATTTCCCAACCCTACCCCCATCTCTCTCCCACTTTGATTCCTGTCTAATTACTGTTCTATCTAATAATAAAGGCAAAAGGTCCAAAAATAAATCTTTAAAAAAAAGTGTTTCCATCATAGTTTAAGAGCATCTTTTCTGCTCACATGAAAACCACTTTGTAACGGAGAAAACAGTAATTAATTTGATTACTCGTTACTGAAAAAAGTAACGCCGTTTATTTATAGCGCCATTATTCCCATAACTGGTTTTGACTGATGTGAAGATTATTAGTAATGATGAATTTGTTTTTTGTGGGTTCGGAAAATGTGACATGACTCTTTTGTGTCACTGTTTTGTCATTTCAGTACTTGAAAACCATTATGTGAAAAAAAAATGGTCCCTTAAAAAAAAGTGCCCTTCAGATTTTTCACAAGACAAGAAGTTAAAAAGCACCAAAACTTACCAAGAATGATAGATATCTGCACATTTTGTGTTGTTGTTATATTTTTCTTGGATCTAGTGTTACTGAATGTACATGCAACATTCAGTGTCTCTGCATTGTCACACAGTTTGGTCACGTATGCTGTGTAGGATATCCTACGTCGTAGGATATCCTCTATTCTATTCGAGAGCCCTAAAGAATGCAAAAATATACAATTGTTTTGTAATCAAGTGTTTTTTTTCCATCACATTGTTTACGCTGATTGTGTTTGCATTGAGAAAAAATGGTAATAAGATATGCTTACCAAAAGTAGTGTTAGGAGTAGAGGAAGTCCATGTAACAGTGTAATTTTCAGAGTCAGCGGAAATATTACAATACATTTGAAATGTTCTGCTTGATTGACCTTTACAGTTAGGAAACTGGGGATCGCTCAGGGCCTGTATGTTTGGCAAAAGTGCGACGTCCAGCTGTTTACTTGCTGTATGACTTATGCCTTTCATTTCATACACGCATGTAAATGTTCCTATAGATAGATAGATAGATAGATAGATAGATAGATAGATAGATAGATA
>CAIGQZ010034910.1:17705403-17722625 GCA_903798205.1 Danio tinwini
TAGATAGATAGATAGATAGATAGATAGATAGATAGATAGATAGATAGTACAAATTTACAGGTAAATAATTTATTCTGCATTTTTAATTAGTAAAGTACAAAATATTTTATTATTTAATATTGAATCTTTTAAATAAGGGCCATGAGCTGCATTTTTTATTATTATTTTAGAATGAATATTTTAGGTCCACTCATAATCAAAGCAAGACAAAATAAATAAAATAAAAAAAATTTGATGAATATTTGAATGTTCTTTTGACAGGCATAGGGGCCGATCACAATGAATGCACTTTTCCATTCTGAGAACGCAAGGTAGACCGCACAGCCTTTTTTTGTTGACAAGAAAAAAAAATCTATAATATATAGGTATTATATGTTGGTACATTTGAAAAAAACTGTTTTATTAAACAGTTATATTCATTGAAATAATACAGTAGTTAGAAACATCTTAGAAATAGAAATATAACAAATTGAAATTCAAATGAAATATTGCAAATAACAAATGACATGCTACAACATTTTTACAAAAAAAATTTGTTACATTTTTGTTTATTTTTTGTACTATTTTGTTTCTCTTCATCTCTCCTCTTTTTAAAATTTGTATTTGGGTGTTGGGATTTTTGGACCATTATTATAAGGTTTTTTGTTAGATTAGCTCCAGATTTAACTTCAGTACCGACTAATCTAGGCAGAAGTATAATATTGTATAGCATCCTAAAAAATATTAATTTAAAAGATATATTTGTGAGGGGTGTACATATATAAGCTGAGCACTGTATACTGTATATGCACATTTAGCCCTGTGAAACAGGAGGTTATGGTTGAACTACAGTTGTCAAAATTATTCGCCCTCCTGTGAATTTTTTTTCTTTTTCAAATATGCAAGGAATTTTTCACAGTATTTCATTGTCTTATTTGTTTTATTTCAGCTGGAATAAAATAAGTTTTTAAACCATTTTAAGGTCAATGTTATTAGCCTCCTTAAGCAATATATATTTTTCAATTGTCTACAGAACAAACCACTGTTAAGCTGCGGTCACACTGCACTTTTCTCCCCATAGACTTCCATTCATATGCACGCGAATGCGTTAGACCGGCGTTAGACCGGAAATGCAAGGTCGTGCGGCAAGTTTCGCAGTTCGCTGCGTTGGAAAGTTCAAGCTTGGTGAACTCTGACCTGTGAAATCGCATCACTTGACTGCGAGAGACCAATCGAGGATCAAAACATGACCTCTTTATTACAGAAATTTTAAACATGGACCAATTGCTCGCTTTTTTTAATGTCTAATCATTTTGTTTAATCCCGCCTCTTTTTGCTGCACCGAACAACATTTCGCAAGCTCAAACTGTAGTGTGACCGCAGCATTATACAATGACTTGCCTAATTAACCCAATTAACCTAGTTAAGCCTTTAAATATCACTTTAAGCTGAAAAGTATCTTGAAAAATATCTAATCAAATAGTATTTACTGTCATCATGGCAAAGATAAAATAAATCAGTTATTAGAGATGAGTTAATAAAACTATTATGTTTAGAAATGTGTTGAAAAATTCTTCTTTCCGTTAAACAGAAATTGGGAAAAAAACAGGACTCACATACCTGTTCCCAATCACCAGATTATTGATTACCAGCACCTGCGCACAGACACACACACTATAAAGAGCACTTTCATTCACTTCACTACTGTCGGTCCTGATACTCACACCCTGAGCTTCACCCGATCCACTCTCTAGCGTCTCTGTGTTTTCCCCTGGCTCCTAGTACTTCAATATTCTCTTTGTGTGTGTAGTGTGTCTGCACCGGATTTCCCCATCTCTTCATTGAATGCTCATTCACAAGCTAAGACTTTGAATACATTGTTGTTTTTAATAAACTGGGATTTCTATACTTCTCGTGTCAAGTCCTCAGTGTGTTGTGACAAATATACAGGGGGCTAATAATTCAGGAGGTCTAATAATTCTTCAACTGTATTTCATGTCCATGTAGTCAACCAGGTGTTTTAAACCAATCTGAAATTCAATTTTAGTGGCAATATACTTCAAAAATATTTTGCCACATGTATTTAACTAATATTTATTTATTTTTTATAAAGCTGTCATGTTTTAAAATTAAGTAGAGTTTTGACCAAAATATATTTACCAAGGATGCTAATATTAGTGGAAAGCACTGTACTTTAAAAATATCCTCTATATTAATGATGTTGTGTGCAGAAACAAACCTTTCCAGCTTCCTGAAAAGTTGTGAAGTTGAACGGTGCTTTTAAATGTGTCGATTGACACAGTGGCTTCTTGTCCATTTGTAATCTCTGTTGTTTTATTCTGGCCATTTGTTAAGAACCAATTTACATTTGGACTTCCCATAATCCCTGATGGTGTACAAGTTATAGTTGCAGAGGAGTAAATATCAACCGGCTGATTCTCAGTTATGTTAATATTGATGAAGCCTTTGGAGAAAAAAAAAGTCATGATTGTGCAACAAACCCTTTAATACATAATTGTGTGTGTGTGTGTGTGTGTGTGTGTGTGTGTGTGTGTGTGTGTGTGTGTGTGTGTGTGTGTGTGTGTTTGTGTGTTTGTTACTACACTGCAAAAAAACGGCTTTTCTTCTGGGGTTTTTTGTCTTGTTTCTAGTCCAATTATCTAAAATTGGTCATTGTCAGATTTGTTTCAATTGTCTAATTTTATCATATTATTTCTTAAAACAATACAATATTTTTTGCTTGTCTAGAAAATGCTACTTATAAGATATTGGGACTTGAAACAGTGTTTTGCAGTGTGTAAACAAATAAAAAAGATATGTTACCTTTTGTTATCAGCTTAGTTTTTTCCACTTGCTGAACAATATTCTGAAGTTTGTCAATTGAAACTTGACCAAGATAGATCACAGAATAGTTTAAGATCAAACTCCCCGGCCTTTAAATCAAATGTAAAAGGTTAAAACATTTTCTGCCATGTCTCTGTATTGTACTGTATGTGTGCAAACAGTATAGCTTCATTAATTAGTGCTATTATCATGATTACCCATGGCCGGTGATAACCAGAGAATCAAAATAATCCAATTGGCTGTATATTTCAGCAAGCTAAAAAAATATATAAAAATAAAGAAATAAAGGAAAATAAAATACACATTCATTTATTTGTGATTTACTAAACAAAAAAGGTATTTTTTTCATCATACTATTAACCAATTAACCGTTAAATGCAATTAAAAGCTCAGTACATGCCTTCTTGTACTTGGGTTCAATTAGGCTTTCATCACATTCTTTGCTACAATCCACATCTGTAAATGTAGTAGTTCCATATATGTTTACTGGAAAAAATAAAAATCATTGAAATTAGTGATTGTTGTTTCTTTCATCAAAAAGTACTTTGCCCATGTTAATCAATACTGTACCTTTGTTTCTAGACAAACACACTGCAGTTTGATTAATATTTAGCATGCACTGATCTGTGCACTTCACGTCATCACTCCATGTGTATCCTGGCATGCATTGACATTGCTTGTTTGTCTCAGATAGGCCACATTCTGCAAACAGACACTTTCAGTCTTCAGTTCTTGATTTATTTTATTTATTTATTTATTTTGTATTATCAGTTACTGATTAATAATAAATGTTTGAACAAGATCTATTCCCCTTAACCCCCATTTCAAGCATTGGGTACATTTTCATGTGTTCATCATATGTTGGATGAGTAATTAAATGTCAATTTACACATATATAAAAATCACATCTTTTTTATTAATTATTTAAAAAACTAGCAATACGTCAATATATAACATCATATATAATATATACTTTTGCTACTTTTTCAAACTACTTATTTAAAATGAGTTGAAAAAACACAATTCTTAAGTTTTTTATGGGAAAAAAAAAAATTGTTTTATGTTCAATCCACTTAAAATTGTACAAACGATTTAGCTAACTAACGCTAAGATTTGTGTGGGGACAACATGAAGGAATTGTGTGGAACCCAGTATTATTTGACTGTACACTGTAAAAAACGCAGGGTTCCACACAATTCATTCATGTTGTCCCAACACAAACTGATTGTTAACCATTAACGATTAAGTTGACTGAACATAAAACAATTTAGTTGTCCCAATAAAAATGTTAAGAATTCATGTTGTCCCAACACAAATTGTCTCATTTAGGTACTTTTAAATAAGTACTTCCAACAAGCAGCAAAAATTGTTTTTGTAGTGTACAGTATGTATGAAATATATTTTTTATTGTGTTTGGATATAATGTTTATTATTAATTAAGTATTATGTTCAATAATACAATTCGCTCAAATTAGCACTGTTGCCTCACAGCAAGAAGGTCACTGGTTGGAGTCCCAGCTAGGTCATTTGGCATTTCTGTGTGGAGTTTGCATGTTCTGCTCGTGTTGGTGGGGATTTCCTCCCGGTGTACCGGTTTCCCCCACAGTCCAAAGACATGTGCTATAGTAAAACAGAATAAACTAAATTTGCCATAGTGTATGTGTGTGTGAATGTGAGAGTGTATGGGTGTTTCCCAGTATTGGGTTGCAGCTGGAAGGGCATCCGCTGTGTAAAACACATGCTGGAATAGTTGGCGGCTCATTCCGCTGTGGCGACCCCTGAAAAAAAAGGGACTAAGCCGAAGGAAAATAAATTAATGAATTCGCTCAAATTTAAAGAATTAGGAGTTTAATTTCTATTGTCCATAGTTTTGAGCCTTATTTGCAAATACAAAGGCATAGTAATTAAAAAAAGGTATTTAAATACAATTTTAATGATGTAATTAGTAATTATTGCTTTTTAGAAGTAACTTACCCAACACTGATTGTACAGTTACAATACATTTAAGGTCATTTTTGTGTACGTTTTCCTCATCATTGCCGCTATATGGTATGCAAAAAACTCCATAGCTCAATATCTCAAAAATGCTCAATGCAGAAAGAACCTTTTATTTTAAAGGTGGTGAAATGTGTGTAAAATAATCTGAACTGTTTCTTACAGCTTGAATAATGTTGGCATGTATTTTGTATTTTTCATATATTATATGTTTGTTTACAGGCATCACGGTGGCTCAGTGGTTAGGACTGTTGCCTCACAGCAAGAAGGTCGCTGGTTCGAGTCCCGGCTGGGCCAGTTGGCATTTCTGTGTGGAGTTTGCATGTTCTCCCCATGTTGGCATGGGTTTCTCCCACAGTTCAAACACATGTGCGCTATAGGAGAATTGGATGAACTAAATTGGTCGTAGTGTATGAGTGTGTGTGTGTGAATGCAATAGTGTATGTGGTTTCCAGTGCTGGGTTGTGGCTGGAAGGGCATCCACTGCGTAAAGCAGGTGCTGGAATAGTTGGTGGTTCATTCTGCTGTGGCAACCCCTGATAAATAAGGGACTAAGCTGAAGGAAAATGAGTAGGGATGTAATGATTTACCTGACTCAGGATTCGATACAATTCACTTTACTAATCTCACGTTTCACGATTTAGTCACGATTTTTTAAGAAAATAATTTTAAACAAATTTTAGGTGAACAAGAGCCTTTTATTTTTTTTCTTAAATGCTGCACAATTTTTTTACAAAATAAACTCTTTTCTGCAATAACTAAATTGGAATTTTAAAACAAAATTCAAATAAAAAGTAAATAATAAAAACTAAAGAAGACTCTTTAGTATCAACAAACTAAAACTGTGACTGTGCTGGGATTACAATTTTTTAAAAAGAAATATCAGCATATCTATGTTTTTCTGGCATACGCTGAGATCTTTGCACATTTACAAAGATTGCCTACTGATGAGAAAACTTTTTCACTGGGGATTGAGATGGCTGGTGAGGAGAGGAAAGCCTCTCCTAAACCAGAGAGCAGTGTGTACAGAGGTGGTCAGTAGGCCCTCTGCTCCAGGGGACTGGCCACTGGCATCAAATACTGATTATAATATATGATATAATAAGCTAATTATTAAAATATGCATGAACTAAATTGAAAAAGAGCGGGTAAAAAAGGAACAATCTAATACCTCGTTCTGTAACAGCACAGATTTCACTTTCTGAAAAACATCCTCACATTTTTGCTATGAAAACACTGATGCACCGTGTAATCTCTGTAACTGTACGTTCACTCCGAAAGCGGCGAGAGCGTCAAAGTAGCCGGAAGTCATTCTTTTTCAATGGGAGCCAGCGGTGATAAGCAACGAGGAGCAGCGTGGCGCGTCTTTGCCAGTGTGGGTGTCGAGGAGAGTTGAAATCAAGTCAACTTTATGGTAATAAACTATGACGCGGTTTGGCGGCAAGCAATCAGAATGTAGAAGTCCATAGCTTCAAAGGAGTCCAGAGAACACAGTCACTGTGGACTTTGATTCCAACCACAGTTGTTCCCAAGGGTTTGATTATTGTGGTCGCCAAATTTCCAATTTTTTACAATATTTTCATACAGGAATATACGTTAAAAAAGTTACTGGCGAGTTACTGATGTGCATTAATGTTATATATATATTTTTTTTCTTTAAAAAAGCGGAAATCACATGCAACAATACAAAACAGTATTTCAGCTTCAGAATAATTAAGTGGAGCAAAGCCAAACCACATGCAACTTGATCTTCCTTGTTAAATGAATTTGATAAAAAGTGTGCAACATTTTGTAACTGACATGATATGACATGATATGATATGATATGATATATGATATGATATGATATTATATGCTGCAACGGCCCCTTTAAATACGAGATCAATGTAGTGAATTTTGACGTTCTCGCCGCCAAAGCTGAAGGCAGACAGCGTTGTCGCGAGGGCGGCCAGGGTGACCTTTGACGCTCTCACTTCCTTGGGTGTGAACGCACAGTAACGGTAGCACTCGTCAGAGCAAGCAGAGCTGCCAATCCTCCGGTCTGTGTGGTTTGGCCTATTAATAGTTTTGTTGCATATAGATGTCTGTGACAATAGTTTTTCACTATGCTGCGTCATATTCGTTGTTTTGTTAGTGTAAGTAAACATCTTTTTGCAGTATTTACACACAGTTTGTGTTTGTCTGGCACGCTACACCACTGTCATTTTAGGCCCAATCCCAATTCTACCCCTTAGCTCTTCCCCTTACCTCTACCCCTTGTGATGTAGTGGTGTCCCAATTCTCTTTAGCTTAAAGGCATAGGGCTAAGGGGAAGGGGTGAATAGCCCTTCAAACGAAGATTTTTTAGGACCACACTCCAATCCAAGAGGTAAGAAAATTTCTAAGAATGCACCAGCTACAGCGACAGTTTGCTGCACCCGGAAGTAAGCAGAGCCACAAATTAGTATTTTTTGCCAGTATTACGAATTTTTACAACAAACAAACACATGTTTTAATATATTCATAACCGCGTTCATGTTTTACCGTCATGCTTTTATAAAAAAAAGCTAAAAAAAAACCCGCTAAATTTTGCTATCTATAATCCCTTATAATAACTCCTGTACAGCAGTCGCACAACATTCTGACACTCGATGACACTCGAATACCCTGTCAGAAAAGTCTAGTGGCTGGAAATAAGCTTTTTACAGTGTCTGCTATAATGTTAATGTTGTTGTTTTTGGTGTGTTTACATAGATGCATATGGCCAATGTGTAAATGCGCAGTATAGTTATGATCTTATTGCCACATTAGATCATTATGATAACTTAATATATGCCTTCAGGGATTTCCTGAAGATAAATAACAAAAAACAACACAACTGGAATAACTACAGCAGTCGTGATTGTCGGATCTCATATCACGATGACATATAATGATGTGTGCAGGTGTTGAAGTGCTGTCCCAATTCTAAAGGCTGATTTATACTTCTGCGTCAATCGCACGCGTATGCTAAGGCGCAGTCTACGTGTGGACGCATAGCCCCTCGCCGTGGCCGTCGGCGACGTTGACGCGCACCTCTCAAAAAATTTAACGCCTACACGTATCGCAAGCTCTGTGTTTGGTCAGCTCGGTAGCGATGACGAGTGTGGGCGGAGGTGGAGCCCCGCGCCCGATGCAGCAAGTGTTTACTAGTGATGGGAAGTTCGGATCATTTTACTGACTCGGATCGAGATGAACAAATCTTTTTTTAGGAAAAAAAGAGGACTCGAGAAGTGAACGGATCAAATCTCTTTCCGGCTCTAAATGCATACGATTGGCTTCTGTCTTTCATGTGTTGAACGACTCCGACCGAGGACTCGGGAGGTGAACCAATCAAATCTCTTTCCGGTTCTAAATATATATGATTAGCTTCTGTTATTCACGTGATGACCGAGTGACTCAAACAGAAGACTCGAGACATGAACGGATCAAATCTCCTTCCGGCTCAAAACGCATATGATTGGCTTTTGTCTTTCGCGTGATAAATGGCTCAAAAGACTTGAAAAATGAACGAAACCTACACATCTGTGCGCATGTGCGGATGAATGAATCACTCCCTGAGAGGACTCGTCATTCCCGGGTCATATTGAAGATTCGTTCAAAATGATTCTTTCAAAATGAACGAATCGTTCAAGAACGACCCATCACTAGTGTTTACAAGTGTGGAGTCCCGTGAAGGAGCTCCAGATGGAGACTGTTGTTTCGTGTTTACCTTATGATTAAAGTTGTTGCACGTCTGCTGGTTCCCACCTCAAAATAAGCGAGTTTGAGCCACTTGTACATTTAAGAAGTGTTCAGAAAAAACAAAACACCAGTGAAGAAACTCGACACAGAGGAACATAAACACCTATTGCCAGCTAGTGTTTCAGAAGTGTATTGCAGAGAAACAGAAACAGCGCGCAAAAGTATGAATGCACGGCTACGCGCGTTGCATGCGCCGTGGGTCATGCAGACCACTTGACGCAGAAGTATAAAGCAGGCTTTAGGGGTAAATTTTGAAGCCCTTACCCTTCACACTCATTTTTAAGGGCCAAGGGGAAGGGGTACAAAAATAGAATTGGGATTGGGCCTTATTAGTCTGCCACTCCACCACTTGCTTGTCGCTGATGTGCAGGTAAAGCGAGCTTGCTCTTGTAAACAGCACCCCCTCTGTTCCAAACATGTACCGCAATTTATTCAACATTTGTACCGGTTTGAATCGTCACATATTTGAATCGATTGTCAACCGAATCATGGTAAATTGTTACATCCCTGAAAATGAATGAATGAATGTTTGTTTACTTGTTGTAGAGTTGAATTGTGTTACAGTTGCATTTGATAAGTCAACTTCTTTCAGCTGGCCTAGAAACGTAGTGACGTTCACGTCCACCAATGACTCGAATTCAAGCTCTATATAGAACACCTGTGAGGAATTGTCTGGAATACAGAAGCGTGACAGTATGTTATTAAATTGAATTTTCCCCATATTAATTAGAAAGAAATCTATAAATTACCTGCCACAGCAACCTATTAAACAGAAGTGATTCGGCGTTAATGACGAATAAGGGAATGATTATAACTGAATACAATATAAAACAATGAAGCATCAACCCACCTTAATAAACAATCCCAGAAAAAGGAGAGTGACACCTTTATACAACTTCATTTTTGTCCCATCAGTTTCTGCTTATTGGAACAAAGTGTAGTTATTTATCCACACACCTTCATTCATCAGTAATATATTGATTTATTTATCATTAATATTTATTTAAAAGTCACTTCCACAGTAAAAAAAAAAAAGTCCTAATAGTTGAATCACCCTTTTGTTACACAAGGTGTTTATTTCTTTATTTCTTCAGTCCAAAAGAAATTGTTTTAATTTAATTCCAGGATTTTCCTCCATATAGTGGATGTCTATCAGTTCAAACTTCAGAATTGCAATTTTAGTTCAGCTTTAATGGCTCTAAATGATCCCAAAAGTGGAATAAATTTATTATAGTGAAACAGTTAGCCATTTTCTTAAAAAAAATAAAAAATAAAATAAAGTATACTTCTTTACCACAAAAACTGGCATCCCAGAGGAAGTCAAACCACTGAGCACTATAGACATCCACTATATCAGGGGTGTCCAAACTCGGTGCTGGAGAGCCAATGTCCTGCATAGTTTAGCTCCAACTTTGCTTCAACACACCTGCCACACTGTAAAAAAGATCTGTAATTTTACGTTTTTTTTTCCAGCAGCTAGGGTGCCAGAAATTAACCGTAAAACAACAGCCGTTAGATTACAGAAATTTACTGTAAAATAATTGAGGTTGAATTACAGAAATTTACCAGAAATTTTAATTTAAGTAAATTTCTGTAATTTAATGTCCGTTATTTTACAGTAAATTTCTGTAATTTAATGTCCGTTATTTTACGTTTTATTTCTGGCACCCCAGCTGCCAGAAATAAACCGTAAAATTACAGATCTTTTTTTACAGTGCAGGAAGTTTCTAGTATATCTAGCAAGGGGTTAATTAGCTGGTTCAGGTGTGTTTGATTAGGGTTGGAGCTAAACTCTCCAGGACACCAGCCCTCCAGGATCAAGTTTGGACACCCCTGCACTATATGGAGAAAAATCCTTCATGTTTTCATCAAAAACCTCAATTTTTTGACTCAAGAAAGAAAGAATATTAAACATTTTGAATTACAATGGAGTGAGTAAATTATGTGGATTTGTTTTTATTCTGCACTGTAAAAAATATCTGTTATTATATCTGTACCATTTCTGTATTTTGTGATTTACAAGTGTTTTCTGTTCATTTACGGTTGAGAATTGCATTATGGGATGTTGATCTCTGCTCTGTCGACTTTACATAAAATATATAGAGAAATAAGTCTGTAAAATAACAGAAAATGTACTGGCAGTTTACTACAAGGTTTTTGTAGAGTAGTACAACACCAACCCAGACAAGATATCACTTTAAACTATTAAAAATGTTAATAAAAGTAACTTTTTCTAACTTTTTAAGGTTAAAAGTTGTTGGAAGAAAGATCAAGCTCCCATAATGCAACTCAAAACCAGAAATAAACAGGAAAAAATAAAAACATGAATCACAAAATATGGAAAACTGCAAATTTATGAATAGTTTTAGTTTTAGTAAAATACAGTACGTTTAAAAAGCGATGAAACTACTAATTTACAGATTTTTTTACAGTGTTGAAATGAACTGAACCTATATCAAAAAATAAAATAAAAATCTGCATGACTGAAGTAACTTTTTTCATCTCATCTTATTTAAACTAAGACGAATATGCTATTATTTTAATCACCGGTCTGTTTTTTAGCACTTTATACAATTCTTTACTGCTTCATAGCTAGAAAAAGTTATGAACTGGTTTTTAATTGAGCAGATAGAAAATGGCATATTAATTATATTGTGCCCAGCTATTATTACAACAACAATGCTTATGTGACATTAGTAATATATTTGTTTTCTAAATGTTTGAATTTGTTTCTTCATCTTTTTGTCTATGATGTATTCAATTATATTGCTAATCAATTCAATTCTATATCAGGGTCGTCAAAATTTTGAGACCTTCGTTGCAATGTCATCATTTCACTTAAAAAAAAAAATTTAATAACAAAAACTACCATGGTTTTATATTAAAAGGTTAATTATTTTATTGACATTTTAGTTTGTCCTGTTTTTTTTTTTGGTTTTTTTGTTAGATCAGCCTCTCAGATGTTACATTGCATGTTGTCACATTTCTCCTCCATTATTTTATGGTAAATAATGAAAAAAAAGTAAATTCTGTATTTATGAAACAAAACCAAATAATTGTACTAGACAAGTGTGCAATTAATTTGGACAAACTTTTATACTCTGAACCTCCATGTCAGAGAGTTAGATCCCTCAAACTTGTATAAACTAATGAAGGAATATAAGTAATTAAAACACTTTCTAAAATATAATTACAACTGTAAAAAAATATCACATTTATTTACATTACCAGCCAAAATACTATTTATTTATTTAGAGGTGTGTTGTTGTTACCAAGTCTATACTTATTCGGAGCTGCAATACAGTAAAAAGAGCAATTTTGTAATTATTAGTTTCATATTAATTATGTATAATAAAAATGTAATTTATTTGTAATAAATAGCTGATACAAAGCTATTATAAGTATTAAGCTGATGCTAAATTCTCAGCATCATTACTCCAGTCCCCAGTGTCACGTGTTCCTTCAGAAATCATATATTGTATGTTGATTTGATGATCAAAAAACATTTCTGACAATATCATAAAAAAAGTGTGCTGCTCTATATTTTCTGTAAAAACTGCTACACACACACACTTTTCCTTGGCTCTCGACGAAGGCGGTCGCACTTTTTCCCTCTCCAACCCTTATCTTCCCTCCGTGTCCTGCTATCCAAACGAATAAGGAATTATGGATCTGATCAACTGGTCTCTGAACGTGATTGACACCATCTTCTCGACAAGAAGTTTGGGGCTCTGGAAAGCCCACTTGTCCTGCCGGGACGTTTGCAGCTGGATACGTGATGGACGGGTGGGAGAAGTGGCGCGTCATGTGCCTGGCTGCTCTGTCCCTGGAGGATATTGAAGATATCTACATATTCGGAACTTTGATAACAGGGTTTCTGCTGATGGGCTTATGCGGGGCCCTGGGGTATCGACGATTGATGAAATCGGTCAGTGCTGCTCTTAACCCCACCAAGCTGGCCGGCTTGATTGAAACTATAATGGGCTTTTCTACAAGGAAAAATCTTTTCTACAAGATTTGGCCAGGAAAGGAGACCAGTGACGGACATTAAATATCTGTGAAATTGGCAGATATTGACCTAAATTTGAAATATTTTCTTCTCTTTCTCTTTCCCAGTGTTTTTCCAGCCAGACGGCTTCGGCTGGAGAAAAACAACTTCTCCCAGATAGCAAAATAAGGAGACGCTCTGAAATTCTTGCTCCCTGTCAAGGACGCCTGTTGGACTCTACAGGCTTACACACACACACATACAAAGCTACAGATAGACTTTTACTACCTAACCCTTCATCCCACGCCTTCATGTGCTTTCATCCACTGGAGGGGGTAGGCGGGTCTGTGACCAGCGCCTCTATGGCTGCAGGAATCGACGGCTGCCCGCCCTTGCCTGACTATATCCACACCCCCTTTATCATCCCCTGTTGCGATGTATGTTTTGTCTATGTGTTTTATGTGCTGGACTGCTGGGGCTTTTTTTATCTCCCTGATCTCACACTGCTCTAACTCAAGAGCAAGGTGAGAGGGAGTTTTTTTGCCTCTCTTTCCTGATATGTATCTTTCTTCCTTTTTCTAAATGCTACCTCCCGTTGACCTGTCTTCCCCTGAAATGTGATGTTTGATCAAACTAACATGTCCTCACAAGGTCAAAATTTACTGGTACTGCTATACTTGTCGGGACATATGGTCTCCACAATCTAAGGAATACAAGCTACACACACATGCACAGATTAATAAAATAAAAAGGTAACACTTTATTTTGATGCTCCATTTGAGTATTAGTAGACTGTCTGCTTAATATCTGTTGATATGCTCCTTCAACAGACATTAAACTCACTATAAGAAACTTGGCAAGTACATGTCAACTTACACTAACCCTAACCCTAACCTCCAACCTAACAGTCTACTTATAATCTAATGAGAATTAGTTGACATATAGATGCAATGTAACTTAAATTCAACAAACGGACCATCAAAATAAAGTGTGACCAATAAAAATACTGCCTCATAGACTGATACAATACCAATGAAAAAAACCTTTGCACAAACAAATTTTGACACCAACATTTGCAGTATAACATGCACTGACTAACACTGATTATACATCATGATCATCACTCATTTTTTTAAACAATATCTCTATCTCCCTCGATTCTACAAATCATGCCAACACTCTTTTGTATTATATTGCTTTTATATACTTCCCTTTGCATTAACTTACTGAACAACTTTGGATGGTTAATACTATTAAAAGCTTTAAAAACATCCATAAAGTAAGTTATAATGTGCTAGTTTGTCTTAATGCAGTTCTACTAGTTCTTTAAGAAAATAAATACTGTATATTAGTAAGTATATGCTGAGCCTTAAAGCCAAACTGATTGACTAAATTCTCGCACACAACAGTTAATGCAATTATTTATTTAAAATTATTTCAATAGTTTATCTTTATTTATTTAATGTTAATCATTTATTGTTTATTTTTATTTTAATTATAATAATTAAAATAAAAATGAATTAAAATAAATAATTGATTATTTAAATAATTTATTATTTTATTATTATAAATTGTTTTATTGTAATTTTTATTTTATTTGATTCAGTAATGGATATGATCTAAATAGTGAAGTACAATACTTCAAATAAACACAACAATACTGGGTTAACCCAACATCGGGTCAAATATGGACAAACCCATTGTTTTTTTTTATTAAATGTAAATTAGATGCCACTTTATATTAAGTTACCTTAACCACTATTTACATGCATCAAATTATAATACAATACTATGTATTCACTGTGTTAATAAATTGCAGAACACTTCTGTTGCTTTTGAGGTGGGATATGGATAAGGACAGGTTTGGTGGTATGGGTAGGTTTAGGGAAGGGTTAAGGTGAAAGGGATGGTTCAACAGTGTAATTATTAATGTAATTACATGCAGGTATTTAATCAAGCAAATAAAAAAAATTGTATATACACAATAAGTACATTGTAACAAATGGTTAATTTCTCTGTAAGAGCAAATTAGTTAAGGCCACTTAATATGAAGTGACACTGTTACACTTTGTAAAGCCAATTTGTTAATATTTGGCCCAATGTTGGGTTACCACAACCAAGCATTTCTTAAAATAAACTTTCTATTAAAAAGCCCCAAAATGATTTTACATTAATAACCATTTTTTAATAACTGAACACCAAATGCAATTGAGCTCCAAATCAGAATATGAGAATGATTTCTGAAGTATCATGTGACATCCAAGATAAAAAGGCGAGCATAAGAGACTTCACAACTTAGCAGTATTGCACAATAACCCATGTTATCGCTAGTTTATACAATACCTCAAATCAATTAAAAGTTGAACGTACCTCTTTGCCATGTAAGTCCTGTCAGCATTATTGACCCATGAATTTGAGGAACAATTGTAATGCAGTGATCACTATTAAAAAAAAGCTTCAAGTGACCGTTCTGACCGCGTGACAGGAGGAAATGACATTTCCAATAACTCCTCTGATTTGCATTATTGAATCACATGACTCAAATGTATCAATAGAGATCTGTTTCATTATGAGTCTAATAAAATGGTTTCTAGTGGTTCATAACATAGCTTTCTGTACAGTAAATATTAACAGTTTTAACTAAACACAACATTTCTATTGTAGCTAAACACGTTTTAAAAGGTTAAAAAATGAGCTATATGACTTTGTATTATCAGTGTGACGGAATAATAGTAGTTAAAAATAAACCCAGGATTTACTTTAAAACTATTCTGACAGAAAATGCTTGTAAATATCACAAATAATTACAGTCTCACACACAAATAGGAAAACGGAAACATCCTTTGTATAAATATTCACCATTTGCACCCGTAATAAATCCCACAGATGTACACTGAGCAATATCAAGATGCCAAAACATCACCAAGATTAGACTTTTTCTGTTCAAGACCATATGCAACCACACAAAACCATTAGCAACTTCTTTTTCATAGGTAAACACAACTCGCACTATTACATACTTTGTATTATCGGTTATCAGAGAGCACCATCACAGGCTTTCTGGTCATTCACGTCATCTGATTTGTTAGAATGTAAATTTGTATTTAGCGAAGGCGCTGTGCAAAACCCTCAGATGACCCTGCTTATCTTATTTCTCCAGTACAACCGTCTTCATTTGCATGTATTTTGCTTACAAGCAGCATGTTTTCCTCATGCTATAAACCTTATCTGGTGTGACTAGTCAAACCTTCTTAGGTTTTGTTGGCTCGGTTTGGCTCTTGGGATATAAAACAATGCACATTTGAGACATTCAGTTGTCTCAAATTGCCAACTCATGTTTTACATATAGTGTTGCAGGCACAATTTATTACAGCTTGTAAGCAAATCCTTTTGATCATTTGAAAATATATATATTTTGTTGAATGTAGCATTGTATGCAAAGTCAAAGATGCATTATGACACTGAAAAATAGCACTGAATGTTCCAGAATAGCTACATCCTTGCTAATTTGAATATCAGTAAAATACAGTTGTTTGGGGACTCAAACCTCAAGGAAATAGAGCCTGTCAACAGCAGGTGCTTTCATTTATTCCATATAAACAAGAATAGAAACAAGCTCATGAAAGTTCGCCACTCACGAAAAAAGTCCACTGAACAACCGAACTAAATTTGCATTTGACTTTGCATGTTCTCATCATTTTTTTATGACATGGCACCTACTTTTCTGCCTCATGTTCTCTGCGATATCTTGTTCATTTTTTGTGATGACAGTTTGCATGTCATTTTTGTGCATGTCAAAATTATTAGCCCTTCTGTGAATTTATTTTCAAATATTTCCCAAATGATGTTTAACAGAGCAAGGAATTTTTCACAGTATTTCCTATATTTTTTTTTCTGCAGAATGTCTTATTGGTTTTATTTCGGCTACAATTTTAAGGTTAGTTTTATTAGCCTAGTCAACATAATTACCTTATTTAAGTCTTTAAATTGCACTTTAAACTGAACACTAGTATCTTAAAAAATTCTAGTATAATATTATGTACTGACTTCTAGTTGATCATTTGGTATCAGGAGGGGCTTCTGGGGGTTTTTGGTGTGCATGTTTTCATGTCCATGAAGTCTTTGAAGTCAGAAGACATGCAAATGAACAAACTAAACATTTCATCTTTGCAGTTAAGTTAATAAACATTATCACACTCACACTCGTAGCAGTATTATGGCTGCATCAGCACACGTCGAATGCCATAAAGGGATTATGCACCAAAAAATAAAAATGTACTCACTATGTACTTCCCCTCAAGTGGTTTCAAACCTTTATAAGTTTTTATTTTGTTCTGTTGAACATAAAATAAGATATTTTGAAACCATTGGCATTTCATAGTAGGAAAAACAAATACCATAGAGGTCAGTGATTACAAGATTCTAACATTTTCAGAAGAGCTTCTTTTGTGTTTAAAAGTTTAAGTTTAATTCAAGTAAAGGGTGAGTAAATGATGACAGAATTAAACTTTTTGGGTAAACTATGCCTTTAAAGGGTTACTTCGCCCAAAACCAACCATATGCAACATGTTCATTTTGTTTCTCTGTTATTTTTTTATCTCTGTTATTTTTTTATCTCTGTTATTTTTTTAATCTCTGTTATTTTTTAATCTCT
>CAIGQZ010034910.1:17738987-17757524 GCA_903798205.1 Danio tinwini
GGACGGACGGACGGACGGACGGACGGACGGACGGACGGACGGACGGACGGACGGACGGACGGACGGACGGACGGACGGACGGACTGACGGACTGACTGACTGACTGACTGACTGACTGACTGACTGACTGACTGACTGACAGACAGACAGACAGACAGACAGACAGACAGACAGACAGACAGATAGATAAAATGATGGATGGATGGATGGATGGTTAGATGAACGGACGGACGGACGGTTAGAGGGACGGATAGATAGATAGACAGACAGACAGACAGACAGACAGAAAAAATGCTGTTACCTGAGAGATGCACTAAATAAACACGCCACAAACAATCCAGGTAGTCCAGGGAAATTCTGCAACATGTCCATAACAAAGTACAGCACCATCTGAAAGATCAAAGCATGTCATATATAAATCCACTCTTCATATCAGGGATTAGATTAGATACGCATTCAGATCATCCAGGAGTAGTTGAGTGCTGCTTACCTGGTCTTTTGATTTGATGTACTGCTGCTCAACAGGGCTGTTTTGGCCATAACAGGCGAACATGACCAATCCCATCAGACAACTGAGCATTAGAGCCAGCTGAAGGCAGGGAAACACCATGTAACAGGACCTGCAGGTGTGGTACAATAAGATAACAACTTGAAAATCGTATCCCATCAATTTGAGAACTATGGTCATTTCGGTTAGAACCACATTTTTAGGACAAAGTTACTACAGAACAGCATTTCCTAACTGTGTTTTCATTTAACATTCAGGACAAACATATTAACAACAAAAAATCCTAAAAAAGGTCTTAACTTTAGGCCAACCCGACAGATGTCCTAACTTTTAAATAGTTTGAAAGCTTATGGAAAGGGGAAAAAAAAATAGTCTTAAAATGGCAAAACATTTACGAAATAATTAAAATAAAAATAAACCAAACATCTCAAACGGTCATCTGTTGCCTTACCTTGCTTATGCATCTGCGCTTGTAAATCTGACTGTCATATAGCCCACAACATGTGCACTCTCACATTTATTTATTTTTTTTATTTTGGGAGGAGTCAAATTTACATAAGCAGTTATAACAATCTGATGCATTTAAACCTCTTAAGTTTCTTCTGGAAACCATGTTCTGAAGTAGTCGGAGCGATCGGATTTATATCCATCTCGAATGCGCTTTGGCGGGCATTTAGACTTGTCCATTTCAAAATCAGATAGCTATCTGATAGAAAAAACCAAGCGGCAACCTCCCGCTCTCCCTCAGGAAGCCCATACGGAAGTAACTGAAACTGCAATTCATCGAAATTCCACTAGTCCTGGCTCCATAATAGAGCAAATTTCTATTGAGCCCACTGTTAAAATGGCCAACTTTACAGCAGAAAAAAAGGTGTTTACAGCCTGGTACAAAGAACGATTTTGGTTCATATAGCTAATATTACCCTTCGTGACAACTGTGAGGGGGGTGAATCTTTTTAAAACTCATCCATTTCCTTTATATTAGGTTATATTAATTTTGCATAATTAAGGGTGTGGCCACTTGAGTGACAGCTAGCTCTTGCTGGTGGCAGTCTCGTCACTTCAGCCGATTAGCCGCTGATCTCGGCATATTCATCATTGTGTTTTTGTGTTGTTTTATGTGGCTTTACACAGTGAGATGCCTTTTGGAATTATTTCTTGCAATTCTCAGATGATATGGCATGCTGTGTGCACTTAATTGTGCTCACAAACCATTCACATGGCCTCCGTTTCTCAGATGAGTGAAATTATATGCTTTTACACCATCTCTCTGAATGTATTTGTTTTATTTAAGATCATTTTTTTTTATAATGTTCTTTAGACCTGTAATGCACTCCAGAATCTGACAGATTGATTAGCTGTAGGCTTTAGAACAGTCATCTGAAGTGTTGTCATACAATTCTGCCTGGATTTCATCAATAGCTCTGCATTTACTAACACAGACTATATCTGAAGTGTTTGGAAGTAATTTGCACTTTCCTCCTGTTGAAAAACGCCATAAGAACAATGCTTATAGTGGCTCAATGTGTAATACATTGAGCCACTAAGCATTGTGCTTATGACGTTGCTTATGAAACAGTGTTTTTAAAAGTCTAAACACTTTATTGATATAGTATACAACCAAGCACATGTGGTCAGAACATAAACGAGTCTCAGGTAATGAAGTATTAAGTTTTTCTCATGCGTCTGTAGCTCCGCTCACGCTCCGCCTCTTTGCCCTTGTATGGTATGGCCCGGTTGGTGCGATGACACGGGAACAAAATGGTAGCTTCTTTTGGGTTCTTCATAAACCTATGGGTGACGTCACGGATACTACGTCCATATCTTTTACAGTCTATGGAAAAAACGCATGAAGTGACCTGATGCAAACAGCCCCTATTCGTCATTAAAGTACACAGGAAATCAAAACTAACCCTATCGATTTTGCATTGCTAGTTTTGTGGTGAACAATTTATCTGTGCATGACATTAAGAAAATAAAATTGCCTGCCCTTGTAATCTTTACTTGAATCTGAAAATGCACTTGGTGTTTGTTTTCAGTTAATTTTTAGATTAGGTCTGTCTGAGGTATTGGGCGTGGCTAACACACTTAACCACACCCCTCCAGCTGTCAGTTTTGACAACAAACAGAAATGGTGAGGAGGAGGAGTCTGTTAGGTTGTAATAACTCTCCCCAAATTCTTTTCCAGATCTTTCTGAATGAAATGCTTACTTTATCCAATCAGCTCGCAGTAGAAAAAACAAGCCACGCCTACTGTTTTCTCATTTAATATTCCATTTCACTAGGAACTGCATCACAATATGACATAAAAATAAATGGTCGCAGCTTCCAGCTCATGCAGACTTTAAGCTGAAGTCCAGAACTTTTTGGTGGATAGTAACGAGTTACATTACCTTTATTACATTTACTTGAGTAAAATTGTTGAGTAACGAGTACTTTGAGTACATTTAGGGTGCTTTCACACCTGTGAATCGATTCATTTGTTTAGAAACAGGGATTAAAATTGTTAAATTGTTGCTCTTTGTTGTTGGTGCGGTTCGCTTTCACACTACAAAGTTTCTAAACGAACCAAAATAAGTCACGTGTGAGTAAACGCTCCTCACATTGGTCAGAGTTTCAAGGTTTATTTTGCAGAGTCCCGCTCAGCTGTCGAGGGGGTGGTTTGGTGGTGTTTGACAGGGTGCGCGCGGCATGTCTGAAGAGCGAGGAGGGATGTGGTGGGAAGGGGTGATGAGAAGGGTACGCGACGTATTTGAGGACCAGGAGCAGGGCATTTTAAGGGGCAGTGAAATATACATTTACCATAAAAAAACCTTTAAACATTATTTTAACATAAAATGTTGTTTATATATATTATATATATATATATTAGGGGTGTGACAAGACGCCTACTCCAGCAGACGAGACACGACGAGATTTTTACACTATTTTAAAGAAATCCTTAATGATGAATATCAATGGAATAATCTTAGAATTCAAATGTTTTGCTAATATATGAATGGAAAATATATTTTTGTAAAAAACAAAAAAACTAAATGCAAAACAATTTAGGTGTTTTTTAATTAACTTGGAATGAATTTACTTTCATTTTTTATGTATACAATTAATTATTGCCATAATTTTATGTATGCAATAGTTTTATATTAGTTTAAATTGAATTCTATGCAATGAACATGCAAACACTGTAAAATATTTGTTAATATTTAAATAGAAAATAGCAAACTACTGACAGGCTTTTCTCCTATAGCATTTCAGAGTATTTACATTGCAGACCTGATGGTCAAATCGAATTTTCTGACAGTGTCAGATTTTTTTTTTTTGATGACCTGTTTACATTTATCATCTTGAAATGTGACTAGTACACGATTGACTGCAATTACACAGCACACGGCAAAAGGCGCAATGACCAGAAAAAAAAGCAGGCGCTGACTAACAGCTGATAATAAAGCGCTCTTTTTTTCTCCATTCCTGTATTTATTCAGTTTGCATGGTTTCATTTTTTTTTTTCTTGACAAGTTGTTTTGCTGTAGTTTATGACAAAAACATTCTCATTTGGCCATTTTCTCTTTATCTAGGCCTTTTTTAACCAGTAGGCATCTTGATGTAATGTTCATGGCGTGATTTCTGCGTGTATGCAACAGTTTATGTTGGTTATGTGGCAGATGGTGAGCTTTTTCTCTCTGGTGAACATGCTTAAATACTTGTGCTACATCACACATATAAAAGCTTTTTAGTCCCTGTGTGGAATTTGGTCACTTGAACCAGCAAAAGAAAACGTCCGCTTTTCATGTACAGCATAAACATGTTTGGTAATGATGAAGGCTGGTGTGTTGAGTCTCCAGCAGTTCAGTATGTGTGTGCGTGCTTAGAGATGTGTGTAGGTGCAGAGAATATTGTGTCAAACAGCTGTGTGGACTGTCCTATCGCAAAATGCGGCTAAAAGTCCTACACGATGGTAGCCTAATAGTTTGATTTCGGTGTTTACATATATGTACTGCACTTCAATAATGACTTTCAGCACATTAAAATGACATTCCAACGCGTGGTAATGTCCATGGTTAATTTGAGTGGCAGCAACCCTTTGGCCGGTGAGAAAAAAAAAGCAGTTACGTCACACCCGCCCGCCCAACCGAGTGACATGTGCAACACAAAGGCCAGCCTTACCAGGTGTGTGCAAAGCACTTGATTTGCGGTTTAAATTCAATCCTGCTTCCAATCTTCAATGCTAATCTTACCCTCACGCTCCATATAGATAGATAGTTGAAGTCAGAATTATTATCCCCCTGTTATTTTATAAGAAAATTTTTAGGTGATATAAAACAAATAGACTTTCACCAGAAGAAAAAATATTATAGGAAATACTGTGAAAAAAATCCTTGCTCTGTTAAACATCATTTAAAAATATTTTAAAAAGAAACAAAAAAGTCACAGGAGGGCGAATAATTTTGACTTCAACTGTATGCGTGTATGTAATATATATATATATATATATATATATATATATATATATATTGTATATATAAAAATAATTAAAGGTGCCGTACGTAAGTTTGACACCCAGTGGTTGTATTGCACTCCTGGATCAAAACAAACGCAAGCACTGGTTGCCAGATTGAGTGCAGGAGCGGGTGATTTAAACTGTTCAATTCATTTCACCTTGATTTGTATAGCGCTTATACAATGTAGATTGTGTCAAAGCAGCTTCACATAGAAGATTATAGTAAATTGAAACGGTGTCAGTTCAGTTTTCAGTGTTTAAGTTCAGTTCAGTTCAGTTCAGTGTGGTTTAATGATCATTACTGAAAATCCAAACACTGAAGAGCAAATCCATCGATGCGCAGCACTACAGATCCCGAACCATGCAAGCCAGTGGCAACAACTGTGTTCTAAATAAAAGCAACGACACGTGATAGAGGGAACACTCAAAAAAAAAATTCCTCATTCAAACTACTTATTTAAAATGAAATGAAACAACACAATCCTTGTGATTTCATTGGGACAACATATTTTTTTTATGTTCAGTCCACATAAATTTGTTACAAGTGTTAAGTTAACTTTAATTTTTGTTGGGACAACATGAATGAATTGTGTGGAACCCTGCATTTTTTACAGTGAATATTTTCCATATTAAAAGGAGTTTTTGCCCTAACAAGCACCTCGGATTGATATATTAGAAACAGCTTCAATTTCTCACAGCAGATAGTTCACTTCAGATGTTGAAATACAATAAACCGTTTGAAATTGAACTTTAGAACTAAACGCATATGAGTGATTCAGCATCTACATTTAATGATGTTAAAGAGGGTTAACATGTATTAAACAGATTATAAACCTTACCGTTTCATGAGTGAGTGCATATTCTGTGCTTCTGAATGGCTGTATTAAAATTTCTGTTGTGTTTCGTCTGGTGCAAACAGCCAAACTGCTCATCACTGCTTATCTCGTCATGTAGCATGTTGTTAGGACACAGACGCATGCTTTCAGAGTATTTTTGAATGAATGAATGAAATACGTTGCTTTCCAACAAGGCAACCTGGGGTGCTGAAATATAATTGGCTAAACTGGCATTGGGCAGGTTAAATTTACCTACACAAAGACAGCGCTCTGGCACGGAAAAAAACATTTTCAAAGCAGAATATCTGACTTCAGCATTGTGAACAAGTATGTTCACTTAGGATGTTTCTTAAATATCTGCACACATATTATGGTATTTTTATGCTTTAGAAGAGTCAAAAACTGACATACAGCACCTTTAATTAAAAGTAACTAGTAACTACTTACTCAAGTAATTTTTTCTTTACATACTTTTTTACTCTTACTTGAGTAACTTTTAAGATTGTTAGTTTCACTTTTAAGTAAAAATTTCCACAAGAACTTGTACTTTTACTTGAGTATAGATTTAGGATACTTTACCCACCTCTGCCTACAGCATTTTAAGGGTCAGTTTTTGGCTGAAATGAGCACTTACATGACGGCTTCTCTCTCTGTTCGTGAGCTGAGGTAGCGCTGAACCTGAGCCTGGTTCACTCCATACAGAGACAGCATGAGAAACACTCCTCCAACAGCCAACGTCCAGAACGTGTGTCTCACTGTCGGATCAGGATTCAGGCTGAACAAACAGAGAGATAATCATTGCAGTACCATTCATGCGTCTGTTCACTTCAGCTTGAATTAACCCTTGTGTACTGTTCAAATTGACTACCCTTTCGTTATGTTGGGGGCTGTTTTTGCCCCATTGACTTCCATTATAATGACATTTTTTAATTGCAAAGCCATGACAGCATATAATCATACATACTTGATTGCTCATGGTTTTCCCTGTTGGCAAGAGGTCAAATGTGTATTTTTTACTGTTAATCATCAGTTACAGTGCAAATAAAAAAGCTTTTATATGCATTTAAAGTCAACATACTCAATCCCAGATATGCGTCCACCGTCTCTGACTTTACTCCAGGCTTCAGAAAGACCACCAGCCTGATGAACACCCACAATAATGACAGCCAGCTGACCAGTGAACATGACCACCGTCTGGAAAACATCCGTCCAGACCACTGCCTTCAGCCCACCCTGCCAACAGGAAACAACACACACACAATAAATCACAAAAGCTAAAAAATGATCAGCACAATGGTCTTTCAGGCCTGTTTTATGGGGTTTTGTGGCCATTTGTGCTTTATGCTATTTAAATAGCATATTCAGGCTTTTATGATATAGTATGATGTATGTAGGGTGACACGGTGGCTCATTGGTTAGCACTGTTGCTTCACAGCAAGAAGGTCGCTGGTTCGAGTCCTGGCTGGGCCAGTTGGCATTTCTGTGTGGAGTTTGCATGTTCTCCCCATGTCGTCGTGGGTTTTCTCCGGGTGCTCCGATTTCCCCCACAGTCCAAACACATGCGCTATCATATCCATGTGAACTGGATAAACTAAATTAGCCATAGTGTGAGAATGAGAGTGTATGGATGTTTCCCAGTGCTGGGTTGCAGCTAGAAGGGCATCCACTGTGTAAAACATATGCTGGATAAGTTAAATAATGAATAAAGGGACTAAGCAGAAGGAAAATGAATGAATGAATAATGTATGTAGAGAAAAACCTTGTTATTCAGAAGTCAAATCTATTCAGAAGTCAAAATACTTGCTCATCTGTATCCCCCAATAATACAGTAGTTTTACAATTAAAGCTCCTTACTTTTAAATGGGTCAATGACCTTTTTTAATTTATTTCTTTTGTACCACACTCTTGAGGTCCAGTTTTATTTTATTTAAATATACATTTTTTGTTCACCAGTATGCTGTGTTTGAATGGCCGTGGCTGACTGTAGACTTAGAAGTATACGCCCACTTCTGTGATTGGCTAAGAAGTTTGCATATTAACAGAGCTAAACAGGCAGTGAAGTAGAAGTGGGCGTGGGAGCCCACTGGAGCCCAATCTTCTGTGGAGGCAGGGCTTATGCGCTTTATTAATGTTCCAGAGCCTGTGGATTTTAAATAAAAGCTGATTTGAGCTCTTTTTATTGGACTGTGACCTCTTATATGTCAAAAACTCAATGGAATTTAGTTTCTCAGTTCATTACACTTTATATTATGCATGCAACAAGGTGATGGTTGAGGTATGAACATATAAGCGTGCTGGAAATAAACACATCAAAAGCTTGACAAATCATATTTGATACTCACATCTGAAGATTTTTCTAAATATGTAAATTAAAGTGGCTGTATCCCAATCAGCATTCATCTTGAAATGTTACCAAAAGCTTTTTTTCCCCAACGACTCTTAGTACGCCGGTCGAACCACTTTTCCGAATTTTCATTGCCAATCATAGCCAATCATATGATTTATTTTGAGTCAATTTTGAATTTCCAAAACCACTGTAGAGCTGTGGGGATCAGGGACAGGTTGGCTTGACTTACGTCCAGATCCATAAAAGTTTTTTTTGTATTTACTTAATTAAAGCTTCAATAGAAGCTAAAAGTAAACAAATATACATATATAATTTATGGCAATTCTATATTTTCTGCAGCAAAGTTTTGATCATTTGGAGACTTTAGAAATGGGAGTATAAAATATAATGAGGTATGAGGTATAAATCTATGCTCTATTGGGTTAATGACCAACATTAGATGCATTAAACAACAACAAAAAAACATTTCAGATGTGAAGCAAGCTTATGAAAATTGACAAAACTGAACTTTTTACAACAGGACCGGATAAAAGCAAACTATATAACAACTGATAAAATGCTCTTACCAGTGCCGTATAAAGAGTGCACACTAATCCAGTCGCCAACACTGCTCCCCATAAATGAAAACCAGTAACTGAAGGCAAACATGTCAGAACAGAGTCAATTATCTGTATGCTTTAAATATGCTACATTTTGATTATATATTATTATATTATACCTGCATTCAGCGCAAGAGCAGGTGTATAGATGCCAACACCCATATAAATAACCTGCAAAAAGAAAACCACACCATAACTTAAAATCATGCAATACTATAAATATGTGAAATTGAAAGTAAAACTAAAGCTTTCTTCTACTTACCATCTGAAAGATGAATGTAACAGTGCCGCATATACGGACGGCTTTGCAGAAGCGCAGCTCCAAATACTGTGAGGTGAATTAAAGATGACAAAACAATAAAGTGTTACGTTTAGATACAAGGATATTGCTTTATTAATATATATAATATGTTAAAGTGCCCCTATTATGCTTTATGTGATATTAGCTTTCATATAATGTGGAATGTAGCTGTTTGTTAATAAAAAAATGTCTGAAAAGTATCAGAAGTTGCTGCCCAAATGAAAGAAGTTTCTGAACTGCCTGAAACAAGTCATGAGTAAATAATTTTATTTCCAAACACCTTCGCATAATATCCGTCTATGGTCTTTATTGACTGCCTGAAAATAACATCTATCTACTGTGACACTGACACAATGGGAATAGTCTGGTTTGTGTTGGTGACATTTCGAGAAGATGCCGCTTTCTTTTGCTGCTAAAGCAAAAACACTTTGCATGATGTTCCAAAATAAGGACATATCAACTGCTTGAGTTGATATGGTTTGCAGCACTGTTGTTTACAAGTACTGAGGAAGAGCTAACATTCAGATATAATGAGTGTTTGGTTTCTAAAATGTGCTGAACTATCAGAGTAGAGGCATCTGACCAATCAGAGTAGAGTAGAGCCATCTGAACCTTCAGAGCAGACTATAGCCATGTAACCAGAGCAGAGTAGGGTCGGGAGTAGAGTAGGGTAGGATCATCTAGCTAATCAGAGCAGAGTAGGGCCATCTGACCAATCAAAGCAGAATAGAGCCATCTAACCCATCAGAAAGGAGTAAGTTGGAGTAATCGGGCTAATCATTGCAGACTATAGACATCTGACCAATCAGAGCAGAATAGAACCATCTAACCAATTAGAACAGAGTAGTATAGGGTAAGCTGGCCAATCAGAGCAGACTATAGACATTTGACCAATTAGATCAGAGTAAACTAGGGTAGGGTAGTCTGGCCAATCATAGCAAAGTAGGGCCATCTGACCAATCAGAGCAGAATAGAGCCATCTGACCAATCAGAGCAGAATAAAATAGGTCCATCTGACTAATCAGAACAGAGTAGAGATCATCTGGTCAATCAGAGCAGTGTAGATTAGGGTAGGTTCATCTGGCCAATCATAGCAGAGTAGTGTCATCTGACTAATCAGAACAGAATACAGCCATCTAACCAATCAGAACAGAATAGGGTAGGGTCATCTGGCCAATCAGAACATAGTAGGGTAGATTAATTTGACCAATCAGAGCAGAGTAGGCCATTCTGGCCAATCAGAGGAGAATAAATTCATCTGACCAAGCAGAGTAAAAAATGTCCATGTGACCAATTAGAACAAAGTAGAGTAGGATTGGATCATCTGGTCAATCAGACCAGTGTCGATTAGGGTAGTGTCATCTGGCCAATCAGAGCAGAGTAAAATATGTCTATCTGACCAATCAGAACAGAGTAGGGTAGGGTCATCTGGCCAATCAGACCAGACTATAGACATCTGGCCAATCAGAACAGAGTAGGGCATTCTGACCAATCAGAGCAGAATAGAGCCATCTGACTAATCATAGCAGAGGCCATCTGACCAATCAGAACAGAGTAGAGTAGGATAGGATCTTCTGGTTAATCAGAGCAGTGTAGAGTAGGGTCATCTAGCTAATCATAGCATAGTAGGGCCATCTGACCAATGAGAGCAGAATATAGCTATCTAACCAATCAGAACAGAGTAGAGTAATGTAGGATCATCAGGCCAATCAGAGTAGAGCAGACTAGAGCAGATTTGGGCCATTTAACCAATCAGAGCAGAGTAGGCTCTCAGAAAGGCGGGTTTAAAAATCTGTAATTTTAGACAGTGAGAAAAGGCCTTGACGCTGCAG
The DNA here is from genome assembly GCA_903798205.1 of Danio tinwini. NCBI lineage: Eukaryota > Metazoa > Chordata > Actinopteri > Cypriniformes > Danionidae > Danio > Danio tinwini. Next base: position 17,749,909 of record CAIGQZ010034910.1, read on the forward strand.
TGAATATTATGAGGAAACTACAGTGTTTTTGACCTTGGATGTGACCATGTACAGTATATCTATTATCGGAAAATGCTCTTTAAAAAGAGCAATAGGGGAACTTTAGAAGACTGTGTACCTGATAAACACTGGTGAGATGCAGTCTGTAGAACAGGGGAATGAAAATGTGCGCTGGAATCAGAAGACCCAGAACATATGAGCAGCCAATGAACCAATACTGCGTGCCATGGGCGTAAACCTCAGCCGGGGTGCCAATGATGGCCACAGCTGACTGGAAGGTAGCCATGAGGGACAGAGAGAGCGGCAGACACTTCATGCTCCTGTCGGCGATCAGGAACTCTTGCGTGGTGCTCTGCCGTCCTCCAGTGAAGGCGTAGTACAGGCCGATGGACATGGAGGCCACCAGCAATAACCCAAATATCACAAAATCGATAACGGTGAAGTACTTGTGCCCTGCGGGATCCATGTTGAGACTGCAGGCATGAAGCGTGATATTAGAGTCTCCACTGCGTGATCAGGGCGAAGGTCAAAGCCATCGCTCCCCCAATCTGATGACGACGAGCTGAAACTGATAAAAGATAATGCACTCATTAGTCAGTCAGGATATGTGTGTGTGCTAGCAATGAACAGTTCCTACTGCATTTATTTATTCATATATTTTTAATGCCACATCAGCAGCATTGGTTATATTCATAGCAACATTTGTACTAATACTAAAGGCTGATTTATACTACTGAGTCGAGTGATCGGAGTGACCCATGGCGGCTGCATTGCACATGGGCCTGCATTTATACTTCTGGGTTAGGCCTGGGTGATTTGACCTGAAATAACAATCTCTTTTACTTGAACATTTTAACTCGATTATGATTAATGAACGATTCTTTTATTTTATTTTATTTTTTTTGCCCTCATAGTTTACAAACAGGTTTTGTACAGTAAACAGTATGCTCACTTTCCCCCCCCCCCAATTCCTTTTTATTATATTTTAACATGTACATACACATTTCCATGTGTCAAATATAACATAAACCAACAAGCAAACAAATGAACAAACAAAACAAAAGGCTTCTCAGTACTTTACATCAGAATACAATATCACCTCTTTTACTAATCATCTGGTAAAACATTTCCAAAACCACCAACTTAACAAAAACAACATAAAAGCTCCCAAAACTCTTTCAAAAATTATGTATTTTTTTCTTAATAGATAAGTTAGTATGCTCACTTTGAATGAAGGGTGCATTGCTTGACATCTATCTATGAATATTAATGAAATTAAAACAAGCGTTGCCTAAACGCAACAGTCACTTTTTTTCTTATAAAAAAGTGAAAATAAATAACTTGTAAACAAAACAATGAAACTTTTGGAAACTAAATAAATTATTTTATTTTGTTTTATATATTAAAAAGTAAAACACCAGCAGTATCTTTTCTAAATAAAATAACTCTTGCATATCCTGTAAATAATATTTCAAGAGTTCAGATGCAAAAGCCGCTAAACGCCACTCCCGCCAAAAATGAGATAATGGCATTGAGCGAATGCTTTAGGCTTGCAGTACATGTTCAACAAATAGTTTTGCATCAAATCATCTGAATCGCAGCTTCAGCCCATTCAGAAATAACAGTTTGTTTGCAAAAACCTCTAAACGCCACTTGCTTTTGACAGCAAATGCCGCTATATCCTGAGAACCAGAAGGCACGGATCGAATCCTATGTTGTCAATGTAACGGCACGCTGATACGCTGGCTTTTATAAGACTGTTTTATTCCGCTTCCGATTTAGATTTTAAAAGATGGAGTTCGATGAACTAGACAAGACTATACGACTGTCAGTAAATGGCAAATGAAAACGTCTTGTACCTCAAAACTCTGTGCATTATAAGGATAAGAAAACACACTGTACAGTCAGAAGTGTAGGATGCATTTCTAATGTTTTTTTGTGCAGCTGCGCTACTTTGAATGAATCCGATTTACTTTACATTAAACGGCAACACCGTTTCACGGATGACAAAGATGCCTTTGTTTTAATCCCACATGGATGCTATGAGGATAAACAAGAGACAAAAAAAGACAGGCCCAATCCCAATTCTATTTTTGTACCCCTACCCCTTCCCTTTCCCCTTGGCCCTTAAAACCGAGAGTGAAGAGGAAGGGCTTCAAAATTTACCCTTGCACACGTCATCATATGTCATCACGATCTCTTGCTTCATATGAGATCAGACGATTGTGACTGAAGGCAAATATTATCTGAAGGCATATATTATGTTATCATAACGATCTAATGTGGCAAAAAGATCGTAACTATACTGCGCATTTACACCGTGGCCATATGCATCTATGTAAACACACCAAAAACAACATTAACATTATAGTAGACACTGTAAAAAGCTCATTCTCAGCCACTAGACTTTTCTGACAGGGTATTTGAGTGTCATCGAGTGTCAGAATGTTGTGGGACTGCTGTACAGGAGTTATTATTAGGGATTATAGATTGCGAAATTTAGAGGTTTTTATTGTAGCGTTTTTTTTATAAAAGCATGACGGTAAAACACGAACGCGGTTATGAATATATTAAAACATGTGTTTGTTTGTTGTAAAAATTTGTAGTACTGGCAAAAAATACTTATTTTTGGATCTCCTTACTTCCGGGTGCAGCTGTGGCTGGTGTATTCTAGGAAATTTTCTTTCCCCTTGGTTTCGAGTGTGGTCCTGAAAAATCTTTGTTCAAAGGGCTATCTACCCCTTTCCCTTAGCCCTACACCTTCAAGCTAAAGAGAATTGGAACACCCCTACCCCTTCGTGGGAACGTGCAAAACGAGATGTAGGGGATGTAGATGTAACAAGATGTTCATACTACCTATAAGCCTAATAAGCTTTTTATATTAATGCACAATGCGCAGATAGTGATGTTTCACAATGTTTTTACAGTACATTATTTGAATCTAACAAGTTTAGTTAAAGTTTACATTGCTTTACTTACATTAAATATAAATCCCAAATGTCAGAAATGACAGTAGATTGTTAAGATTTAATTAATGTCAATTTTAATGTTATTGATTAATGCACTTGACAGATTTCATTCATTCATTTTCCTTTAGTCTGGTTTATCAGAGGTTACCATAGCAGAATGAACCACCACTTACTTGACAGATTTATGTGTTTTTAATTTTAGGTGGTTTGTGTAATGTGTTTTATGTTTGGTAAAGTAATTTGCATCTTTAGTAATTTTTCATCTAATTACAATGTCTTGTCCCAATAGGTGGATTTAGAGGTTTTTGCAACAAAAAGCACAAGTGGATTTAGCTGGTTTTGACGCAAAGGAAAATCTACCTTGTTAAAAACCAAAGATTTGTCTAAAGTGACATTTTTGAAAAACATTTATTTTATTTACTAGTTAATAACCTTATCACTACCTATAAAATAACATTTCTGAACCTAATTATAGAAACCTGATGGAAAATGCTCATTTACAAGAAAAGAGGTCTGATGGGTTTAGAGGGTTTTGCATCTGAACTCTTCCTTTTATTTTATAACATTATAACAGTGCATTTCTTGCATCTTCTGTAAACAAATATTTTAATGTAGATAAGAATTTTAATGTAATGGAAAATATGCCGTCTCAAAGCATCTCTGGAGCAGCTTCCAATCATCGTCAGTGTCGTGCAAAGTAAGGCTTGACTAGAGATCAGATGTGGCTTCAAAATGGATGCAGAAGTATAAATCAGCCTTAACTGCATGTCTTGCGCGTAGTCATGCATTTATACTTCTGCATGCTGTTTGGGCTCTGCAATAACACTTTTTAAATGCTCGCTAACAGTAGGTTTTATGTTGTTCTGTGTTGGGTTTCTTCACTGGTGTTTTGTTTTTTCTGAATGCTACCTTAATGTACAAGTAGCTAAATGTAAGTGTTGGCGTCAGCCACTGGTGAGAGGTATAGACCACACGAAAGCTGCGCCGGACCCTACGTGTGTGTGCTTGACGCAAACGTATAAATCAGCCTTAAGTATCCAATACATAATTTACAATAATAACTGTTTCTTAATAACCATGCAACAACTTTAATCATAAGGTAAACACAAAACAAGAGTCTCCATTTGGAGCTCCTTCACGCAACTCCACAGTCCACACTTGTAAACACTTGCTCCATCAGGCTCACGGCTCTCAGCACCACCCACACTCATTACCGCTACCAAGCCGACCAATCACAGAGCTTGTGCCATGCGTTGTGTAGTTACATTTTTTCAGAGGTGCGCATCAGCGTCAGCCACGGCAAGGGCTATGCGACCGCATAGAATTAACCTTAAGTGTCCAATATATCATTTACAATAATAACGGTTTCTTAATAACCATGCACTGTAAAAAAAAACATACAACTAATAAAATAAAAAAATCATCCCTCAAACTGATCAATGATAAATATTGTAAAACTCAAAATTTTTCCCCACTTAACTCCACATCATTGGTATTATTGTGCACAGTTTCAATCATTATCATTTGTAACCCCTGCCTTCCAAGCAATTATTAAATGATTCCAACCATCTGATGAATTGATCATTTAATAAATCATATCCCGGTCTTCATTTTCATTGAAAATATAAAATGTACATTCTATAAACTGTTTCTAAAACATTTGTTTTATATTTATAATATTCATTCATTCATTTTCTTTTTGGCTTAGTCCCTTTTATTTATCCAGGGTCTTCACAGCGGAATGAACCGCCAACTTACGCAGCGGATGTCCTTCCAGCCGCAACCCATCTCAAGGAAACATCCACACACACACACACTCATTCACACTCATACACTACGGACAATTTAGCCTACCTAATTCACCTGTACCGCATGTCTTTGGACTGTGGGGGAAACCGGAGCACCCGGAAGAAACCCACGCGAACGGAGGGAGAACATGCAAACTCCACACAGGAACGCCAACTGACCCAGCCGAGGCTTGAACCAGCAACCTTCTTGCTGTGAGGCGACAGCACTACCTACTGTGCCACTGCGTCACCTTTATAATATTTATTATAATATCTATTAAATATAACATGTTAAATATTAATTGTTAACTTAATAATACTTTTAAAAGCGATACATTTAACCAAATGTACATTTCTAAATTATTTCTAAAATGTTTGTTTTATATTTTTTAAATATACATTGTTTAATATTATTTAATAATTCGTTAACAACTGCAACAACCAGCAATTATTGAGGTTAAATATTATGTTGTTGTGGTCAGGCATGGGACAATAACCCGTTTCAAGGCATACCGCAGTTTGAAAAATCTCTGTTATACCCTTCTTAGGGTATATGTAAGGTTTTTTGTTTGTTTCTTTTATGTTTTTCATGACTATTTTATTTAGTTTTTAGGGCAACAGCATCTCCAGCAGAAAAGGAACCTTCACAACAAAAACTACTGGTCTAAAATATTTTAAATGTTTCTTAAAATGAGCTGCATGGTGGCGCAGTGAGTAGCCCGATCGCCTCACAGCAAGAAGGTCGCTTGTTCGAGTTGGCGTTTCTGTGTGAAGTTTGCATGTTCTCCCCGTGTTGGTGTGGGTTTCCTCAGGGTGCTCCGGTTTCCCCCACAGTCCAAAGGCATGCAGTACAGGTGAATTGGGTAGGCTAAATTGTCCATAGAGTGTGTGTGAATGAGTGTGTATGGATGTTTCCCAGTGATGGGTTGCAGCTGGAAGGGCATCCGCTGGGTTAAACATGCTGGATAAGTTAGCGGTTGATTCCACTGTGGCGACCCCTGATTAATAAAAGGACTAAGCCGAAAAGAAAATGAATTAATGAATGAATGTTTCTATAATGAATGTGTTCAATGAGGGAAAAAAGATGTTGATTTTTACCCAGACTTTTAAAAAGAACTTTTTGGAGCAGTGATTACAATACCGTGAAACCTTTATCCAAGGTTATAATACGGTCAGAATCTTACACTAGCCTATGTATAGTTGTGGCTACTGTAAAATTGCACATGTTCAAAGTTTTTAATCATTTTAAAAGCCAATTTAATCAAATGTAAATATTACAAATGATTTCTAAAGTTGGCTTTATATTTATTAAATCTAAAATGTCAAATATTAATCATTCATTACTAATACAGAAATACCAAATATATATTATTAAAATGTACTTTATAATGTTTCATTGCAAAGACCAGCAATTAAGTTGTTAAAACTGCCCATATTAAAAGTTTTTTAATCATTTTAAAATGAAAACAACCTCACACTCATTCAGGGGTGTCCAAACTCGGTCCTGGAGGGCCAGTGTCCTGCATGGTTTAGTTTAGATAGAGGTAAAGTTGGTTTTATATTCACACATTCGTTCAGTGACACACTCCCTATATTGTTTACTATGGCACTTTGAATATTCGGTCTGAAATCACATCTAAGAATGACCTCAAAACAACAACAGCACCATTTAATTGACTGTAAACAATGCTGTACTTTGATAGTCATTGGCTGCTAATATGATTTCCTTATTCAGAATTAGCAAACAATACATTTCCTAAATTTTATTATCAAGGAGAACGTCTGAATGTGTGAATATAAAACCAACTTTACTTCTATTTAGTTTAGCTCCATCTTCCTTCAACACACCTCCTTGGAAGTTTTTAGTATACCTAGACAGAGCTTGATTAGCTGGTTCAGGTATGTTTAATTGGGGTTGGAACTAAAATACAGGGAGTGCAGAATTGTTAGGCAAATGAGTATTTTGACCACATCATCCTCTTTATGTATGTTGTTTTACTCCAAGCTGTATAGGCTCGAAAGCCTACTACCAGTTAAGCATATTAGGTGATGTGCATCTCTGTAATGAGAAGGGGCGTGGTCTAATGACATCAACACCCTATATCAGGTGTGCATAGTTATTAGGCAACTTCCTTACCTTTGGCAAAATGGGTCAAAAAAAAGGACTTGACAGGCTCCGAAAAGTCAAAAATAGTGAGATATCTTGCAGAGGGATGCAGCACTCTTAAAATTGCCAAGCTTCTGAAGCGTGATCATCGAACAATCAAGCGTTTCATTCAAAATAGTCAACAGGGTCGCAAGAAGCGTGTGGAAAAACCAAGGAGCAAAATAACTGCCCATGAACTGAGAAAAGTCAAGCGTGCAGCTGCCAAGACGCCACTTGCCACCAGTTTTGCCATATTTCAAAGCTGCAACATCACTGAAGTGCCCAAAAGCACAAGGTGTGCAATACTCAGAGACATGGCCAAGGTAAGAAAGGCTGAAAAATGACCACCACTGAACAAGACACACAAGCTGAAACGTCAAGACTGGGCCAAGAAATATCTCAAGACTGATTTTTCTAAGGTTTGATGGACTGATGAAATGAGAGTGAGTCTTGATGGGCCAGATGGATGGGTCCGTGGCTGGATCGGTAAAGGGCAGAGAGCTCCAGTCCGACTCAGACGGCAGCAAGGTAGAGGTGGAGTACTGGTTTGGGCTGGTATCATCAAAGATGAGCTTGTGGGGCCTTTTCAGGTTGAGGATGGAGTCAAGCTCAACTCCCAGTCCTACTGCCAGGTTCTGGAAGACACCTTCTTCAAGCAGTGGTACAAGAAGAAGTCTGCATCCTTCAAGAAAAACATGATTTTCATGCAGGACA
>CAIGQZ010034910.1:17762524-17774039 GCA_903798205.1 Danio tinwini
GAGCTAAACTATGCAGGACACCGGCCCTCCAGGACCGAGTTTGGACACCCATGTCTTAAACCAAATCCAGAGAAACAGAATTATCAACTCGTCTCCTAAGTTGTTTTCTTAGCTGTATAGTTTGTGACATCATAAACATCTTTAATATTTATCAACATTATGTCTCCTCGCTGAATAAAAGTGTGTCCTTTATTTCAGCAGGATCTTGTTGGTTCGGTGGAGGTGATGGAGAGCAATGAGCTGTGCAATATTCTGGTTCTTATGTGTTCAGCACAAAGCGAGACCCTCAGAGCTGTTTTATGCACGCTGGAGTATAAAGATCTCACACAGAGTCTCCCAACACACGTCAGCATTGAGAGTGAAGGTACAATAAACATTACACTGCTTACCCTTTCTAAATCAAAGTAAAAGATTCCTGTAGTTTGTTTGTGTCCTCCACACTTTCTATGATATATTTTTTAATCGATGCACATGTCCACATACAATAACTTTGCATGCATGCTCTAAAACATGGGTGACCAACCCTGTTCCTGGCGATCCACCATCCTGTAGATTTCAGCTCCAACCCTGATCAACACACCTGAACAAATTAATTAGAACCTGAGGAGCACTTGATAAATACAGGCAGGTGTGTTTGATATGGGCTCCAACTGAAAACTGCAGGAAGGTCGATCTCCAGGGCCCGGTTTTTCAAAAGGTTTAATCCGGATAAAATTGATCCGGATTTAGTAATCCTTTTTTTGCGATCCGTGATCACGTAATCCAGCTTACTTTTTGAGCCAGTTTTTCAAAGCAACATCGGATTGGATCAATCTGATCTGGATAGGAACTTTTTAGGATCACTAAATCTGGATAACCAGTGCTCAAACAGAATAGGTAATCACAATGTAGAACTATAGAAATTTAAAGAGCAACAAATAAAATAGCCAGTGTGAGGTCAAAAGAACTTTTGTTTTTATTTTAAATGAAAATACACACATTAAAAAAAAAAAGTTTTAAATATAGATGTATTGAATTAAAAAAAGACTTAATGCCAAAAACTCTGCAATAATTTTAGACTTCCTTATCTAATGTGGAGAGACCAGCTTGTCTGAGCGTAGCCTTTAGGAGGCGAATCTTGAGTCTGGCCTTGGTTTGCTGCAGTTTGGTCAGAGTCAGTTGTTCCTCTGCTAGATGAAGCTGTGCTTCTGCCCTTTCAGTCTCTTTTTCCAAATGTTGAAAATGATTTCAGAAATCAGTGATTGCCATTCTTTGCATTTTTTGGTTATTCTGTTATCATTGCATGCATCACTAATAAATATTCGAAAAACAAAAATATTTTCCATTGTGATGAGTTTATATATTTTAATTAGTGACAGAATAAAATGTATTGTTTTTGTTTAATTTTGACAGCTGTTTGGGGGATTATTTCATGAGGCCAAACTCTTTCCTCTTTGCTGTAGGCCTATACTGAAAGGCTGAATACGTTAAAGCCTATACCTGATGGATAAACAAATACAATTAAAACCTTATGAATAAATATGAATACATATTAATAAATATGATCTCTTGTAAGATACTGCTGCATGATCCAAATATAGTATTATTTGATACATTTTTTAAGTTTTCATTACATTTTGGGCATGAAATTTACGCTGAATCCACCCTTCTGATGGGATCAGTTTAATCCAGATTTGTTGGATCTAAGTGATCCAAATCCTACAAAATATGTCTGAAAAACCCAAACTAAAGGTTTGATCTGGATCAAAACCAAGATTGGATTACGAGATCTAATCTGATTATGTAATCTGTTTTTTCTTTTTGAAAAACCCATTTTCAAGATTTGATCCAATCCAAAATCCTAGTGGATTACTTTTGAAAAACCGGGCCCAGAAATAGGGTTGAGCACCCCTGCTAACTAACTCTGTGAAAGTTCTAATGAGCAGGTGTTGCATTTGAGATTGTTTCAGATAGCCTTGAAACTCCAAGCAGCATCAGATGATTTTTTGTCAACATGGATGAAATAAGACGTAAAGTTTCAGCTCAAAATACCACGCAGATAATGTTTTATAACTCTTTGACACTGACCCTGTTAGGCTTTGATTCTAATTGTGCTGTTTTGGTGACTGTCGCTTTAAATTGCGCTTTAAATTTGTACTGTCGCTTGACACGTACAAAGGAAGAATGTCAATCAAAGTGTTTCTGCAGACTGTTTTTATCAAGTGTGGTTATAAAAAAAATTTAATACATCTTTACCATTAGAAGCTGGTTATATTCACACACTGCCGCCACACAACTGTGTTTCAACCCTTTATAAAAGTGATTCTAGCATAATAGGTGCCCTTTAAAATACAATTTGTTGTCTGTTATGACCACAGTAACAACATCAAAATGAGGGAAACACAAATGGATCAGTCTAGGGGTTTATTAACAAAACAACCAGACATTAACAAAAAGTGGGGAGAAAACACAACAAACTAAGGCTGAACACAGAATAGAGCATAACTCCGCGTCTGGACAGCAGCTCAACTTCCCCTGTCACTGAAGTGCTGCAGCATGAGCTCTTATAACGCCGACGGTCAATGATCCACAGGTGCAACAGAGTCTACTCATGTAACAGTCCATGATATTTATTTGCAGTTTGTCAGGCTTAGAAAAATGAATGCAAAAAATGTATGCATTCAACTACAGTATATGTCAGTTATTGACTTACAAACACAAAATGTTCACCTTAAAGCCAACAATGTGCGCTAGCAAAATAAAAATTGTACATTTTGATTTCATGCAGACTTTAGAAATGACAACCAGGACTGCACAGTTAATGTGTTTTCTATTTTATTTTGAACCAAAAAAACACATTACAAATGTTAACACACCCTGTTACTGTTATTGACATTACATTCATTTTATAATAAATTAATATAATTTTTTTATTGACAAAAATTCAAGTATCCTATACATTTTGAAATAAAACTGTTGAGGATAAAAACACAACAAAGCTCTCGGCTTGTTTCCATTGTTGTCCTCACTGTTAAAAAAAAAACAAAGTATGGCTGCAAAATACAGTTGATGCATAAATCAAACAGTACCTCCACATTTTAAAACAGGAAGAATATTATTCACAAATACATTCATTCATTCATTTTCTTTTCAGCTTAGTCCCTCTATTAATCAGGGGTTGACACAGTGGAATAAACCGCCAACTTATCCAGCATATGTTTTACGCAGCGGATGCCCTTCCAGCTGCAACCCTACTCACAATATAATAACATATAAAATAAAACATCATTATCCACCATGCAAACTAATTATCCTCATCAAACAACCATGTTTTAATCGCTTTTTTGAACCACCTTAAGTCTTTTATTTCCACATGATTGCATTTGTATATAAAAACATATTTTTCCCCACTAGACTTCTAAATTTAAATAAACAAATATTAAAATACCAACCCCTAGAACTGTATGAATGCTGTTTGAAAATAGTTTACCAAACTACCTTATTGACCACCTTATTAAATATTTTACATATCATTCTAGTTTTAAAACACATACTCTTTTACTAACAGTTAACATGCCTAACTCTTTAAAAAAACTCTGTGCAAATGCGCTCTAGGATGAATTAAAAAAATTATTCGTACTAATTTATTTTGTGCCTTTTGCAATTTTTCCTTCATCCTCTGTGAGCAGCTACTATACCAAAAATGAGGTAGCATAATCAAAATGGGGTTGAATCAATGCTCCTGCCAATAGTTTTAAAGAATTAACATCCAACAGATCAGCTGGCCTTGCTAAGAACCAAATTTGTCCACATATCTTCATTAAAACCTTTTTTTGCCATAACATCTCCTGTTAATTTATTGTCTAGAAAACATCCCAAATAATTTACAACATTTTTTGACTCAATTATCATATCATTAATCCTAACCACAAAATAATCATCTTTCTTTAATTTCACTCTTAAAGCAAATAAAATAGCCTCTGTTTTACCTATGTGTAAAGAAAGTTTATTATCCAAAAACCAGTTGTACAAATTTCTTAACTGGGATCTCATGATTTCTTCCAGGGCCCTTTTGTCTTGATGAAATACTAAAATTGCTGCATCATCGGGATCTTTGTAAGGATCTTTACTTGATAAAAGTGATACACACACAATTTAATCTTAAGCAGGGGTGCCGTTTTTTTTGTATTAAGAGCCAAAAACCAAATACCTTGGTTTCTTGTTGTGGGTCGAAGGTAAATATGCAAAACTACAGTATATTACATTAAAGTTGCCATGGCTAATTTCCTAATTAATTAGAAAACATGACTTTAAATAGGGCTGGGCGTTATATATATTTTTTCGATAAAACAATATTGACAGTTTAATAAATGTTCAACAATATTTACGTACTATGCGTAACGCTGCGCAGGCATTTTGCACCCTGCACTTCCGGGTGCCGCAATCTGTACAAGTGTACAGCCATACAGTGTTAGTTAAACTTGGAGGAGTAAGAAAAAAATAAGGTAAGAAATGTCACAGTCACAGACATTGTTGACAAGAAACGTCACTAAACTTTAGTAGTCTGGAGCTAGTTTTTTGCAATCGACACAAAACAGAGCAACATGCACTGCAGACTGCACAGACGACTCGTGCCATCAAAAGCAGGCAACACCTCATCCTTTAAAACAACGCCACCCTTATGAAGATGCTAAGAAATTACAGACATAAACAAGTGTTGGTAAACCAGCGCAACTTCCCAGCAGAGTTGCATGTCATCTTTTTCAAAAACCATGCCTTACGAGAAAACCCCCCACGAAAAGGCAGACAAAAAATATGACAGACAACACAATCTCAATGAACACTTGATGATTGCTGTAAACTGCAAGCTGCATTATTTAAGGGCATTTATTAAGACATTGTTGTCAAGCTTATGTTTCCTTTTTAATATTAAGATATTTTCTTTGAAATCTGTAATAGCCTACCACTATTGTCCCTCATCAACGGTAAAATAACCAGCCTTTATAAAGGACATAATCACAGAGGAAAAATCAGATGGGATGTGGGCCAAATCAAAGGTTACCATGGGCCAACTTTGGCCCGCGGGCCCTAGTTTGGGCATCTCTGATCTAAAGCATGAATTTTATTATGAGACAGGAAAAGGAAATGATGACGTTAATTTTGTATAATTGCTGTTTTGTTTTTGTAGATAAAACACTTTCAGGATCTCCACAGTGGAAGAAAAACCAGTCTCTGCTCTTGGAGTCTCCGGCTCACACGGCTCTCCTGACCATGAAGAGGATGGGAAGCATCGCTTAAGAAACAGGAGGAAATTAATAACTTAATTGAACATGTAAAGCATTTCCTAGAAACTCTTTCAATGGGCTCATACAGTTAAGAGCTTTTATATTCAAAGGCAGATAAATAAAAATGAAAAGTACTGAAGAGTAAAGAAACACACTGCTTTATAAAGAAACCGTTGACCCAAAACTGTAAAAAATACTTCATTTACTAACCCTTTGCTGGTACTTTTTGTTGATGAACATAAAACCGATTGGCTCCTATAGTATTTTTTTCTACTATGGATGTCAATCAGTTTCCTTCAGTTTCTCAATTTGTCCTTAACAGAAAATGAAACTCCTAAAGCTTTTGTAATCAATTGAGAGCAGTGTTGGGGTCAAGTTACTTATTTTATTTTATTTAGTTTTTTTTTTTACGTTTATTTATGTGCTTTTTGCTTTTTATAAAACTACAACAAAATACAGAAGAGAAAAAAATAAACAACAACAATAAAAAACACCCAATTCAATACACTACAATAATAATACATATAAAACACAATACAAAAAAAACCCCACTAATAACCTATGACAGAACAACCGAACAACAAAACACAGAGGGACAAACGCACATGAAAGCAAAATATAATTTAGCTGGTCAGGTAATGCATAAATAAAAGCAATTATAAAGTAAAATTGTTCTTGTATCACCAGTAAAATGCATTATCCTGACTACAGTTTTATTGTCAAATAATGATTTGGGCACATTATTAAGAATATTATAGATTATGAATAGTGAATATCAATTACACTCAATCTTTAATTACGATGTTATTGAAAGTGGTTATTGGATAGCTTGCATTTCTTCCAATGCATTGTTTTCTAATATGTGTCCCCATGTTTTATCAAATATCTGCAATTTGTCATTTTTGATATATCTCAACCTCTCCAAAGCAAGCATGTTTACGATATCTCTACCCCACATACCAAATTTAGGTACAGATTCAGTTTTCCACATTCTCAAAATCACCCTTTTGGTGATTACCATACCAAATAACATGGCTTGTCTTTCATATTTATTAAAGAGGTCAAATTACTTTTAACCCATTTGTGCCCAAATTTTTAAAATGGTTTCATGCATGTAGCCTTGTTAATAGTGTCCTATATGAACTTGTTTTGCATTTATTTAAAAAAAATTGTATTTGAATATGTGGCAACTATAGTTGGCGGTGGGCAAATATGTTGTAAGAACCCCTCAATGTAAAATTTGAATAGGAGGAGAACATTTGGCATGCTAACTCAACAACTGCTTTCAAAAGATCATTGCATATTCATAAACACATTTAGTATGATTAAAATTAGAAAACCATTTGATTTGAACCCTCGTAAAATTATTTATCATATAAGGTAATGAATATGAAAACACATAGAACTAATCAATTTGTCTTAAAGTGATTATACACACACAAGTTTCCTCAACAGACTACTGTGTGTCAAAAAGATAAATGAAAAAGTTGAAAGTTGAAAAAGTTTGTCTCTAACTAAAGTTTAAAGTTTAGTTAAAGACAATTATTATATATATTGCAATAATTAATTATAATTATGAATTAATACAAATATTAATCTAAAAAAATTCAACAGTTATAATGTCTTATTCCCTACACAGCAAAATCTCAAGAGTAGAGAGTATTTGGTCCCACACTACAGTTACAGCAGTCAAAGAAAAAAAAAAAAAAAAACAGAGTCAAAAATTTAAGTAAATACTACAGTACACTCTCAGAAATAAAGGTACACAAGCTGTCACTGGGGTGGTACCTTTTCAAAAGGTACACATTTGTACTTAAAGGGTCCAAATTGGTACCTCAAAAGTATATATTGGAACCTTAAAATTTTAAGAGGAACACTTTTTGGAATACTTTTTTGGTATTAATATGTACCCTGAAGTATTTTAATATGGACCTTGTAGGTACAAATTTGTACCTTTTTGAAAAGGTACCACCCCAGTGACAGCTCACGTACCTTTATTGTAAATGTAGATACTCTAAATGTAGAGTGTAGTGTAAATACACAGAAGTAAATGCATGTCACCAAGGCATCATCTAACCAAACAAATATTTTCAGTCAAATTTTGTAGACAGCTGACAGAAATAATCAGACAGCTTAGTAATAAGTAAAGCTGCTGATTCTGTTTGTGGAGTTGTTTAATGATCTTGATGAGCTGAGATTCTGAGAGATTTATTGAGTTTTCGGTTGAGTTCCTAAAACCATGTCCACCGGTACACAGGTATTTTTGTAAACAAGTTTTTTCTCAATTTAGTATAAAACACACACCTTGGCGCTTTTGAAAATTTTCACCTTTATAAAATTTTGCCTTTCAGTGACCTGATACTCTGTTTTTGGGTAGAAAAAAGCTGCAATTTAGACAAAGCCCATGTGTGTTTGGACAGAAGGGCCTAAGGTTGTAACTGAATTTTGTGTTTTTCTTCAGCAATTCTGCTTTTTAACAGCAGGAGTTCATTATTCTCTGTTCAATCAGAACTTTAACTCAGCTCCAGTGTTATTTTAACTTTTTGTAGGAATGGGACCAGTGGGAAATGTTAATTTTACTCTGAGATTTTGCTGTGTATCAAATTGTGTATCTAAAAAGTTTACTTTAAGGTACGCGACGCAACTAACTCTTAAAGGGAATGGGAGATGAGACTCTGGTTTAATGCATGTTATGCTCAAAAAACACTCGTACTCATTAAGAGAAAAAGCACAACCCTGTTGGAGTATATTTTTCTGTCCTTAAAATAGCAAAAGTGGATTCGGACATGCCCTTAATGATTTTGCGTCATGCACTTTGCTCCTAGATTGTTAAAATACAGCCCTATGTGTCCTTGTCGAATAAAAGAGCAAAAAAGAGGCAAAAATAACATACTTTAACATTACTTTCCCTAAAAAGTAACTAAGTAACATTTAGTTACTTTTTTTAAAGTCACTTCCGATTGTAATATATTCAATTCAATTAATCTTTATTTGTATAGTGCTTATACAATGTAGATTGTGTCAAAGCAGCTTCACATGGAAGTTTATAGTGAATTGAAACAGTGTCAGTTCAGTTTTCAGTGTTTAAGTTCAGTTTAGCTCAGGTCAGTGTGGGTTAATAATCACTACTGAGAGTCCAAACACTGAGGAGCAATTCCATCGATGCGCAGCTCTACAGATCCCGAACCATGCAAGCCAGTGGCGACAGCGGCGAGGAAAAAACTTCACCAATATTACTTTTTTAAAGTAACACTGCTTGAGATTAAGCAAAATTCAACGTTAATTTCTAGCTGAACTATTTCTTCAACATAATCGTGTTATTACTTAACAGGCAAACACACAGTCAAATATGTTTAATGGAGTTGAGGAAGCTGGTTATTTTCTGCCTCAGTTTCTCTCTTTGCAGTTGTTTGAGTCTTTCTTTATACCACCTGTAATACTCCTCTTGATACATCAGCTCTTTCTCAGAGAAGCTGTCGATCAGAGACAAGTCTTTCAGATGTAAAATAGAAAGCTGACCACTTTCTGAAGCTTTAAATTTCTCTCTGGACATCACAGATGGAAAGGAATCGTCTCGCTTGACAGAAAGTGATGCTGATTTTGCAAACCTCTCATCGGCATTATCCTCAAATGCAGATGATAGAGCTCTGAATGCTGGAGCGGATTTGGAAAAACGTGTTTGTTTTGCGCCGTTTGCCATTCTGACCTCTGATATGGCTCTCATTGTGTTGTTTATGGTGGCGTGTGGTTGACAAACCCTTAAGTTGAGCAGGCGTTTGTGCTCCTTTAACACTAGTTCTCGCTCCTGCTCCAGGAGTCTGAGGTTGAGTCTGTATTTGGCGCTGATGTTGTGTAGTTTCCTCTGAAGATGGACGTCCTCTTTGTGATTCAGCTGTCTGACGTCTTTGTGAAGGAAAGACTTTGGTCTCTTGATTATTGGTTGCATTGTCATTTTTAGTTTCCTTTGAAACAAATAAAGGGAACGGACAACCAGATTTTGGGTAAACATTCAAATGCAGATTAAATAAAATGTTTATTACAAGCACACAACACAGTTGAAGGCAAAATTATCAGCTCTTTGGTGAAGTTTATTAAATATTAAGTGACGTTTAACAGAAATTATCACTGTATTTCCTATAATATTTTTCTTCTGGAAAAAGTCTTGGTTCTTTTAGTGTTTTTGCTGGAATTAAAGCAGTTTTTAATGTTCTTAAAACAATTTTAAGGTCAATATTATTAGGCCCTTCATAATCGTTAAGAGCTATTAGTTACCAGTTAATTAGTTAAACTTAAAAACAACTAATAAAGTTATGGTAAATAATTACTAGGCCCACACAGAATCTGTATGCACAGATTTTTAGCCCATCATTGAGTCTATTTATTTACTGTAAATTTGTGTAAATTTATAATAATTCAGTTTTTAAATTAATTTCAGTAATATTATTGACTAATATCAAAATGTTCACATGATTTTTTTACAATATAGCTTGTAAAGTCATATTTTTCAGTCTTTTAGTAGATATATTATATAAGATACTTATATATTATAAGAGGCATGCTTTGTTTACCAAATAAGTAATTAAATAATTATCAGATAAATAATTGTCTAATCTAATTGGATTTGCATTGTAAACATTAAATAAAAGTTAAAAAGGTATTATTTTTAATTTCACAAGTTTTAGTCCTGATACTCCCTAAATCATTCCACATAAGCCTGCTGATTTTTTTAGAAAATTCTGTGCAGAAATATTAAAAAATGTCTGCAGATTCTGTCTGGCCCTACTAATAACTGTTTTGGCTAAACACTCAAATGCAGATTTAAGGTCAATTTATTTTACAAGTACACTTGCATTTACCGTTGAAGGTTAAGATTATTAGAAATGTAAACACTTTTTCAAATATTTTCAGTGACGTTTAACAGAAATTATCACTGTATTTCCTATAATATTTTTTCTTCTAGAAAAACTCTTGGTTCTTTTAGTGTTTTTGCTGGAATTAAAGCAGTTTTAAATTTTTTTAAAACAATTTTGAGGTCAATATTATTAGTTACTAGTTATTGGTAACTAATAAATTTATGGTACTTAGTAACTAGGCTCACACAGAATCTGTACATGCAGAAATCTGCAGATTTTCACAGATTTTTAGCCCATCATTGAGTCTATTTATTTACTGTAAATGTGTGTACATTTATAATAATTCAGTTGTTTTTATTAATTTCAGTAATATTATTGACTAATATAAAATATTCACATGATTTATTTACAATACTGCTTGTAAAGTCATATTTTTCAGTCTTTTAGTAGATATATCATATGAGAGACTTGCTTTGTTTACCAAATAATTAAATAATTATCAAATAAATAATTGCCTAATCTAATTGAATTTACACTTTAAACATTAAATAAAAGTTAAAAAGGTATAATTTTCATTTTATAAATTAAGTTTTTAGCTATGGTATTCCCAAAATCATTCCGCATATATCTGCAGATTTCTTTTTTTACAAAATTATGTGCAGAAATAGCAAATTCTGTCTGGCCCTAATAACTTTTGGCTAAGGTCAGTATCTGTTGGTACTGCTCCTTCAACAGACATTTAACTGACTATAAGAAACTTTGCAGGTACATGTCAACTTACACTAACCCTAACCCTAACAGTCTACTTAAAATCTAATGTGAATTAGTTGACATGTAGATGCAAACTTAACAAACTGTATTAAAGGGACCATCAAAATAAAGTAGTACCCTCTTAAGGCCCAAGGTGTTTTTTACATGCATTTTTACGTATGTGGACACTCAAGCCTATAGGAGGCTATGGCATACACAGTTAAAAGCAAAATTATTAGAAATTTGTATAATTTTTCTCATATTTATAAAAGTGATGTTAAACTATAATATTTCTCCTGTGGAGAAAGTCTTGATTTTTTTTTTTGACAGGAATAAAAGCTGTTTTTTTAATTCATTTATTTCTTAATTTGCAAAAGAATACAAAATTAAGCCATAATGTGCAGTAAGAGGCAAAAGCTCAAAAGGCTTATTTAGAGCCTCTACCTAAATAATAATCATAATAAAAAGACAATCACTAAACAAGTGCTATTAAAGTTTTTTCCTGACAAAATTCAAATGCCTAAAATATCAAATAATAAATCAAACTCCTAAAACAACTACCCAAATGATATATCAAATGCTTAAACTATAAATCAAATCCTCAAACCGACTCCGCAAATAGTGAATCAAATCATCAAACCGACTCCG
>CAIGQZ010034910.1:17774049-17795027 GCA_903798205.1 Danio tinwini
AATGGTGAATCAAATCCTCAAACCGACACCGCAAATGGTGACTCAAATTCTCAAACCAACTCCGCAAATGGTGAATCAAATCCTTAAACTGACAACGCAAATGGTGAATCAAACCGACTCAGCAAATGGTGAATCAAATCCTTAAACCGACTCAGCAAATGGTGAATCAAATCCTCAAACCGACTCCGCAAATGGTGAATCAAATTTTCAAACCGACTCCGCAAATGGTGAATCAAATCCTTAAACTGACAACGCAAATGGTGACTTAAATCATCAAACCGACTCCACAAATGGTGAATCAAGTCCTCAAACCAAATCATTTGGGTAGTTGTTTTAAAAGTTTGATTTATTATTTGATTTTAGGCATTTGAATTTTCATTTTAATTTTGTTAGGAATAAACTTTCCTACATTACATCAAATGCTACAAGTGAATAATGAATACACACAAATGAACTTCACATACACATAATAAAATAAAATCATACATGCAATAGAATTATTACAAAGTTTCAGAACAACATTAAAGTGATTCCTTATGCTATTTTTATTGTCTACAGAGCAAATTACTATCCAGCGACAGCCTAATTATCCAAGCTTGTGTAGTTAACCTAATTAACCTAAGTCTTTAAATTGCACTTTAAGTATCTGGACAAATATCTAGTCAAATATTTTGGACTGTCAACATGGCAAAGACATGAAAAAATAGCAATTAATAATTATCTATTAAAACTATTATGTTTAGGTTTCCCTGGTAAAATAAAGGTTTAAATAAGTAAACATGTTGAAAAATATCTTCTCTGTTAGACAGCACTTGGGAATAATAAAAAAAAAGAATGCAAATTTTGGCTAATAATTTAGCATTTAACTTTATATAGTGGTCCAAATATCTGTTAGCTTGAATATGTGGACATTTTGTGTAAATAATGAATGTAAATTTACTTTACCTGGTTTCTCGTCCTGTATGAGAGCCTGTAGATTAAAGATCCGCTGCTATGACACTTAAACATACAATATAAACAATGTCTGTGCTTCTGTCAGGTTTTAGGTGTTGAGTTTCAAAGCCATTGGGTCACGCAACCACTATTGTGTTGATAATGACAAAGCAAAGCGGGAAGATTGAGCTTTTTAAGCAACTTATTTGTGACTTTCAAAGTGTCAAAATACGAACTTTTTGTTTTGCTTTATGCAGTGTAAAATGCAGCAGTACACATCTCTCACTGTCTCTCTAAACAGTAATACTGTATGATTTTGTCTTCATTTAGGAACATTTTATATTGTTTTTTAGTATAATATCACTGTGAATTAGAGCAGTTTGGAGAATGGAAGACTGGAGTCCTACATAAAAAAATACTATAGTAATTTATATTAAATACTAGTGTTTTGATCCACACTATTGTAGTATTATACAGTTCATGCAATAGTGATAGTCTGTGTGCAAATTATACATTGACGATCAGGGTGGGTGGGGGGTCAATTTTTGTTTTGGTAGTAGTTTGGTAATGCATGCTTCAGTGAATCAAATTTCTGAATGTATTTAAATTGCATTTATTTATTAATAAAATGTATACGTTTTCAGTGTTTTGAGGGATGTTTAGTGACTATTTTAGAGGTTACTGTAGGTCAAGCCATAAAAATTATGTCCATTTTTTCCTGTTTTTTAGGCTACATGCAGATACAAACACCTATTTTACAAGAAACATGTTTTGTGAATACTTAAGATGTCTATCAGTGCCCAGCTCACCAAATGATTCATTATAAACTAATTTTTAAGGCTCATGCCACCCCCTACTTATTTAAAATGAAAAGAAAATCAGACCCTTTTTGTCACTTATGTAACAACTCTACACACTTATTTACATATGTTCTGGGAATGTCCCCAAATTGCAATATTCTGGAACAAGGTACGAGACCTTCTATCAGAAGTAATGGATACTCAGATCCAATGCGACCCATTGTTTTTTCTCATGCTGGACGATTCATCACTTTCCCTATCCATCAACCAAAGATTCTGACAACTGATCTATGCTGGAGGCTCTATCTACTGGGCCCGTTTTTTCAAAAGGTTTAATCCGGATTTAGTAATTTTTCTGCGATCCGTGATCACGTAATCCAGCTTACTTTTTGAGCCAGTTTTTCAAAGCAACATCGGATTGGATCAATCTGATCCGTATAGGAGCTTTTTAGGATCACTAAATCTGGATAACCAGTGCTCAAACAGGATAGGAAATCACAATGTAGAACTATAGAAATTTAAAGAGCAACAAGTAGAATAGCCAGTGTGGGGTCAAAATAACTTTTGTTTTTACTTGAAATGAAAACACACACATTTAAAAAATAAAAATAAAAAATAAAAAAAGTTTTAAATATAGATGTATTGAATTAAAAAAAGACTTAATGCCAAAAACTCCACAATAATTTTACACTTCCTCATCTAATGTGGAGAGACCAGCTTGTCTGAGCGTAGCCTTTAGGAGGTGAATCTCAAGTCTGGCCTTGGTTTGATGAGGTGTGCTTCTGCCCTTTCAGTCTCTTTTTCCAAATGTTGAAAATGATTTCAGAAATCAGTGATTGCCATTCTTTGCATTTTTTGGTTATTCTGTTTTCATTGCATGCATCACTAATAAATATTCGAAAAACAAAAATATTTTCCATTGTGATGAGTTTATATATTTTAATTAGTGACAGAATAAAATGTATTGTTTTTGGTCAATTTTGACAGCTGTTTGGGGGATTATTTTTATATGTTTTTGGGATTATTTTATGAGGCCAAACTCTTTGCACTTTGCTGTAGGCCTATACTAAAGGCTGAATACGTTAAAGCCTACCTGACAGATAAACAAATACAATTAAAACC
Source organism: Danio tinwini (assembly GCA_903798205.1). NCBI lineage: Eukaryota > Metazoa > Chordata > Actinopteri > Cypriniformes > Danionidae > Danio > Danio tinwini. The sequence continues at coordinate 17,776,905 of CAIGQZ010034910.1, forward strand.
TTATGAATAAACAGGATCTCTTGTAAGATACTGCTGCATGATCCAAATATAGTATTTTTAAAATTTTTTATATATTTTTCCATTACATTTTGGGCATGAAATCCACACTGAATCCACCCTTCTGATGGGATCAGTTTAATCCAGATTTTTTTTGGATCAAAGTGATCCAAATCCTACAAAAAAGGTCTGAAAAACCCAAACTAAAGGTTTGATCTGGATCAAAACCAAGATTGGATTACGTGATCTAATCTGATTATGTAATCTGTTTTTTCTTTTGAAAAACCCATTTTCAAGATTTGATCCAATCCGTTATCCAAAATCCTAGTGGATTACTTTTGAAAAAACCGGGCCCTAGACAATATTAGTTTGGAATACACCACAGCCAAAATAAATGGTGCCAGTAAAAAAAACTGTACAATTTTGGTTAAATATGAGAGAGACTGTGTCAGATATGTTTCAATCCTGATTTTGTACCTATTATTACTGTTTTTTATTCATTTTTTTTGTTGTTGGGTGGATCTCGGGCTTTGTTCAAAACCAAAATGTTCAAAAAAAAAAAAAAAAAAAAGATGTCCATCAGTGCTCTGGAACTGCCAGCTTCAGACTGTTGAATCATTTTTCCTAGCATTGATTGGTGCATTATGCATTATCAATGGTATAAACCATTATAGGGGGGATGAAATGTATATTTATATTATACATTTTTAATTATTAATATTTAAGTTATAGATCAGACGGAGATCAGAGAAAGCTATTTCTTACTATTAAATGGCTACATTTCTCTTTATGCAGATTGACTTACATTTTATGTTTGTGGCTATATACTAAACATGTTTGTTGTATTGTGGGTTTTTATCTTGTTTTTTATTTGTTTTTTTTATGTAAAGCCTAACCAGGGACAAGGGCTGCAATTTAATTAGGTTTATGCTATATGCCCTATGTACGCAACGTCAGTTACATGTGTATAACAATGTCAAGTGTATTGTCCCTGTTAAATAAACAAGCAAATAAAAAATGTCCTTCAGGGGTGATCAAGTGTTAATTAGGGGTAATTAACACTTGTAACAGTTGTAATCCCCCCCCTATTATTTGCACCCTGGAACTCTTTGTTAATGAATGCTGCAGCATACTGTAGTATTAACTACTAGTATAAATAGTATTAGTTTTTACTACAGTAAACTGGTGTAATGTAGTATAATATACCCTAGTTGTAGATAACTACAGTAGCCTATTCTGTATTATTATTATTACTATATTACAATAGTTGGTTTTACCATAGCAACTATTGAGTAACAGTTACCACAACAACTATGTACAATAGTATGATTCAAAAGTACTATAGTATTTACTAAATTACGATAGTATTTGACATATAGATATATTTTTTTCATATGAGGTGTAAAAAATTGTTAAATTTATTATTATTTTTGTGACCTCAGTTACCCCTGCTGAAAAATCCAGCTTAAACCAGCCTAGAATGGTTTGCTGGTTTTAGCTGGTCGACCAGCCTGGTTTTAGAGAGGTTTTGGCCATTTCCAGGCTGGTTTCCAGCCATTTCCAGCCTGGTCTTAGCTGGTCAGGCTGGGAGATGACCAGCTAAGACCAGCTTGACCAGCCTAACCAGGCTGGGAGACCAGCCAAAACCAGCTATGTCCAGCTTAAACCAGGCTGGTCAAGCTGGTTTTAGTTAGTTTTAGCTGATCATTTTCCAGCCTGACCAGCTAAGACCAGGCTGGAAATGGCTGGAAACCAGCCTGGAAATGGTCAAAACCCCTCTAAATAGTAACACTACCCCAAGGCTAGTTTAAGCTGGATTTTCAGCAGGGACCTTAATCTTCCAAGATCTTTTGTGTATAATCGATTAACGTATCCTCAAAACGCTTAAACTAAAGTTATTGCACTTAATTCAGTAGTTGATAACCCTATAATGCGTTCTCCTTCATGCTTTTTGTAAACATTGTTTTGTTCTTTTAAAGTTAGCTTCCCTATTGCAGCTGTTGTGTTTGCGTGAACTGTAACTGGCGTGCTTTTTTATATGGGAGGTACTGTATGAGTCTTTATTTCTAGTATATGATTTGACTGCAGTTAATGTTTTGTTCAAGCACGTGAAAGAAGACAGGCGTCCAGTCAAGCTACACCAAAACAATATCGAATTTCTGAGGTAAGTTTGTCGATGTTTTTTTTAAACAGTGAATGTAAAGGCCGTCAATATGAAATTTGAGTGTTTTTAAGTAGTTTTGTACTGTAATCAGACAAAGTTTATGTTTTCTCATATAAAAATAAGCTGTATTTTAGTGATCGATGCACTCAAGAATGCGTCAAAGGTGCGTCAAAATTGCGCAGAATAGCGAAAAAATGAAATAGAAGTCTCTTTATTTTACTGCATGCTCGTCATATGTGTGATATCTCTGTTTTGATAAATCATATTTGTAATATCTCTGTGTTTTGATAGATCATACTGTAACTGAAACATGGACATGGAGAAAACAGTAAGTTCTATAATCGAATCACTATAGTATAGCCTACTGTTTAGTGCATGTTTTGTAATGATTTGTTCATCAACAAAGTGAAAGATTAATGAATTGTAATGCTAAGATAAGAATTAAACTGATAGTTCACCCACAAATAAAACTTTAAATCACTTTTTTTTTTTTACTCATCTTCTACTTCCAAACTGGCTTGAGCTTTTTCATCTGTTGAACACAAAAGAAGATATTTTGAAACATGTTGAAAAGTAGCCATTGACTTCCCTAATATTTGTTGTTCCTACTTTAAATGTTACTGGTTTTCTATACTTTTCAGTATATCTTTGTTTGTGTTATTTCAACAGAAGAAAGAAACAGGTTTGAAAACACTTGAGGGAGAGTAAATAGTGAGAATGTTTTGTAGAGCTAAAATATCCCTTTATGACAGACACTTTATTTATACTGTATCTTATTTTCTAGTCAATGCTGGCATTATGTGTTGAAGCTGGGAAGATGAATGTGAAAAATGTGCCTCGTCCTGAAGCCAAAGATGGGCAGCTTCTTATCAAAGTCGCTGCGACCGCATTAAACAGAGCCGATCTGCTTCAGGTGAAACACAAATCATCAAAATCTTTATACTTTGCACAATTCAAACCCCAATAGCAATGTTTCTATCCAAAGATGTAAATTAAACGTATGCACAAACTTCAAAGAGAAGTCAAAGAGAATAATATCATCATGCCCTGATAAACTGGCGGCAAATCAAAAAAAAAATTGAGTTTTCCGTGGTAGGAGAAGCCAGTGTGGGCCTTTTTCCTTATACAATAAGTGATTTGCAACTCTGAAGATTAAAAGCAATAAATGTGCAGTGGCTTTGGGAGGCGTGAGACATTCTTTGGGAGTGCAGATGCTCAAGACACTTCTGGAAGTCATCATAATATGCACGTCAGGATTTTGCCTAGTACAATGCGATCCAGGATTAATATCTATGTTGATCCTTGAACATAATTTTTGTTGGAAAATGTAATCCATACCTATTCCCTACCCCTAAACCCAACCATAACTGTAAATTATTCCCAAAATCAGAGGGAAATAATAGTTGCATAAACCTAACCGTAAGCCTAAACTTAACATCAACAGTAAACATATCCCTTAATTCTGATTGGAATGTTGTTCCAGGGTCAACATAGCTGTTTATCCAGGAACATGTCCTACCTGGTGAAATCAAGTTGGCGATAATAATATAACAAAACTGAAACAGCACTTGTAAAAGTTTTTAATGACTTGTTGCTAGCCACTGACACAGGAGATCACGCTGTTCTTTTGCTCTTAGATCTTACAGCTGCTTTTGATACAGTAGATCATAATCAGGGCCAGACGGAATCTGCGGAGGTTTTTTGCAATTTCTGCTGAGAATTTTGGTAAAAATCTGCGGATTTCTGCGGAATTATTTTGGAAGTCTCATAACTAAAACCTTAATATGTGAAATAAAAAACAATACCTTTTTAACTTTTATTTAATGTTTAAAATGCAAATACAATTAGATTCACTTTATTTGGTAGACAAAGCAAGTCTCTCATATAATATATCTACTAAAAGACAGAAAATATTACTGTACAAAATGCATTGTACTTAAATCAGACGAACATTTTCATATTAGTCAATAATATTACTGTAATTAATAAAAAAACTGAATAAATATAGATTTACACACATTTACTCAAGTAAATAAACAGAATTAATGATGGGCTAAAAATCTGCGGAACATCTGCTGAATTCTGCGTGCGCAGATTCTGTGTGGGCCTAATCATAAATATTCGTTTCTCGTTTAGAGCATTGTGCTGGTATTAAGGGTATTGCCTTGGAATGGTTTCGGTACTATTTATCTGACAGAAGCTTCTCTGTTCGCCTAGGGGAGTTTATGTCCTCTTCAGCACCTCTCTTATGTGGAGTACCGCAAGGTTCTATTCTTGGACCTATTCTGTTTTCCTTATATCTGCTTTCGTTAGGGTCAATCTGTAGAAAGTATGGAATTTCGTTTCATTTTTATGCAGATGATGCACAGCTTTATTTGCCCTTAAAAAGGACAGATACTGGGTCCATAACACCATTGTTGGACTGTCTTAAAGACAGTAAATCCTGGTTGGCACAAAATGTTTTTATATGCAATGAAAAAAAGACAGAAGTGGTGGTATTTGGATCCGGGGGAACTCAGGATTGTCTGGATCTTGGTGTGTTAAACCCTTTTGTAAAACCTAATGTAAAAAACCTGGGTGTTATTATGGATAGTGACTTCAAACTGGATAAACAGATAAATTCGGTAATTAAAGCTAGTTTTTTTCCAGTTGAGGCAATTATCCAAATTAAAGTCTTTTTTGTCTTTTAACGACTTTGAAAGGGTTATACATATTTTTATCTCGACTCGGCTAGATTATTGTAATTCCCTCTATGTGGGTATTAGCCATACCTCCATTACTCGTCTGCAGATGGTGCAAAATGCTGCTGCTTGTTTTCTGACGGGGACATGCAAACGGGAGCACATTACACCCATACTGGCTTCTCTTCATTGGCTTCCTGTACAGTTTAGGATACATTTTAAGATTTTAGTTTTGGTGTTTAAATGCCTAAATGGACTAGCACCAAGATACTTGTCCGCATTAATTAAATTGTACACTCCTTCAAGGGCACTTAGATGTGCTGATCAGCTACTTTTGGCTGTTCCACGTACAAGGTTAAAAACCAGGGGGGACCATGCTTTTGCAGTGGTGGCCCCCAAACTCTGGAATAATTTGCCTCTCCATGTTAGGACTTACTCACACTATGCTATCTGAACCGTGCCCAGGCCCCTTTCCCGAATCGTTTGAGAAGTGTGAGTGCTATGAATCGGGCTCAGGCACGGTTCACTTGGCCTGGTTGGAAGAGGTGGGCCTGATCACGGTTCACTTAGGCTCAGGCGCGGTACGCTTACAGTGTGAGTGCAAGCATGCCTAAGCCCGAAACTGAAAGCGAGACGTGACTTTTAATGGACTGTTTCATATGAATTAATTAATCATTCATACTGTTCAATGAACGCAAACTGTTAGATTATTATCTGTCTAGATTATTAAAGACGCAAATCCCTCACTGCACCACAGCTGCAGCTTCAGCAAACCTCCTAATTCCTGCAGCACGAGGACTTTATGATTGTTTATGAGCGTCAAAAGTGGCTGATCTGTTCTGCGAAATATTAGACTGTGTGTCACGGCATATCAAACAACTTAAACGATATAACTAAAGAAATCTCCACTGTGCTGAGCGAGAGCGCTTACTGAGCAGAGCATCATCCATGACGTAAGCGCGCCCAGGCCCGAATGTAATGTGAGTGCGGGCTGTCGGGGGAGACGGGAGGGGGGACAAGCGTGCTTTGGCCCGGTTCAAGGCAACTGTACATGGTGTGAGTATGGCCTTAGGCAGGCCGCAACCCTTTCTGTTTTTAAATCTAGTCTTAAAACCCATTTTTACTCTTTGGCTTTTAATGTCATATGAGAGTCATGTGCCTATTGTACTTGTCTTTTGTTTTAGATGGTGTATGTGTGTACAGCACTTTGGTAAGCACTTGTTGTTTTTTAAAAAGCGCTTTATAAATAAACTTGACTTGACTTGACTTGAACCACTGTGATGACAGACTATGGCTGAGTGATTTTAGGAATGACCAAAACAACATTTCAGCTGTTCTACAATGTGCTTGAAACACTGGTTTGTCCATTAATGCTGTTCATCGCACCCATTTTTATCATCATGTGATCTTTTATAACAAAATCACATTATTTTTTGATGCTAGAATTTATGCAATAAATGTGCTTCCATTGTAGTTTATGCAGATTTTTCTTATCTGACAAAAAGGTCATCCTACTCAGTCAGTTGTGTGCATACTTTTAATGTGCATTTTCAAAATGTATGTGCATATTGACATTTCCATAATGCATTTTTTCATGCGACAATCCAAAATGTGCATACAAATATTGTGCACAAAATATCTACAAAGTATGTTGTAAACTGTAAACTTGCAAACTTTTTTTGGTCACATGCATATTTTCCTTCTTTAAAAAAAAAAAAAAATGTTTAGAGATCAATATTTTTCTAATCCCATAACTCTGCGGTTGTTTTGGAAAATATAAACAGATGCTTTAATATAATGTTAGCATACAGCGGGGAAAACAAGCATTGAACACGTCACCATTTTTCTCACAAAACATATTTTTGAAGGTGCCATTGACTTGAAATTTTCTCTGAATGTTGGTAGCAATTAACGAAATCCATATATGTAAAGAAAACAAATGTAATTCCTTTACAAATGACGTTATGTATAATAAAATGAAAGGACGCAAGGAAAAAGGGAGGTGTAGAAAGGCAGTGAAAGCCCAGACAGCAGCTGAAATCTCTCAGTAGTTCTTCAGCAACACCTCTGCCCTTCATCAGTGTAAATGAATATCAGCTGCTTCAGTCCAACATCTACATTAGCAGGAGGATGAAGATGAAACCAGGGTGGACATTTCAGCAAGACAATGATCCAAAACACAGCCAAGGAAACTCTCAAATGCTTTCAGAGAAAGAAAATCAAGCTGTAGAATGGCCCAGCCAATCCCCTGACTTGAATCCAATAGAAAATACAAAATGAAGCTCAGATTTGATAAACGAGACCCACAGAACCATCAAGATTTTTACACTCTGTTGAAGTCTGTGACAAACTCTGCATGTGACTCCATTCTCCATATAAGAGGCGTCGTTAAGCTGCCATCACCAAATAAACTTATATAAAGCATTAAATACATTTCAGTAGTTCAGGACTTTCTCCTTGTGTCATTTCATTGTTATCACACATAACAGATTTCTCTGATTTTTTTTTGTTTTGTTTTATTTTTATGTTGGTATTGTTTAGGTTTTTACCAAATTCTGGTTCAAATTACATGTCAACAGCTCCTTTAGAATTATTATTCACAGGAAAAAACATGAAATATTCAATACTTATTTCCCCGCTGTATAATTTCTCTGTGAATTTATCTTCTGAGTATTTTACTGCATCACATCCATAACACTGGAATTGCTCTACTATCAATGGAAACACAGCTATTGATGGCTAATTGTAATTGGCAGAAACGGGGCCTTTACACAGCTCCACCTGGAGAGAGTGAAATCCTGGGTCTGGAGGTCAGCGGGGTGATCTCCGACATCGGCCCTGGGGTCAAAGGGAACTGGATACTGGGAAGTAAAGTGATGGCTTTACTCGGGGGTGGAGGTTATGCAGAATATGTGGCTGTTCCAGAAGAGCTGGTCATGGAAGTCCCATCACACCTCAGTCTTTATGAAGCTGCAGCACTTCCCGAGACCTGGCTGACGGCCCACCAGCTTCTGCACTTCATAGGTGACACCAATGCATTATTTTTTATTTCAAAAAAGCTGATAAATGTAAAGTGAATTCGCAATAGTTTTTTACTCCCTACAAAGAAAATAATGATTTGTTGGATTTACTACATTTTTTTAAGCTAAGTAAATTTAGCAATTTATATGGGCTGAATATAAATATTTAAGTCATTATGATTATAAACAAATGAATTAAGTTGAACATTACTGAATTTAAATAGTTTGATTAATTTATTAAATAACCGGTAGCTAGCTCTCTGCAACTCTCACATGGTCGCTCACTGAAGCTAAGCAGGGATGCACCTGGTCAGTACCTGGATGGGAGACCACATGGGAAAGCTAGGTTGCTGCCAGAAGTGGTGTTAGTGAGGCCAGCAGGGGCACTAAACCTGTGGTATGTGTGGGTCCTAACCTCCCAGTATACTGAAGGGGACTCAATACTGCGCAATGAGCGCCATCTTTCAGATTAGACATTAAACCGAGGTCCTGACTCTCTGTGGTCGTTAAAAATCCCAGGATGTCCTTCAAAAAAGAGTAGAGGTCCTACTGGGGTCCATCCTGGCCAACTTTGCCCACTGGCCTCATGGAGGCCACATGGCCTCCTAACCATCCCCATATCATAATTGGCTTCATCACTCTGTCTCCTCTCCACCAATCAGCTGGTGTGTGGTATGCGGCACAATATGGCTTCCGTCACATCATCCAGGTGTATGCTGCACATTGGTGGTGGATGAGGAGATTTCTCACAAAAAAATATGTAAAGCCCTTTGAGTTTCCAGAAAAGCGCTATATAAATGTAAGGACTTTTTAAAAAATTATTATTATTATTATTAGCATTAGCATTATGCATGTTCTCCCTGCGTTTGCGTGGGTTTCCTTCGGGTGCTCTGGTTTCACCCACAGTCCAAAGACATGCGGCACAGGTGAATTGGGTAGGCTAAATTGTCCGTAGTGTATGAGTGTGAATGAGTGGGTGTGGATGTTTCCCAGAGATGGGTTGTGGCTGGAAGGGCATCCGCTGCGTAAAATCATGCTGGATAAATTGGCGGTTCATTCCGCTGTGGCGACCCCGGTTTAATAAAGGGACTAAGCCGACAAGAAAATGAATGAATGAATGAATTATTAGCATTATTACATTTAGCCCATACTGTATAAAGTTTTTGCAACCACTTTTCTTAAAAAAAATTTAAATCCAATGAATCATTTTTTCAGTGTATTATGACATTTATCTGAATGAAACAGCTTTTTAGATGAGGACAATTTTTGGGATTGGGACTCCCAAACAATTTCAGACTGACTTATTTCAGCAGTATTAACATGTTAGTCTGCACCAATAGACTAATGGTTAAGTGTGCTGACATTTAGCACCATGGTGCTCACGGCAACTCAAGTTCGATTCCCGACTTGAGGTCCTTTGCCGACCCTTCCCCTCTCTCTGCTCCCAATACTTTCCTGTCTGTAACCTCCACTATCCTGTCCAAATAAAGGTGAAAACCCCCTTAAATAATTATTTTAAAAAAGTATTAACATGTTGAAATGAAGCCTATTGCCCTCCCTTAACATATTCATCCATGTAGCTATGTACATAAATAGTCAAGGTGCAGGTTCCCTCTCATTACATCACATATTTATTATCCGTTTACATATTATACATGTATTTATACATTTATTATTATATACGTTACCTCCCTTATATCTCTTAACGGTTTAAAACTACACTTGAGCCTACGCTATGATAAAGGTACATTTCGCACAAATGTAAATAGCCTTTTCTAAACCATGCTAACGTATGAATTGTCACCCACCTTCGTAATTAAAAATGTAATTTCTGTGGAAAAAACGTACATCTTTTATTAAGTTTAGAGTGTGGAGCGATAGAATGTCGGTCCACAAGACAATAAACATCTGCTGTAAATGTTGGCACAGCTTTCAAAGTGGTAGTGAAAACTAGCGTATCTGACTTCTTTGCTCCGGCTGGAAGTATCAATATGCAACTATCGCTGTACTGGATGTGCATTCGACCGTCCGTGAAAAATATTAATAATTTTTTTTTGCAATGCGCTTTTCTTAAACTCAAAGCGCTACAAGGTAGAATACTAACAATACAAGGCAAGCAAAACACAAGAATAAAAAGATGCAATAAAACAATAAGAATATGAACCATAAGATAGAATAAAAAAGTTAACAAATTGGTCATTCTAAGTTAAAAGCAATGCTAAAAAGGTCTTAAGAAGTTTTTAAAATGAGAGAGGCGGCATTCCTAATGCTGATGGGTAGTGCATTCCACAGCTTGGTCGCATTGTATGTAAAAGCTCTCCCACCCATTGTCTTGAGTTTGCAGAGTGGCTGATACAGGGTAAGTCCCGATGCCAATTGAAGACTACAAACTGGGGTGGCGAGAGTCACCAGGTCACAAATGTAACCAGGTGCTAGCCCATGCACTGCTTTGAAGGTTAAAATCTAGGTCTTGAAATCAATCCATGATTTAATAGGAAGCCAGTGTAATTGTTGTAATACAGGAGTAACATGATGACCGATGATGTGTGTGTCAGAACCCGTGCAGCGGAATTTTGAATATACTGTAATCTTCTGAGAGAACTTGTAGGTAAACCCCCAAGAAGTGAATTACAGAAATCAAGACGTGATGTGATAAAGGCATAGATAAGCCTCTCTGCATCAGGTCATGAGAGAAATGGTCTAATCCGTGCAACATTGCGGAGATGAAAGAAGGCGGTTTTTGTTAAGTGTTTGAAGTGGGAGTTAAAACTGAGCTGTGCATCAAAGAGCACTCCAAGGTTATGCACCTGGGTAGGAAACAGTTAAACATTATCAATCGAAAGTGTGAAATCCTTATTGTGGCTAACATTAGTAGGGGTGCCAATTAGTAAGATCTCAGTTTTGGAACTGTTTAATTTAAGGAAGTTTTGATTCATCCAAGATTTAAAGAGCCCCTATTATACAATAAAAAGGGTTATATTTCTCTAACAACAGGCTGATATGCATCCAAGGTCAAAAAACACTTTCATGGTCTTATAATATGCATTTATTTTTACCTAATTATCCCAGCGACTCCCATATGAATCGTTCAGCGATTCATTTGTTTCCAAACCCCTCCTTAGCTCGAAGTTAATCTGCGCTGATTGGACCGATGATAGCCTGTTGCCATTGGTAGACAGCGTTCAGTGCAAGACAGTAAAATGCCCAGCGTGGTTTATCAAGCCCCCGGGTCAAAACACGCAGGGCCGGCGTGTCCATAGAGGTGACCTTAGTTGGCCGCCTACAGCGGCATAATAATGAGGGCGGCAAACTCGCCCCGCCGCCCAACCCAATGTACTGACTTTCATCCACAACATCAACAGAACACTTGGATAATAGTGAGGGCGGCAAACGCGCCCCGCCGCCCAACCCAACGTACTGACTCATCCGCAACATCAACCTCCCGTCCTCACTTTATGAACTGGTCAGGTTCGTTTTCACTTTCGGGTTGAGGGCGGCGTGCTAGTCCATTGCCTAGAGCGGCAGTTCGGCTTGCTCCGGCCCTGGAAACACGCTTCATAGTGAACTTACTAACACCACAGTAAACAGTACCTGGTTCTCAACAGTGTTATTCTGCAACCTCACCCTCAAAAGCAGTGCAGTTAAACATCACAAAAGCATTTAAATCCGCAAACAAAGCAGCACGCGTCACGTTTTCAACGTGGCATTAGACGCGATATGGGAATATAGAGTTAACCTGATACAGTGCAAGCGGTTACAAGTAACAACACAATTAAATACATACTTTACAAGCTAGAGAAAACAAGGAGGCAGCTATTTACTTACACTTATGAAATGTGTCATGGGCCAGGTCTGATTTCATTAATTATCTTTCATTTTGGAGCTTTTCTCCCTTCTCAGCTGTAGATCATTTCTATTTGCAATTGCTGTGGCACCTCTTGCGTGAAATGTTATGTTCTCAGGGCTTACCTGTACTCTGCTTTGCCCAATGATCACATCCCCAGCCCGGGGGTCTGACAAGCTATCTTTGCAGGCTCCCATGCCTTTCCAGTGCTGTGCACCGGCCCGCAGTCCAGCGTGCCTTTGTTTGACTTGTACCTAATAATTTGTCTTAATTTTGCACGTGTTACACCAAATTCTGTGACCATCCTTTTCTGTGACCCTAGTTCTCACTAATTGGCTTGAACTCGCTCCCACAGCATACATACTCTCATGTGAATGCGCTGGAATGAACTGTTCAATACTAGTATATATAAAATCCCTTGTATTTCAGACAGAAAAATTTAATGTTCTTTAAATGCAAACAGCTTAGTGCTCTTAAGTGCCCGATGTGCACTGTCAATCATGTGACAGTATGTACGCTGTTTGCGTGTCTTGGGAGCAAGTTCAAGCCAAACAGTGAGAACAGCGGTTACAGATGGTCACATAATTTGGTGTAACAAAATGGAGGAAGAAACTAATCCATGAGTTGTGTTCTGAAAGTTCATTTTAAGCATGTAGATGCTGAAGCCCTTCTTTCCCTCACACTTCCAATAATATCCAGGTAAGCACAGCGTCTTCATGACTCATGACTTCAGGATCTGTTTGTTTTTGCTGCAGTGTTAGTGGGCGGGGCCGCAGGTTTAAATTTTGTGGGTCTGTGTGCGCAACCATTATGTTTCGTATTGACGTCATGCCGAAACAGCTAAAGACTCGTTATCAAGACGATTCATTTAAACCACTATGAGTTGACTCTTTTATAGATGAATCAATAGTTTTAAAAACTGTCCACTTTCAGATTTTAACCCTTAGCTGGATATTTCACTTCACTAAGAGCTGTGTTACACACTACATGGAAGGTCATTTTCAAAAACCCATAATAGGGGCTCTTTAATTTCTAAGAGACAGGCCGATAAAGCTGACGTAGCAGTGTTAAGATCGGGGCGAGCACTAACATAGTAGATTTGAGTGTCATCAGCATAGCAGTGGTACCCGAAGCCATATTTACTTATAATCTGGCCAAGAAGCAACATATAAATACTAAACAACAGTGGACTCAGGACAGACCCCTGAGGAACACCCTGATGCAATGGGACAGTCCGAGATCTATGAGCACCCAAGCAGACAAACTGAGAGCGGTCAGCAAGATAAGAGACAAACCAGTTAATTACTGTACCAGACAAACCAATCCACTTCCTGAGCCTCTCCAGCAGTATATTGTGACATATAAGTAGGCCCACACGGAATCTGCGCTCGCAGAATTCCACAGATTTCCGCAGATTTTTAGCCCATCATTAATTCTGTTTATTTATTTGAGTAAATGTGTGTAAATCTGAATTTATTCAGTTTTTAAATTACACATATTTCACATATTAAGGTTTTAGTTATGAGACTCCCAAAATAATTCCGCAGAAATCCGCAGATTTTTACCAAAATTCTCCACAGAAATTGCAAAAAACGTCCGCAGATTCCGTCTGGCCGTATATATAAGGTGCGTTCAACATGAAGCACAGCTGCAGCCGGTGATCGACGTGATTAGCCGAACTCAGGTGGGGGCGAGTTGAAAACAGAGCCTTCAAGCCGGACAGCCGGACAGGGGCTCAAAGTTACGGCAGTCATGACCGATCACATGGTGTTATCATAATTTTTTTTTTATTATAACATTAAAAGATTTACAGTACACATAAAACAGAATACAGTCTCTACAAACTAAAGTTCATTTTTAAACAATAAGGGCATTTAAAAATATAACAAACGCATGAGAGAAATAAGGGGAAACGAGAGGGTGTTATAAACATAAAAATGAACAGGCCTATTAAATAAAAAGCTATAAGCACAAATTCTGGGAGTTTAAACATCACTTTAGGCTAATACTTATTGTTTGAATATTCTAAAAAGGGGTTTACATTATAGATATAAAACTTTCCAATACATATTAATGTAAACCCCAAAACAAGGTGTTTTGATTAAGTCTTAAACAATGATTAAGATTATTTTGGATAATGAAAGCATTTTCTTTAATCCAAAAAGATTGAACAAAAGGACGTTCCTAAAATAAGTGAGCTACACTTTAAGTAGAAGTTTCGCAGAAAGAGCAAGGTACATCAATGTCACTTATAAAACTTGTGCATAAAGGAGACAGGAAAAAAAAAGATAAATTTTATAATTATATAAATCATTTGAGAATTATTTAATAAAACAGTTATTTAACTTAATTTGTTAAGAAACCTTTAGGGTGGCAGGATCAATGATAATTATTTTATTACTAGTCTGTAATATGAATTTGAGTTAATATTTAGGATATTCACTAAAGTATATAATTTAAATCGTTCATGAATGCAGTAAATAGTCTGTATAAAAAGGTAGAAAATGAATCTATGCAAACAATCTAGCCGTTATGAACAAATAATTTAACAAAAGATGATTACTGCTGTAAAATATTTGTAGTCTTTTAATAAGCATGATGTGTACAAGAAAGAGATGACATGAAAAGTTAATTGTTTGTTTTGAAATTTGTGAGACGGAAGATGTCCAATAATAAACCAGAAACACACGTGGTTGTTGTCATGCGGTGAACTCGGCCAATCGTGTAATGTTGGTGTCGTCATCGCAGCTCCAGCAGTCGCTCTTCAGTTGCTGCACGGGCTGAATCAGTCGTCTGATCTCGAAGCGCTGTCGGGGTACTTTGATGGTACTCACGTGGCGTCCGCGCAGCATCAATCCGCACAAAATTTCTAACCAGCATGAACCGCTTTAAGACAGACTTCGGTTGATCTGCGCAGCACTGCATGAATTTGAACGCACCTATGGTGTCAAAAGCAGCAGTGAGATCTAACAAAATGAGAATGCCACAGGCCCCACTATCCGTAGTTAAAAGAAGGTCATTTACAACCCTAACTAGAGCAGTTTCAATACTGTGACCTGCTGAAATAGGCCTATATGTAAGATTTTCTTTCATGAAATGATCTAAAATCCACTAGAACTGTATATTTTTTGCTTACTTGTGTATTTATATTATCCCAAATGTACCGTAGAATGTTCAATTTCAGAGAAATAAGCCATTTTAACTAGTGACACAGAGTGTGTGCTGTGTGTGTTCATGACCCCACACACATTTGATTATGAAAAAATGGAAACCGCAAAGACGCTCTAATATTTTGCAGATCAGAAGGCTAAAATGTATTTAGTCTGATAAAACAGCACTGCTTCTTCTCTACATGAAAACGGCGTGAAGAATCAGAAGCGGTGAACTTTGGCATAATAAAAGCTCTGCTGTTTTGTGTCATGTCGTGCTCAGCTCTCATCAGCAATAGCTTCAGCGCTTTTCTCGTTTCTCTCTCACAGCTTTCAGCCTTATTCTGCTTCATACTACCATGATAATTAATGTTGAATACTTGTATACAGAGGTGTCGCCAGCAAGTTCGAGCCCTATGCACAAGTATTTGGAAAAGGCCCGTGAAGAGGGGGGGTGATGACATTAGCAATCTCTGAAATGAAGTAGGCATTATCGATCTTGTAAGTGAAAAGCGAGGGGGGGGTGTTTGGGGGTTTATCTGGGCCCCCCCGCAACCTGACGCTGGGCCCTTTCATTTCCAGGGCTTTATGTCACCTTTCCCCCCACTTACTACGCCCCTGCTTGTGTCTATATAATAATTGAATACACGTTGATCATCCATCAACATGATTTCTGCAGTAGTCCAGTAGGATGTAATGAAGACCACAACTCCCATAATTCCATGCTCAGTCACAGTGTCATTAAAAGACACCTTTGTTTGTTGTGAATGCATGCTCTCTAGTGGCCAAAGTTACATACTGTGCCTTTAAAGGAATAGTTCAATGAAAAATGACAAGGCTGTTAATATACTCTTCTTGAGGGTCATACAAGATGTAGGGGATGTTTTTGGTTGTTCGAACATTAAAGAAGATTATTAGTTCAAACCATAGAGCTTGAGCAATAGTAGGTTTGCATGCTTTGCATTTTCTGACTGATTGTAATCAGGAATGCAACAGGAATTATGCAACAGGAAACTCAGTTCAAATTGTCATGAATAAGCTCTAAATATTTTGCTGAGGTTGTGGATTAAAGGTAATAATGTTGGGTTTCTTGGACAGGTCTAAACATCTTGATTGTTCTACTGAAGGAAGGTCTATTGGGAAAAAATGTACACTCTGTTCTTCACCTACAGCAACTATTGCACCATATATCAATCACTACCTGGATAAAGATATGCTTTTTATAATAATGGTGCCAATGCCAGTTAACTGATTAAATTTTAAAGGCCATTGCCTTTAAATCATGTTGCATGACTTACTTAAAAAGACATAAGCCAAGCTGCAGAAATCAATGTGGCTCTTTACTAAATACCAATAGTAGTTCTTAGTAGTTCTTTACACCAAAAGAGGGTTTACCCTGTTACACAATGTTAGTAAATCTGGCCCTAAGCATCCAAATGCCTATTAAAGCCACTATCTATTGTGTTTTATAGCCAAAGTGAAGCCGAATGAGACTGTGTTGATTCATGCTGGAGCGAGTGGAGTCGGCACTGCTGCTATTCAGCTGGCCCGCTTGAGCCGCGCCATTCCTGTAGTAACAGCTGGGAGCCCTGAGAAAATCAAATTTGCAGAGCAGATTGGAGCAGCTTTGGGAATCAATTACAAAGAGGAGGATTTCTCTGAAAAAGTGCTGCAGTTCACTAAAGGTCAATCATTTTAATGCCATACACGTTTTTTTATTTTTCAACATTAAAGTTGTTTGCAGAGCTTCAGAATATCAGAGTGCATGATTGGTGGAGATTTTGATGAGGATCTGATCAGCCTAAAATGAGTCAGCAGTTATTCTAGTCTTACCTCCTTACTTGCTACAAATATACAAAGTGCCAGTCTTTATTCTCTTTTTGGCTGCCCATGAGCAACATTTACTTAGAGTATAATTTGTGTTGTTGACCTGTCAAGAAGATGCTGTTTTCTGCTATTGCTTTTTGACCAATTACAATAGACTGGTCCATCAATCAAATGTCTGATCAATCAAAGCAGAGTAAAAAATCTGACTAATCAGAGCAAAGTAAAGCCATGTGAACAATCAGAGTAGAGTAAAAATATCTAACCAATCAGAGTATCGTACATCCGTCTGACCAGTCAGATTAAAGCCAAATGACCAATCAGAGCAAAGTAAAGCCATCTGACCAATCAGAGCAGAGTAAAGCCATTTGACCAGTTAGAGCAGAGTAAGAATATCTGGACAATCAGCACAGAGTAAAGCCATTTGACCAATCGGAGCAGAGTCGAAACAACTGATCAATCACAGTGGAGTAAAGCCATAGAACAGAGTAACCAGTAAAAGCCGTAGAACAGAGTAACCAGTCTGGCCAATAAGAGCAGAGTAAAATATATGATCAATCAGAACAGAGTCTGACTAATCAGAATAGAGTAAAGTCATCTGATCAATCAGAACAGAGTGACCAGTAACCATCTAATAAGTCACTGTGAAGTAAAGACATCTGACCAATTAGATCAGAGTAAAAACAACTTACCAATCACACTAAAGACATTTAACCAATCTGAGCAGAGTAAAAACAACTGATCAATCACAGTGGAGTAGAACCATCTGACCAATCAAAACAGAGTAAAGCCATCTGACCCATTAGAACAAAGTAAAAGCATTTGACCAATCAGAGCAGAGTCTGACAAATCAGAAGAGAGTAACCAGTTTGACCAATTAGTGTTAAACATCTGACCAATCAGAACAGAGTAAAAACATCTGACTAATCAGAGTAGCGTCAAACATCTGACCAATCTGAGCAAAGTAAAAACACCTGACTAATCACAGAGGAGTAAAGCCATCTGACCAATAAAAACAGAGTAAAGCCACCTGACCCATTAGAACAAGGTAAAACCATTTAACCAATTAGAGCAGAGTAAAAATATCTGACCAATCAGAGCAGAGTAAAAACATCTGAACAATCAGAGCAGAGTAAAAACATCTGAACAATCAGAGCAGAGCAGAAACAACTGGCCAATCACAGTGGAGTAGATCCATCTGACCAATCAAATTTGAGTAAAGCCATCTGACCCATTAGAACAAAGTGAAACCATTTAACCAATCAGAGCAGAGTAAAAATATCTGACCAATCAGAGCAGAGTAAAAACATCTGACCCATTAGAACGAAGTAAAACCATGTGACAAATCAAAGCAGAGTAAAAACATCAGATCAATCAATATACATCAATATATAAATATATTGCTCTGTTTAAAGCTCAAAATCACAACCTTTATTTTTGGGTT
>CAIGQZ010034910.1:17795037-17811359 GCA_903798205.1 Danio tinwini
TTCAAGTCAACAGATTCCTCTTTGCGGCCTGTGATTGACAGCATGTTTAGCATGGAGGACGCTGAAGTGGCTCATCAACACATGGAGGCCAACAGAAATACTGGGAAAATAATTATTAAAATCGGAAAGCCTTGATTATAATAATGTCAAATACACAAACGGCAATGCTTTTGTAATAACATCTATGATTTACAGAGAAAACAGTACAAATGTTTCATTTGTAATATGACACAAGACTGATAAGATAATCATTCTGAATAGAGCAAAAAAATATTATTATGGCTACAAAAGAGATTTTAAAGTTTATATTTACTCGAGATTAAAAGCATAACTCGAATTATGTTCCTGATTTAAAGAGCCCCTATTACACATTGAAAAGGGTCATATTTCGGTTTTATAAGTCTCTAACAAGATACTGATATGTATGCAAGGTCAAAGAACACGTTCATGGTCTTATAATATGCATTTATTTTTACCTAATTACCCCAGCGACTCCCATATGAATTGTTCAGCGATTCATTTGTTCCCAAACCCCTGCTTAGCGTGAAGCTAATCTGCGCTGATTGGACCGATGACAGCCTGTTGCCATTGGTCGACAGCGTTCAGCCCAAGACAGTAAAATGCCCAGCGCGGTTTATCAAGCCCGCGGGTCGCCAACATTGGTATAGGATCCGATCGCAGCGGACGCTCGAAACACGCTTCAAAGTAAACTTACTAACACCACAGTAAACAGTACCCGGTTCTCAACAGTGTTATTCAGACACCTCAGCACCGAAAGCAGTGCAGTTAAACACTAGCATATGCATGACATACATTCCGTTTTAATCCACACAGCAGCAAAAGCTGAACTATTCTGAACCTTGACCTCTGCACGTGTGCAGGATCAGCTAACGGTGGCCATAGCAACGACAAACAGCAGTGGAACGAGCTCAGGAAAGCATTTAAATCTGTAAACAAAGCAGCACGCGTCGCGTTTAAAACGTTGCATTAGACGCGATATGAGAATATAAAGAGTTAACCTGATACAGTACACACGGTTACTAGTAACAAACATGTAGATCATTTATATTTGCAATCATTGCTGTGGCACCTCGTCTGTGAACTGCTATAAGTTCTAAGTGCTTACCTGTACTCTTTTCTAAATGATCACATCACCAGCCGGGAGGTTGTAGCATCCTCTGTCCTCTGACAAGCTATCTCTGCGGGCTCCCGCTCTCCATTCGCAAGCCTTTTCAGTGCTGCTCACCAGCCCGAAGCCCAGCGTTCAGCAGGCTACCGGTGTACCTAATATTTTGTCCTTATTTTGCCTGCACCCCTGGTGTCTTGTCTGTCCATTACAAGATGGAGGCAGAAACTAATGCATGAGCTGTGTAGTTAAGATCACCCATTGTAAGCAGGCAGATTTCTGAACGACTTCTTTCCCTCACACTTCCAATAATATCCAGGTAAACACAGCGTCTTCATGAGCGTCTTGCTGCTGTGTTAGTGGGCGGGGCCGCAGGTTTGAATTTTGCCAGGTCTGCGTGTGCAACCATTATGTTTCGTAATGACATCAGGCCGAAACAGCTGAAGATTCGTTATCAAGACAATTCATTTAAACCACTATGAGTCGACTCTTTTATAGATGAATCAATAGTTTTAAAAACTGTCCACTTTCAGATTTAAGCTTTAGCTGGATATTTCACTTCACTAAGAGCTGTGTTACACACTACATGGAAGGTCATTTTCAAAAACCCATAATAGGGGCTCTTTAAGTACTATGACTACAAAGTAGTAAATACACTTATCGGCCACTTTATTAGGTACACCTTACTAGTACCGAGTTGGATCCCCTTTTGCCTTCAGAACTGCCTTAATCCTTCATGGCATAGATTCAACAAGGTACTGGAAATATTCCTCAGAGATTTTGCTTTATATTGACATAATAGCATCACGCAGTTTTGCTATCATGTCAATTTGTCGGCTGCATATTCATGATCTGAATCTCTCGTTCCACCACATCCCAAAGGTGCTCTATTGGATTGAGATCTGGTGACTGTAGAGGCCATTTGAGTACAATGAACTCATTGTCATGTTTAAGAAACCAGTCTGAGTTGATTCACGCTTTATGACATGACACGTTATCCTGCTGGAAGTAGCCATTAGAAGATGGGTACACTGTGATCGTAAAGGGATGGACATGGTCAGCAACAATAGTCAGGTAGGCTGTGGTGTTGACACGATGCTTAATTGGTACTAATGGGCCCAAAGTGTGCCAAGAAAATATCCCCTGCACCATTACACCCCCTCCACCACCACCACCACCAGCCTGAACCATTGATACAAGGCAGGATGGATCCATGCTTTCATGTTGTTGATGCCAAATTCTGACCCTACCATCTGAATGTTGGAGCAGAAATCGAGACTCATCAGACCAGGCAACGTTTTTTCAGTCTTCTATTGTCCAATTTTGGTGAGCCTGTGTGAATTGTAGCCTCAGTTTCCTGTGCTTAGCTGACAGGAGCAGCACCCAGTGTGGTCTGCTTCAGTAGCCCATCCGCCTCAAGGTTGGATGTGTTGTGTGTTCAGAGATGCTCTTCTGCAGACCTTAGTTGTAAAGAGTGCTTATTTGAGTTACTGTTGCCTTTCTATCAGCTGGAACCAGTCTGGCCATTCTCCTCTGGCATCGACAAGGCATTTGCGCCCACAGAACTGCTGCTGGATATTTTCTCTTTTTCAGACCATTCTCTCTAAACCCTAGAGATGGTTGTGCGTGAAAATCCCAGTAGATCAGCAGTTTCTGAAATACTCAGACCAGCCCATCTTGCACCAACAACCATGCCACTTTCAAAGTCACTTAAATCACCTTTCTTCCCCATTGTGATGCTCGATTTGAATTGCAGCAGATCATCTTGACCATCTCTACATGCCTTAATGCATTGAGTTGCTTCTATGTCATTTGCTGATTAGAAATTTGCGTTAACAAACAGTTGGACAGTGTACCTAATAAAGTGGCCGGTGAGTGTATTTCACAATAAATATTGGCAGCCTAATATCAATACCTTAAAAAAAAGATAGTGAGATGAAAACGTACATAATAGGATGACAAAAAGCTTGTTTGTTTGTATGTTTGTATAACTGGAAAATTGTCTTTGACTCAACTAACGTCACAAATTTGTAATGACATAAATAGAATAAAATCACAATCATCACAATTACACAAATTACATTAAGTCGCTGATTGGAGTTTGGGTTGGATCAGTTGGCATTTCTGTGTGGAGTTTGCATGTTCTCCCTGTGTTGGTGTGGGTTTCCTCTGCGTGCTCTGGTTTCCCCCACACTCCAAACACATGCGCTATGGGTGAATTGAATAAACTAAATTGGACGTAGTGCATGAGTGTGTGTGAATGTGAGAGTGTATGGGTGTTTCTCAGTACTGGGTTGCAGCCGGAAGGGCATCGGCTGTGTAAAACATACAGTGCTCAGCATAATCGAGTACACCCCATTTTGAAAATGAACATTTTTATCCATTTCTCAGTGATTATAGGCAATGTATTTTGGTGCATTTGTACAAAACAGATTTATTAAACAGATATATTTATTAAAATAATATTTTAGTCACCAAACATATTTAGAAATTGACAGATAATACAATTAAATTCACACAAAAGTTGCAAAAAAATGTTTTTGCTTCTCTTGATTTTTCCTCTTTTTAAATTTTGTATGTAATATTTTATCTATAACATAAATTTGGCTGTACTAGTGTTTGGACCGTTATCGTAAGTTATTTTATTAGATTAACTCCAGATTTGGCTTCAGTACTGACTAATCTAATGTATATGCACAAATATAATATTGTATAGCTTCCTATTAAAAATATAAATTTAAAAGATGTAAGGGGTGTACTTACAGTATATATGCTGAGCACTGTATGCTGGATAAGTTGGCGGTTCATTCCGCTGTGGCGACCCCTGACAAATAAAGGGACGAAGTCGAAAGAAAATGAATGAATGAATGTTTCTATAGTATCTGTCATCTTGTCATGATGTGTATCAATTTAAAATGCTTTCTAAGTTAATGTGTTTTTAAAAGCAATAATCATGACGTGATAGTTGAACCATTTGGGAAAATCTCTAAGTAGACTTACATTTTGGCCACAAATAAGGACTACTGTTTAAATATAACAAATAATAAAATCATAGTTTAGCATAATGCAGTATTTTTATATATTGCATTTTGTTTCACACCTAAAACACCATCAAGCGTAATACAGAAGAGAGAGAGAAAAGAAAACCAACAATAAAAGTACAATAGTACATAATTAGGATGAAAACACCTTCATAAAAGACGAGTTATTTATATATAAGATGATAATTAGATTTTTTTTATATATTTTTTTTTAATGATGGGGCTTTGCCATGTAATAATATCCCTTCTGTAAAATCCAGCTTAAACCAGCCTAAGCTGGTTGGCTGGTTTTAGCTGGTGGACCAGACAGGTTTTAGAGGGGTTTTGACCATTTCCAGGCTGGTTTCCAGCCAAGTTGACCAGCTAAAACCAGGCTGGTCAAGCTGGTTTTAGCTGGTCATTTTCCAATCTGAACAGCTAAGGCTGGAAATGACTGGAAACCAGCCTAGAAATGGTCAAAACCCCTCTAAAACCAGGCTGGTTGATCAGCTAAAACCAGCCAACCAGCTTAGGCTGGTTTAAGCTGTTTTTTCAGCAGGGATAAGACCTCTAAAAGCTGACATTTTAGTATTTCACATATCTAAAAGCTTTTGAAGTAACATCTTTATTAAACTGAATATTTTTATGCAATTCTTGTACCTGAACGCATACAGTCATTCATTTCAGACAAAAAAATGGATGTTTATTAAATATTCATTTTTGTAGCTATCTAGATTCACATGAACGTCGTGCTTTCTGACTAGGTGCGCCGCTGTTAAACACACACACGCGCACACACACGCACCCGCACACACACAGAGAGGCACTTTCACTATCTGCCCGCGCAACTCTCTGTCATTGACTTTTTGTACTTGACGTAACACAGAAACTTTATTTCCTACTTCCTGGTCTTAAACTCTGCTCTTGATCAATGGCTCAGCGTGCTGAAAAAACGCTGCAAATATAGTCAAACATGAAAACACGCGCAGCTTTATCAAACATCCGCCTCAGCTTCACTTCTTGATCGGTAAGTGATCGATTTGATTGATCGGTAGATGATGTTCTCGGTCAGGTAATGATCTCTCTACAGGCCTGAGCTCAAATCAGCGTCTATCAACTGTAAATGAAAATATACCTGACTGAAGTAGATAGCGACCTGCTAGTAATGCTAGTCCTGTGAGTATATTCCTCCGCGTGAGTTACTAACAATGTGAATAATTCCACAGCTTTAACCTTTTAAACAATATTAACGTGGTAAAAGTGCTTGTAGTTTGTCAATATATTGACGTGCTGTTCAGAATTAAGATTGTTCGGTCAAATACCAAGTGTTTTTCAAGAAACTAAACCAGAGTAACATACAAATCTACCCATACAGCCATGCATAATCAGAACAGTATTTAATGACACATGAAAAACTATATTAACTAAACATAAACTATATAACTAAATCACACTACAGCTCAAATTGATTATTAATTGTCAATTTAAACCTTTATATTTTGTCCACTATTCTTCAAACTACCATGTTTTACTCGTTTGTCAGCAAGAGTAATTGAAATATAATCAAATTTAATTTGGTCACTTTGTATGTCTTAATAATTCAGATGAGAGTATGGCTGTATGATACTGAATTTTACAAAAAAATATTGCTGGAAGGCACAGTGGAATGTTATTTTAACATTGTTTGACATTTTATTATTGCAAAAAAATATTTTGACCATTAAAGTAGGCACTTCATTTGCATAGTGTATTTATAAAACAATTTAAGTTGTAAGTTTAAACTATGATGAGTGTTGGGTGAAGTTTTTGTAAGCAATACATTATCTTAAGTGACTTAAACAAACACTTAAAAAAACAACTAAATATGTTACTTTAGTACAACTTTAACTTTACTTCTTTTTGTAAAAGTAATTTACAAGTATACACTCACTGGTCACTTTATTAGGTACACCTTACTAGTACTGGGTTGGACCTTCTTTTGCCTTCAGAACTGCCTTAATCCTTCGTGGCGTAGATTCAACAAGCTACTGGAAATATTCCTTAGACATTTTAGTCCGTATAGACATGAGAGCATCACGCAGTTGCTGCAGATTTGTCGGCTGCACATCCATGATGCGAATCTCCCGTTCCACCACATCTCAAAGGTGCTCTATTGGATTGAGTTCTGGTGACTGGGGAGGCCATTTGATACTCATTGACTAGGTTTACATGGACACCAATAATTCGATTTTAATGTGATTAAGACAATACTCTGATTAAGAGTCTATCATGTAAACAGCAATTTTTTATTAATTTAATCAGATTAAGGTCATAATCAAACTAAAGTGATTGAATTAAGACATGTGGGGTATGCCGATTTTAGTCGCATTACTAAAGTGCAGTACAGACATGTAAACACCTTAATCGAGCTATTACCGTCATGTAGGACTTTAAGCCACTTTTTGCGACAGGGTTGTCCACACACACACACACACACACACAAGCATGACTGATTGACTCTCTCTGCCAATAGTATCTGGATTCAGCCTTTATGATGCAAGCTGAGATTGCATCGCTCAGAGATGCAATCTCAGACACAATGCACTCAATGAAGCTAGTGACGTCACTGGAGGGGTAGGGTTAGGGGTGGGGTTTGGTGAGCGCATTAAGAAGCATTGGATGTAGCTCAGATTGCACTGCACCGAGTCTGCAGCCAGACCCCTCTCCAATCTGCACCTACCAAGTCAGTGCAGACCAGACACCTGCATCGTGAAATGCAGAGTTTTTTTTCTTCCCTTCAGCATGCGGTATGAACTTCCATTAAAACAACTCTTCCAGCAGTTCATAGTTGCATGCAATATCTTGTTTGTCACGGTGGGCTAGCATGAAATGTTCGTGAATGAAAGTGAAAGTGCCAAACTGCAGTTAAAGTCGACAAATTAAAAATGAAATACCCAAAATTACATGAAACTCCGGAGGAAATGCGGATATTGCGGTGACGCGATGACGTTAATCGAAATATGTTCTATAACATGTAAAACAGGATCATGAAAGGAACACTCTAAAAGCAACTCATGTAAAGAACTCAGTCTTATTATTCTCTTAATTAGATTAATGCAAATAATTTGATTACTGATGTCCATGTAAACGTAGTCACTGTAGTGTTCAAGGTATACTCAGTTTGCCTGTGGCATTGACATGATCCTCAGTTGGTACTAATGGGCCCAAAGTGTGCCAAGAAAATATCCCCCACATCATTACACCACCACCACCAGCCTGAACCGTTGATACAAGGGAGGATGGATCCATGCTTTCATGTTGTTGATGCCAAATTCTGACCCTACCATCCGAATGTCGCAGCAGAAATCGAGACTCATCAGAACAGGCAACGTTTTTCCAATCTTCTATTATACAATTTTGGTGAGTCTGTGTGAATTGTAGCCTCAGTTTCCTGTTCTTAGCTGACAGGAGTGGCACCCGTGTGGTCTTCTGCTGCTGTAGCCCATCCACCTCAAGGTTGGACGTGTTGTGCGTTCGTTGAAACACTCATTGGAAAAACCATGTAGAGCTACAAGACTTAAAAATGATTGTAATTTCTCATTTAGATTTCTCATTTCATTTGTGTTCTTCAGTGTTTTGGCAGAATTGAACAATGACAGAAACAAGTCGACCTCAACGTAAGCTGTCCAGAGCTGGAGAGAGTTTATACCAGACGTTAGGCCTGCAGAAAGGAGCGTCGTCTGAAGATATT
This sequence comes from Danio tinwini, assembly GCA_903798205.1. NCBI lineage: Eukaryota > Metazoa > Chordata > Actinopteri > Cypriniformes > Danionidae > Danio > Danio tinwini. Next base: position 17,802,914 of record CAIGQZ010034910.1, read on the forward strand.
AAGAAAGCATACAGGTACATTATCCAAATAATTATACTTTAGTTTCATTTATTGTTCCAAAAGGTTATGTTTTAGGGTTTGGATCAGATTAATCCTTTTAGGGCACTCTTTGAAATGCTTATTAGAAAAAGCATGGAGAGTTACAGGGATTTATTACAAGACCTTTGAACTTTTATGACTTTACAAATATTGTAATCAATGTCAGTTAAGTTACTATATGTCTGTTTGTTTACCAAATAAATAGTTAAAAGTTTAGTTTAATTGAATAAATTAATTTAAATATATAAAAAAGCACATTAAATGCTAGAGAAGTCTCTGCTGTAATGTTTCAAATAACTTTAGAAATTTAAATATTAAGGAAATATGGTAAAATAAGGTTCCACCGTCATTCAGCAACACACTTTTTCTGACCTGTACTTTTATTTATATATGTTCTATTTTAAATGATTAAAGACAAATTGGTTGACAAATTGGTAGTATATGCAATATATAAAGTCTTTTAATTAATACATTTTAATCAATGTTTAACATGTCATCAAATTGCTCAAAAAATGCCTGACAAGATTTTTTTGGTTTGCTGTGTAAACACTAATCATCACAGTGTTTTTACATGGAATCACATTTTAATGGATGTCTTTTGTATATCATGTTAATAATGTACGGTAGTTTTTGTATTTGTATATATTCTAGATATTAAATTGTGTTCATGCCTTTCACCTTTTCAGATATTGATGTTTCCAAATGATGTTTATTAAAAAGCATAATAAGGCATTTGATAAAAATCTCTTGTCTGCTTATGAAACCCCTTTAAAGACTTAGAGTGTAAAACCCATGTAAAAAACAGGCCAATTAGAATACAAAGCAGACTGTTGCGTGACTCAGGGGCCACACCCTCAAGATTTGCATGATCTTTAGGTCACATTCTATGTCATCCGGACCTGACGAGCAGCCACATCATCAGGAGATCAGCAACCAAAACTTCATATCAGCAACCAAGACTCATATGTTTAACACAGGATCAATAATATGCATGGCGTAGCATTTTAAGATTAAAACAATGATCATTTTCCTCTATTATTTTTAAGTTTATATTAAGCTTACCATGCATGTGGGACTTTTATTATAAAACAGGAGACACCGCAAACTCAAAGCCACTCACACCAGTTTGTTATGTATGTGTTAGGAAGTAACAACTCTTTAAACCTTCTCAGAACATAAAATGCAGGATATACAGATTAAAGATTAATTTAAGACCACCCCAATGAGGCATAAGACTGCAGAGGATTTTGTTTAATGCATGTTTAAGCATTGTGTCTTATCACTCAGCACTGAAAGCGGCCAAAGCTCTTAGCAGCCAAAGAGTTCATTAATATTCATGACCTTTACAAATATGGTCAATAAAGACCTTCTGATTCTAGGGGTATTTTATGAAGTAATAAATAAGCATATAAAACCATTTCAGGAGAATTTTTTAACTTGCCCAAGCAAAATACTTACTATGTAAATATCAGAGCACAATTTAACTTATTGAATCAATGCAGTGTACAGCACCTTTAATTTTCTAAATCTCCACCATCAGGAAACTTGCACTGAAGCATCACCCAGATAAAAACCCCAACAACCCAGAAGCTGCAGAGAAGTTTAAAGAGATCAACAATGCCAACAGCATCCTCAATGATGAGACCAAACGTCAGATCTATGATGAGTACGGCTCCATGGGCCTCTACATCGCAGATCAATTCGGAGAGGACAGCGTTAAATATTACTTCCTTATGTCCAAGTGCTGGTTTAAGGTCAGTCGTGTGTGTACATACATTAGTTTATGCTGGTTATTTTAAATAAAGATATGAAATATTTTGAAATGTCATTTATTTCCGTGATTCAAATCTGAATTTTCTATAGTTGACAGCAATGAAGAGGCATTTTAGCATAGTTTTTATTCTGTAAACCACATTTAGTCTCATTTTTAGTCATTAACAATATTGCATTATAAATGTAGTTATAGTCATCGTCACATGACCAGCATTTTCACCACGACTCATTTTTGTCACGTGATAAAGGTTCCTTGACGAAGATATTTTGGCATAGTTATCATTGATGAAAGCAACACTAATAGTGAGTAAATTTTCATTTATGGGTGAACTATCCCTTTAATGCAGGGGTGCCCAAACTCGATCCTGGAAGACCCTGCTGTAAAATGCACCCCTTCATAGACTTTCATTAGCATTCTCAGTCTACATTTAAAAAAGGCCAAGACCATAAATGATTACAATGTAATATGATTATTATTTTGATTAGTAAGAAGGGAAACACATTTTTAAAATGCATTAGGTTTACAAATAAATAAAAAATAAATTGGCATAAATTTAACAAAAGAAGATGGTAAATTATAATGTGTGCTGTTCACACACACAGCAGAAGTTACTGGAACTTCTGCATTTTCTCCTTCTGCATTTTTAAAGGGCCTGTTCACACATGATCTCTTTCTGGCAGTTTACCAGTAATTTTCATTTTAAGTTTGTATGTGTGAAAATGGCTAATGTTGAATAAAAGAATTAATTTCAGTTTACTAAAAAAACTAATAAAGCCCAAACCTAAGATACACTCAACAAATGACATTTGCTGTTTGTAAAAACTGCATATTTTAATTGAACTGAACAGCACAGAGTCTTTGGGATTTTTTAGAGACAACTTAATTGTTTTATGTTCAATCCACTAACTTAACTAAAGGTGCACTCACACCAGGCTATCTAAACCATGCCCAGGTGCTTTCCCAGTTCGTTTGACAAGTGTGAATGCTCCGAATCAATTCAATTCAAATCATCTTTATTTCTGAATCATGCTCAGGCGCCGTTCAGTTGGCCAGCCCTGGTCTGTTTGGAAGAGGTGTGCCAGAGCGTGGTTCTGTTGGGCTTTGGTGCGGTACGCTTGTAGTGTGAGTGCAAAGCGTGCCTGAGCCCGAAACTGAAGATGTGACGTCACTTTTAAGGGACTGTTTTATATGGATTTATTAATCATTTTTAATTTTCAATGAACGTGAACTGTTATAGTTTATTAAAGACGCAAACCCCTCACTGCACTACAGCTGCACCTTCAGCAAATCTCCTAATACCTTCAGCATGATGACTTATGATCATTTATAAGCGTCAAAAGTGGTGGATCTGTTCAGCAAAATTTATGTGACTGCATATCAAATAACATAAAGTAATACAAAACAATATAACTAAAGCAATGTCCACTGTGCTATATGAGAGCGCTTCTTCCTGTTAAACTAAACAGTCGCATCATCGATGATGTAAGCGCACTCCGGCTCAGAAGGTAAAAAAATGCAATGTGAGTACAGGCCGACTAGATGTTTTTCAAGACACTTTTATACAGCTTAAAGTGACATTTGAAGGTGTAATTAGGTTAAATAGGCAGGATAGGGTAATTAGGCAAGTCATTGTATAATGATGGTTCTGTAGATTTATCGAAAAAAATATAGCTTAAAGGGGCTAATAATTTTGACCTTAAAATGGTTCTAAAAATGTTAAAACTGCTTTTATTCTAGAAATAAAACAAATAAGACTTTCTCCACAAGAAAAAAAAAATTATCAGACAAAATGTAAAAAATTTCCTCGCTCTCTTGAACATCATTTGGGAAATAAAAAAAATAAATAAATTCAAAGGGGGGCTAATAATTCTGACTTCAACTGTGTATATATATATATATATATATGTGTGTGTGTGTGTGTGTGTGTGTGTGTGTGTGTGTGTGTGTGTGTGTGTGTGTGTGTGTGTGTGTGTGTGTGTGTGTGTGTGTGTGTGTGTGTGTTCATTTATTAAATTCTATTCAATTCTACTATTCAATGAAATTAAGTGATTTTTTGATGTGTCTGCCATATAACAACTACTAGCTAATGACCATAAACATAAATGCTACTACAGAAAGATCATGTGACACTGAAGACTGACATGATGCTCTAAATTCAGATTTGCATCACAGAAATAGATTTCCTATTAAAATATATTGAAATAGAAAACTGTTGCTTTAAATTATAACACTATTACTGTATTTACTGATCAAATAAATGCAGCCTCATTGAGTAGAAATGCAAAACAAAAAGCATCCACTAATGTACTAAATACAGTTGAAGTCTAAATTATTCACCCCCTGTATATTTTTCCACAATTTCTGTTTAACGCAGAGATTTTGTTCAACACATTTCTAAACATAATAGTTTTAATAACTCATCTCTAATAACTGATTTATTTTTATCTTTGTCATGATGACAGTAAATAATATTTGACTAGATATTTTTCAAGATACTAGTATACAGCTTAAAGTGACATTTAAAGGCTTAATTAGGTTAACTAGGCAAGTCACTGTATAACAGTGGTTTGTTCTGTAGACAATCGAAATAAATATTGCTTAAGGGGGCTAATAATATTGACCTTAAATGGTTTTAAAAAATAAATAAAACTGCTTTTATTCTAGCCGAAATAAAACAAATAAGACTTTCCCCAGAAGAAAAAATATTATAGGAAATACTGTGAAAAATTCCTTGCTCTGTTAAACATAATTTATGAAATATTTGAATAAGAAAAAAGCTCACAGGAAGGTGATTACTTTTTACTTCAACTGTATGCAGCAGTGAAAAAATTAAGTTATTAACCTGTATTAATCCTGATTGTTGTATGTGTCGTGTCAGACTCTTCTCTGTTTAGGGACGATCTTATCGTGCTGCTGCTGCTGTTGCTGCTGCTGTTTCTGCTGTGGGAAATGCGGCGGTTCAGAGCTTCCAGATGATTTCCAGTATGTGGATCCAGATGAGCTGGCGGAGGAGGAAGAGCGCAATAGAGGTGTGTTTTCAATCTATAAACAGCATATCTCTGATTCTGCCTGTTGTTTAAGAAAATCACACTTTTTTTTTTGTGATTTACAGATAATGAAACGGTAATAATAGGACAACCCATTCCCTCTCCGGCTCCAGCTGCAGATTCAGGTAAACATTGATTCTTTCCTCCATCAGATGCACTTTTAAAGTCTGCATGAACTGGAAGCTACAACCATTTTTCCCCCCATATTGTGACGCAGTTGCTAGAGAAACCGAATATTAAATGAGAAAGCAGTGGGCGTGGCTTGTTTTTCTCTACTGCGAGCTGATTGGATGTAGTAAAGTAGGCATTTCATTCAGAATGATTGGGAAAAGGGTTTGGAGAGAGTTATCACAACCTAACAAACTCCTCCTCCTTACCATTTCTGTTTGTTGTCAAAACTGACAGCTGGAGGGGCGTGGTTAAGTATGTTAGCCACGCCCAATACCTCAGACAGGCGTAATCTGAGAGTTTAAAGGGCACCTATGGTAAAAAACTACTTTTTAAGCTGTTTGGACAGATATATGTGTAGGTATAGTGTATAGACTGTCATATTAGGGGGATATAAACACACTCAGTCCTTTTTTTTCAATTTAACAACATAAAAACGGTGGACCAATTGGAGCTGTTTTGAGATCGACCGCAACTTGACGTAGGAGTGCGGTCCTCCACCCACCAATATTGATTGACAGGTGTGCATTACCATATGCTCAGTTTGTTTTAACATACGCCATTTTCAGCGTGAGTCAAAGCGACGTCACCAAAGAAACACCCTTGCTCTATTTTTAGATGTAAGGCTCATTGGGCTCAACATTCACCACGTTATCGCTCTCCTCCACGGCAGTGTTTGTGAGTTTTGGTGAGTTTGCATACATGTGTACTTTTCATTGTGTCTTCCGTAAACTACAGCCGTTTGCATTTCCCGCAGTCACAGAAGCTCCCTGTCATCTTAACTAGGTGCAGCTGGAAAGTGCGAGAGCGTTGCCTCACGTGCGCCTCACGTTCGCTCACTATTCTGCCGCCTAGGTCGCCTCTATGGACGCGCTGGCCCTGCTCAGGACACTGTTCATATTTCTGCCGTGCCACAGACCGTTATCTGAATAGTTTCATTTTAAATAACATGCGAATGTGCGTGTCTGGTGTGACGTGTCGTAGCTCTGAGCGGCGCATCCGGTGTATGACGCCCTTTAGTTATAGCCTCAAGCAGGTCGTACACCAGAAGCGCTGCTCGGCGACAAGCAGCATCACGCCACGCAGCGGCATGCATTTCTGAATTCAAAATATAAGTTTCTCGGAGCTTTAAACTAGCACACAGTTCGCTGTAAAACTATACAAAGACACAAATGATTTTGTACTCTCTGCTTGGTCTGTGTCCGAGTCGTACATGTAAAGTTGAATGCTGGTCCTCTCACTCATGTTGCTGCTCTCAGTCTGCCTGTCTGTAGCCATACACAAAGCGGGGGAGCTCTAAGCTCCGCCCCTTTAAGTTGGGCGGGAAGTCGAAACTAATTTTCATGTGGAGCAACACACCCCTAAAACAACGAACTGTGTACACGCCCCCAAAATTACACTTTTTAACACATCATAATAAAAAAATCTGAATTGTGTTTTGAACTGAACCTAAACTAGCACACTCAGATGAACCATAATATTAATATTACATCTTAAAAAAGGGGTGAAATAGGTGCCCTTTAACTAAAAAAAAACAGGAAGTGCATTTTCAGACTTCAATTTTAGATTACAAGGACAAACAATTTTCTTAACGATGTGCACAGATTAATTGTTCACCACAAAACTAGCAATGTAAGCTAACTAAATCAATAGGGTTAGTTTTGATTTCATTTGTACTTTAAGTGTTTTATGTGTTTGTTGGAGAGCTATTTGATTAAACTATCATACACTCAATTAAATATTCAGCAAAGTGTCACCAGGAATTTTTGATACTTTTTTTTAATCATATTTTAATGTTAAAAAATCTGATCTAATTTAAGGATTCATTTCTTTGTGGTTTAATTGTATGTTTGTTAATGAAATTTGTTGCCGTAAAAGTTGCCATTGTTACTCTTTAACTGCCTGCTCTGCCAAATGGTTGACCATATTTCGACTGTTTTAAATAATGACTGTTTTAAATAATGATATACACCACACAAAATTGTTGGTTTACAAAAAAATCAAACAAACATCCTGTTGCACTACTACACTTGATTTTGGTTTTACTGTAAAAAAATAAACAAGAAAACATCTTTTCTTGACAGTCTGAAATATTTTATGTCATACTTCAAAAAACAAAGATGATTTAGTATTCAAAAATGTTTTATTTTGAATTAGTTTTTTAATAAATTGGTCTTACACTTCATATTTTCTGATTTTTCATAGTATATGTATTAATTACTGTACTTTTAGCATAAACTGACATATCAACCATTTGGTAGAGGTTGATATTTTAAAAATCATAGGACATTTTGTAAAAAATATGCATTGAGTGTGTTAACTAGCAACATTAAATGCAATCCAAACATTTTTTTCCTGGTGGGGCAGTTAAAGGGTTAAATAAAAATATATTATACGATATGTACTATCATGCATTTTTTTTGTTTACCTTTTTTTTCTTTTCACTTGAATGGATACAGTAGTTCACCCTCTAATTAATATTTTGTCATAATTTTCTTAAGTATCATTTCCTATCCTTTAGTTGTTCCAGACCTTGTTTCTTTCTTCTGTTGAACACACAAGATGATATTTAGGAAAAAATGTAAACTCTGACTTTCATTTTAAATCAGGCAATTACACTTTAGTAAAACTTTAATTAGTTGAAGGACCCCATTTAGTATCTTGTGACTGATGCCCATTTTTGAAGTTCCTGTTAAAATTTTGTCTCAGAATTGTTGGCATATTTAACCTTTTGTTTTTTGTTGTTGTAAACACTAAAATTAAGTTTTGTTGTCTTTTGGTGTGACACCCCTATTTATTGAAAAAATATTATTACAATTTTCATATAAAATAAATGTCACTATATATACAGTGTGTGACAAAATAAATAGCACTATAAATAAATGTGACAAAATGTGACTTTTAAAGGCTTTTTTTTCTCCAATGCTTGATTTGATAAGGGTATTTATCAAGGGTCGCCACAGTGGAATGAACCGCCAACTATTCCGGCATATGTTTTACACAGCGGATGCCCTTCCAGCTGCAACCCAGAACTGGAAAACACCCATACACTCTTGCATGCATACAGCCAAATTAGTTTATTCAATTCACCTATGGCATATGTCTTTGGTCTGTGGGGGAAACCAGAGCACCTGGAGAAACGCCAACTGGTCCAGCTGGGACTCGAACCAGCTGTGAGGTGACCGTGCTAACCACTGAGCCACATTGCTGCCGGACTTGTAGTCTATTTACACAAATTAAAAATATTATGCATTACATAACTGAATTCCCAGAACATGACAGTAATGTTACAGTAACACATTATACCCAACTCTGGTCATAATGTAGATTAATTTGACAACAAATAAAAACTCAACTAAAGTGTGTGTGTGTGTGTGTGTGTGTGTGTGTGTGTGTGTGTGTGTGTGTGTGTGTGTGT
>CAIGQZ010034910.1:17811459-17824109 GCA_903798205.1 Danio tinwini
CCTTTAAATATTAAAATTATATATATATATATATATATATATATAATTTTAATATTTAAAGGGGACCTGTTATGCACAAATCACTTTTATAAGGGGTTTAAACAGTTGTGTGGCAACAGTCTGTGATTATAACCAGCTTCTAATGGTAAAAATGTATTAATTAAATTTTTAATAATCACACTTGATTAAAGCAGTCTGCAGAAACACTTTGATTGATATTCTCCCTTTGTACGAGTCATCAGATGGGGAAAGCACCACCCATCAGTGACCATCTCTCCCTCATTAGCATAGAACATTAGTCTTGTTTTTGAATCTGCCACTATGCTGACACATAGACATTTGTAGCTCCGCCCTCCTTTGAAATGAGCACAATCTCATTTGAATTTAAAGCGAGTCACCAAAACAGCACAATTAACGATCAACGCCTAAAAGGGACAGTTTCAAAGAGTTATCAAATATTATATGTAGGGTATTACAGAGCTGAGACTTTACATACACACCCTAGAGACATCAGATAATTGTTTTACTTGCATTTAAATCAAAATCATTACTGAATACCTATTGCCTTTTAAACACCTGTTTTAAGATGACATTCACTTTTTATTTATTTATATTTTTGCACTGTTGTTGTTTTTATTAGTCTTGATATGGTTTTTTTTTTTTTCTGTGTTGTTCAGCAGGTCACCCTGTGATTGTGGGAATGCCTATTCCTCTATCAGGTGAATATATCACCGTCACCATTGACATTTCGTAATCTAAGGATCGATTTTTGGTGTGAATAGGCCTGTCACAATATCTATTTTGTGTTGTACGTTATATTGCATCAAAATATATTGCAATCGATGTTATTATTGTCATTTGAAGACCATTTTATGCCACTCAGTATATAATGCCAGAATGACAATATAATATCATCACAATGCAAGTGCACTCCATTAAAGAACAGATAACATTTTATTCTTAAGAATATTTCATTTAATTACAGCCATTTTAACTATTTAATAATCAGATTGTGAAAAGGCATATCCTAAATAAATACTTATAAATGTTAACAAAAAAAGTGCAAGGTAAAAAGTAACAGAGGCTGCGATATCTGCTACTAGATCTACTTTCAGTTGTCAGACACCCACATGAAAATATACTATAGTAATTTATATTAAATACTACAGGGTTTTTAACCATACTGACACTGACACCTCCAATAGAGATAGAGATGTTGCAGATAAAATAGTGCAAAAGTTGGTTTTATGTATTGTCGATATATGTCGCATCACCAAAAATGATTGCGGTCATGTCTATGTGTTGTACAATAAGTCCTTATATTGATTGTTGTGACAGGCCTAGCTGTGAAATATTCATATTTCGTGTGTTTGTCCAGCAGATGGAGACACTGCAAGTCTCATCCCTCCAGACACACACGTGGAGGTCGTAAAGGAGTAGAGCAACAAACACACACCAACCCGAAGACTGATTCGTTTGTATTACACACAGTGTCTGTGCAGGTTGTGTGGCTCGTTTTGTCTCCACACATCATGCTGTTTTTGTTTACATCATTTTAGAATTGCCTTCTGTTTGCTTGAATGTCTTAATGTATGTCTTAATGTAGAGCAACTTCATTTGCAGAGCTTCTTCAGATGCATCTTTTCAAATGACCTCCATTGTACAGACGAACATATATGATATTAAACATCATCTAATATTGTGATGGAATAAATTTAGGATGTGCTGTTTTTATAACATCCCCATATTTATTGATTTTTGACTGTATATCATGTACTGTAAACATCAAACCATGCTTATATTGGTGAGAATTGATTTATGCACTTCATATGCTTTCATAATAATGATTATGAAGAACATAAAGCTTTTGGAAATTTTATTAACACTCTGTTTGGACAGTTTGACATTATTCAGGCTTTAGTACAATTCATTCATTCATTTTTTCTTTGATTTAGTCCCTTTTTTTATCAGGGGTCACCACAGTGGAAGAAAGACTATTCCAGCATATGTTTTATGCAGCGGATGACCTTCCAGCCTCAACCCAGTACTGGGAAACATCCATACACACACACACACACACACACACACACACACACACACACACACACACTATGGCCAATTTAGTTTATTCAATTCACCTATAGTGCATGTGTTTGGACTATAGGGGAAACCAGAGCACCCAGACGAAACCCACGCCAACACGGGGAGAACATACAAACTCCACACAGAAATGCCAACCAACCCAGCAGGGACTCGTACCAGCAACCTTCTTGCTGTGAGGCGACAGTGCTAACTACTGAGCCACTGTTTCCACTCTAGTACAATAACATAAAATCTGGCAGTCTTTTCTTGTATGTTTATAAACATGATATATAAGTCACCTAATTGAGAAAACTTAATAATGAGAGACTTTTATGATGCATTATAGCTTACTATGATGCTGTCTTTAAGAAATTTTTAATCGAATGTATGTGGTGAACTTCATGTTATATGATTATTAGGACAGGTTGAGGTTATGTCTGTCCTGCTGAGTTTAAAGGACCGCTGAAATTGTGATTTTTGGTGATGTTTATTAAAATAATTTCACTAAAAATATGTTATGTATTACACTTGTCTGATTTTTCAGTACAAAAATTGCAACCTTTAATCAACATTAACTTGAGAAGCAAAATGAGATGTTTCATTTATAAAAAGATAACTATTGAAATGCTTGACACTAGAAGAAATACTCTGTGTAAACTGTATTCTCTGAACTCCAATGAAATATATGTGTTTCTTGTTTAGAGCATAAGTGTACATGTTATTAGTTTCAAGTAATTTTTGCTTCTCAATTAGACATTTGTACTGCAAAACAAATATATGAAGAGTTTAGATGCAAAAATCTCTAAATGGCGTCAGAAATTTCCATCGAAAATGACATTTTTTTTAAGCCTCCTTTGTTTATGTTGAGTTATTTCACTTTAAAGACATTTGGCTTATTCTTTGTCATATTAGTCAACCTACACGCAGGAGCTTAATAAAAATGCTCATTTTAGAAGAAAATTGCAGACGATATTTGGAGGTTTTTGCATTAGAGCTCGTGAAAAGGTTTTACTATGTTGTAATTTTCACTGTGGTGATAATATTGCACGGCCTCAGGGTTGGGTTTGTTAAGAGAATCTTTATGTACGTTTTTGTTTAGAATTATAATTGGTTGGAAAATGCCTGCTGCTGCTGCAATATTTATTTCTATATAAAGAACTAGAAATCCATTTAATAATAATAAAAATAGCTGATTATACCATGGTCTGTCTGGTTACTCCTTTTTGATTAACTGGAATGACCGCTTCAAACTATGGAAAGTAGTTTCGGTCAGTTTAACAACTGGTGGTTTGTATTAATGCGCTTCCTATTAAAAGCATTTACAGGCATATATCGCCGCTGTCCGTCATCGTACTGCACACGAAGAAACATTCTGAAGCACAAAAAATATTTTTGGTGTAATATCAAACTTGTATTTTCACTCTAGACAGACAAAGTACTGTAGTACCATGGTCTGCGATTACTCGATTCTGATTGGGTGGAATGACTCTATGGAAAGTAGTTTCGGTCAGTTTAATAACTGGTGGTTTGTACGGAAGGCCTGGCCTGAACTGCACGGTGAGGACAAAAGAAACTTATCTCGTTATAACGACTTATAAACTAAAATAACGAGACATAATGTTGTTATAGTGAGATATGTTTTTTCTTTTACTCACCGTGCGTACGGTTCAGGGCTTCCGTGTTGCATTAATGCGCTTCCTATTAAAAACGTACATGGGCATATCACCACTGTCCGCCATCGCACTGCGCAGGAAGAAACACCCAGAAACAAAAACAACTATTTTTGAGGTAATATTAAACTTGTATTTTCACTTTAGGTAGAAAGTACTGTAATTCACCTACTTACACGGTATGTTAGCTAATTAATTCAAGTATAAGCTATAACTTTTGTAAGATAATCCGTGTAGTATGAAGTCAGAACTGACGAAAATAACGTAACGTAACGTTTAACGTAACGTTAATTTTTACGTTACCTTTCTGGAAGTACTGCGCTTTAAAAAGGGCTTAAATGGTCTTTTGGTGAGTATATTACACATTACAACTATATAAAACGGTGTTACTTAACATTTTGCCAAATGTTTTGTTTTAATTTTAATTAGGTGCAATGTTATATGAATACATAATATCATGATAATAGAGATCATGATAACTAAATGTTTCACTGTTGTTTATTAAATGCTATAAATTAGAAGAAAATAATCATTATAATTATAAATTTATTAACATTGTGCAAAATTGTTGTGCTGCTTTAGCTTTATTATAGTGATGTACGTTAGTGGTATGATAATGCATGAATAGACCATTTTGAGGGATGTAAACAATAATAACAATGCTCTTAACGTATTTACTGTTTTATATTTTTAATTTCCATAGCTTCCAAGAATACAAAAAGGTCCACATATTGATAAATAAATAATGTCAAGACAGCTGTTTTAACGTTAAGTTTTGATGGAAATGCCTCTTGTTACAGTTATGAAATAGTTTGACAACAGGCAGGAAATGCTCATTGGCTAATGACATCACCACATTGAAATGCTCTATACAATTAATAATAGCCAAATATTGAATGTGGTTATAGTAATTGGGATTAGATAAATATATTGTCAACAAAAAGAAGTGTTTCAACATAGAAGTTTCGATGAGGTGATAATGCAATAACACTAAAAATAGCAAATAAAAACTGGAATTAGAATAATGTGGATACAGTTTTATTGTCTGCAAATACATAAATTAATAAAACAGATTTAGGCCTTTGCTAGTTCATCAATAACAGTTGTTTCAGTGCTGACAGGCATAGTATAAGCAGAATAATCCATGTTTAGATGTGGATTTCACAATTTTAATGCACTATATGTCATGATGCACATGATCCCACAATACTACGGTACTCAAACTTATATGACTTTGTGATAGATGCATGTTTACAATGGTAAATTTTAACTCTTCATAAGTACTTTCGTAACGTTATCGCTAGTTTTGGAATGTGACCCTGAAAACTAAACATGCTTTCACACCACAACACATTTGCCTGCGTGTTTAAGTTGCAACAGCGTGTGAAACAGCATATGGCTTTAGACTGACTGGAAAGTTTGATGATTTATTTTTAAGATTAGAGATTTTAATGCGTGCTTAATTTGCATCTTGCTTTTTATTTAGAATATTTCTGGGATTTTATCTGTCCTGTAGTTATGAGCACTGCCTAATTACATTTATACATTTTTTTGTAAGGAATATTGTTTTGTTAATAGGGCCCATGGTGAATTTGGAGAAAGTCCAGCTGAGCAAGCAGAACGAGACCTTGACAGAACAGTTGGGGTAAGTCTCTCAAATAATCATTTAATCAGTTATTCTGCTCTTATTTGAGTCAGAATGAAGTCAGAATTACTAGCCCTCATGTATTAGCCCCCCTGTTTATTGTTTTCCCCAATTTCTGTTTAACGGAGAGAAGATTTTTTTCAACACGTTTCTAAACAATAGTATTAATAACTCATTTCTAATATTTATTTTATCTTTGTCATGATGACAGTACATAATATTTGACTAGATATTTTTTCAAGACACTTCTATACAGCTTAGAGTGACATTTAAAGGCTTAACTAGCTTAATTAGGTTAACCAGGCAAATTAGGGTAATTAGGCAAGTTATTGTATAATGATGCTTTGTTCTATAGACTATCGGAAAAAAAGTTTAAAGGGGCTAATAATTTTGACCTTAAAATGGGTTTTAAAAAATTTAAAACTGCTTTTATTCTAGCCAAAATAAAACAAATAAGACTTTCTCCAGAAGAAAAAAATATTATCAGACATACTGTGAAAATGTCCTTGCTCTGTTAAGCATCATTTGGGAAATATTTAAAAAAGAAAAAAGGAAAAAATTCAAGGGGGGGCTAATAATTCTGACTTCAACTGTAGGTGAACATACTGTATATGTATGCATGTATATATGTACATATAGGAAACAAAACAGCAAATTTTAACTAGGTTTTAAGCTTAACTAAGTTAATTAGGCAAGTTAGGGTAATTAGGCAAGTCATTGTTAGGACCAGACGGAATCTGCAGACTTTTTTTGCAATTTCTGCTGAGAATTTTGGTTAAAATCTGCGGATTTCTGTGGAATTGTTTTGGGAGTATCATAACTAAAACCTTAAAATGTAAAATAAAAAATAATATCTTTTATTTAATCTTTAAAATGCAAATCAAATTAGATCCACTTTATTTGGTAAACAAAGCAAGTCTCTCATGTAATATATCTACTAAAAGACAGAAAATATTACTGTACAAACCGCATTATACATAAATTAGATGAACTTTTTTTATTAGTCAATAATATTACTGTAATTAATTTAAAAACTGAATAAATATAGAATTACACACATTTACTCAAGTAAATAAACAGAATTAATGATGGGCTAAAAATCTGCGGAAATCTGTGAAAAAAATCTGCGGAATTCTGCGCGCGCAGATTCTGTGTGGGCCTAATCATTGTATAATGATGGTTTATTCTGTAGACAATCAAATGAAAATAAAGCTTAAGGGGGCTTATAATATTGACCTTAAAATGTTTTTTTTTTAACTAAAAACTCCTTTTATTCTAGCTGAAATAAAACAAATAAGACTTTCTCCAGAAGAAAAAAACATTTTAGGAAATACTGTAAAAAAAATCCTTGCTCTGTTAAACATCATTTGGGAAATATCTGAAAAAGAAAAAAGCTCACAGGAGGGCAAATAATTCTGACTTTAATTGTGTTTATTTGTTCTGTTTTGATTCTTTCCCTCAGTCTGCTGGATAATTCGGAGGATGATGAACACCTCAGCAGCACGCAGACAGACTGTAAACGTGACATACAAGCTTTTAATTGTCACATCCTGAAAAACACAAGCTTTAAGATCCAAGACAAAACAAAAGCTCGGAGGAAGTTACTCATCACGTGTGCTGTGTGCTTGATCTTCATGATCGGAGAAATCATCGGTGAGAATGTGCACAGTTTAGGGCAAGTCACTGCAGGTGAATAGGGTAAATAAAAAGTATATCACTGGGCGGCACGGTGGCTTAGAGGTTAGTACTATTGCCTCACAGCAAGAAGGTCGCTGGTTCGAGTCCCGGCTGGGGCAGTTGTCATTTCTAAGTGGAATTTGCATGTTCTGCTGCCGTGGGTTTCCCCCACAGCTTAAAGACATGTGGTACAGCTGAATTGTATAAACTAAATTAGCCGTAGTGTATGTGTATGAGTGAGTGTGTATGGATGTTTTCCAGTGCTGGGTTGCAGCTGGAAGGGCATCCGCTGCATAAAACATATGCTGGATAAGTTGTCTGTTCATTCTGTTGTGGTGACCCCTGATAAACTAGAAGCCGAAGGAAAATTAATGAATCATCACTGTACTTCCCAAGCTGATTGATTGAACTTTACTGATTGATTTCTTATTTAATTATTATTATTATTACTATGTTTTAAGTTTTCAAAAGTGTCATGTTTACATATGCAAAATTTGCATTACTTTATTCGCAAACTTTGGCCGGTCAATCCCTGACCCAAACTTTGGCAAACTCAATCCCTGAGCAGCACCAACTTTACAGCAGAGAGCATATTTGACCTGTCAGGGGTGCACACTGAAAAGAAACACAAACTTAAAAAAAAAATTAGTTTGTTAAATAAGAATAAAATCAATAAGAAATCATTCTGTTGCTGAAGGTCATTAAAGTTATATAGAAAATAGAAAAGATGGTGTTACTTTGGGGCAGAAGGAAACTTTCATTCATAAAGAGATTCCCATATTCATATCTTCTTTAAAAAGCCCTGAATGATAAAGTGCTCTGTAAGCGGTGTCAGCTTTGTACATGAGTTTGCAGTAGTGTCTTTCTTTAAATTGTCTTACTGTTCCCATGTGGGAAGTAGGGTGGAATCGGTAGAATATGTTATGCAAATAAATAAATTTTGATAAAATTATTCTTAAAAGTCACATTTTTTATGTGCTGTGGAGAAAAGGTGTGTTTAAATCTAGCTACTGCAAGTATATTTATATTAAAGATAATATGTACAATATATATTATTATAAAATTATGAATGTTTTGTTTAGGACCATTGATACAGCCTTAATCTTCTTATGATACAAACACAGATTAAATTGCTCTGGTCATGTGAATGTTTGCACTAACCATACTGCACATTTTATTAACTTTACAATAACTTAATAATAACTCCCTATTTCGGCTGGCCAGTGTGAAAGAGATTTTTCAGCTCAAAACTGGATCAAAAATTGAACAAGAAGCTGTCTAGGCATGTCCACAACTGAAGACTAAATTCAGATCAGTTTAGAGAGGCCTTCATTAGAGCAATTTGATCCCAGTCCTGCTGTGGACCACTAGCTAAATTCCATACAGCTAAAATTCATTCATTCATTCATTTATTTTATTTTCGGCTTAGTCCCTTTATTAATCTGGAGTCGCCACAGCGGAATGAACCGCCAGCTTATCCAGCACATGTTTTACGCAGTGGATGCCCTTCCAGCCACAACCCATCACTTGAAAACATCCATACACACTCATTCACACTCATACAATACGGCCAATTTAGTTAATCAATTCCCCTATAGCGCATGTGTTTGGGTTGTGTGGCAAACCAGAGCACCTGGAGGAAATCCACGCCAACACGAGGAGAACATGCAAACTCCACACAGAAACACCTTGCTGTGAGGCAAACATGCTACCCACTGCACCACCACATCACCACAGCTTAAATTATAAATAATTATTAAATCCTATTTAAGCTGTTATCCAATAAAATAAACCTATTGTACTTACTGTATTCAAATGAATGAAACTGCTCTGCTTCTAAAGATCTCCTCGTGTACATTTATTAGGCAAAAACACTATTTATTTTATATGTTTTCACTGCACTCCTAAAATTTTTTTATGTGCTTCTAAATTTTTCAACTTAGTAGCGCATGTGCTCCTTCTGAAAAAAGTAAGCGTCAAGCCCTGCAAATTTGTATTTATTTTATTTATATATGCACATTATTATTTAAATATATATGCTCTAATGTGCATATATTTCGATCACAAAAAAATCTGAACATTGGATTAGGTCAGGTTTAAAATTGTTGTTTAATTTTTTATTTTCTTTACAAATTAGAGTCAAATGTCTTTACAGAATATATATTACAATGTATTTTCAGGATCATAACTCCAGTCTTCTGTGGCTCCAGAAAGAAAAATCCAAACATTGGATTATGTTATGTTTAAAAGTCTTGTTTCTTTTCTTTTTTTCTTGACATATTAGAGTCAAATGTTTACAGAGGGGATTTTGGTCTTTTTTTATCAGAAAGAAAAATCTAATTTTGAGAAAACAGCCTTTTAAAATAGGTATTGTAATTGAAATCTAAAGACACAAATTGGTGAAGTGTGACAAAAGAAACACTTGTATATGTATTTTGGTTGTTTCCTTTACACTGAAAAACATAAACAAAAAAGCCCAACATTATAGGTGTATACCTCAAGATTAAAAGAACGCTCAATAAAAAAAAAACAACCTTATCAGTTATGAGTACTGCTGCTAAAAAGACTATTTTGAAATTATGGATTGAACCATTCACTCCCTAACCTTTTACCCAGTTATCATTCTTTAGAGACATTGTCTTGCTGGAAGGCAAAACTAGCAGGCTCAGTGGCACAAAAGACAATACTATTCGAAGTTGGACTAATATTGTGGCAATGTTGCTGAACAAGCTGACATTCCTACCATATATAGGGTTTTTTCTTACTTTGTACAGCACAACTGGACAGTTTCATGGCATATTTTTATAGTTTTATATGTACATAAATCATTCATTTATTTTTTTCGGCTTAGTTTCTATTATTTTTATTATTTTATTGTTATTATCTAATATTTATCAGGGGTTGCCACAGCGGAATGAACCGCCAACTATTCCGGCATATGTTTTATGTAGCAGATGCCCTTCCAGCCACAACACAGTACTGGGATGCACCCATACACACAGTTTATTTAATTCACCTATGTGTTTGGACTGTATGGGAAAAGGGAGCACCCAGAGGAAACCTATGTCAACACAGGCATAGCAAGCAAAACTCCACACAGAAATGCCAACTGGTCCAGCTGGGACTCGAACCAGTGACCTTCTTGCTGTGAGGCGACAGTGCTAGCCACTGTGCCGCCATGTATATTTATTTTTTTTGTTACTGAACTGTGAGTTGTTATGTTTGTGTCTGACATGGAACAGCATTTGAATAAAATATTGATCATAAGAAAATCGAAGTCTGTTTTGCCTGCAGTGTGTGCATATAGAAATGCTCTAGATTTATTTGAGTTCGATTAAAGGTGTTAATATCTTGTAGTTGTTTTGACGCTCTGCTCTTGTCACAGGCGGTTACGCCGCTCACAGTCTGGCTATAATGACTGACGCTGCACATCTCCTCACTGATTTTGCCAGTGTTTTGATCAGTCTCTTCTCATTGTGGATTTCATCCAGACCTCCATCTAAAAAGCTGACCTTTGGGTGGCATCGATCAGGTGTGTTTAGGTTATTTTTCATGCTTACCAATAATACTGCATTTGATATAATGATAAGATTGTCAATACTTATTGTATTTAAATGAAATGTTATGTCTTTGAATTTATATTAAAATGCATTTTCAGCACCACTACTCCAGTGTTTAGTGTCACATGATCTTCCAGAAATCAGTGCCAAATGCTGATTTGATTCTTTATAGAAACATTTATTATCTTTGCATTTTTAAAGAGAGTGGCATTTATTTATGTGAAATAAAAATATTTTGTTACATTCTATCAAACAACTTGTACTTGATGAATAAAAGTAATTTTTCTCATTTCTCATATCTCATCTTTCATTGGTCCAGAGGTTTTAGGGGCTCTTCTGTCAGTTCTCTCCATCTGGACTGTGACGGCAGTTCTTGTCTTCATTGCTGTACAGAGGATAATCAGTGATGATTATGAGATACACAGTTATGTCATGATCATCACAGCTGCATGTGCTGTAGTTCTCAACATCTGGTGAGTGGCAATATTACGATTAAAGGTGCTGTATGTAAGCTTTGGACTCTTCTAAAGCATAAAAATACCATCATATATTTGCTGATATTTAAGAAACATCCTAAGTGAACACATTTGTTTATCTGAAAAACAGTGCTCAAGTCAGTTATTCTGCTTTGAAATTGTGCGTTCTGTGTCAGAATGTCTGTCTTTGTTTTGGTGTCTATAACCAGCCCACTGCCAGTTTACCCAATAATATTTCAGCACTCCATGTTGCCTTGGTGGAAACAAACCATTTGATTTCTGACTTAAGGCTGCTTCAATGTATGAAATGTAGGTGCAGTCAAAAATGCTGGACACACGCTCATGTTGGTGTCAATTGGGCAAACTGCATTTGCATGGAGTCGTGAGAAGACCGTTAAAGAAGGTAAAGAAGGAGCTGAGCCTAAAGACAAAGCTCTCTATTAACCGGTCAATCTATGTTCCTACTCTCACCTATGGTCACCTATTGGGTCCTGACTGAAAGAACAAGATCTCGAATGTAATCGGCTGAAATGAGTTTCCTTCACAGGGTGGCAGGGCGCACCATTATAGATAGGGTGAGGAGCTCTGTCAACCGGGAGGAGTTCGAAGTAGAGCCGCTGCTTCTCCATATCGCGAAAAGTCAGCTGAGGTGGCTCGGGCATCTATTTCGAATGTCTCATGGACACCTACCTAGGAAGGTGTTCCAGACATGTCCCACCGAGAGGAGGCCTCAAGGAAGACCCAGGACACGCTGGAGGGACTGGAGAAAGTGTTTATGTAGAGGGAAGTCTGAGGTTCTCTCCTGAGACTGCTGCTACCGCGACCCGGCCCCAGAAAAGCAGATGAAAATGAATGAAATTAATGAAATTAATGAAATTAATTTGGTTTAAATTACGCTTATTCTTCAGACCCGACTGGCAGATATTATACCCCTGTTTTACAGGTAAAGGTAAAGGCTACTCCTAGACTAAATTACTTGTATGAGCTGTCTTAAAGTTGCTATGAAGCGGAAGTTGAGATTGTCCTATTTTCCATATCTTGACGAACATCCTCTTAAAACGATCCTGAAATTGTCAGGTCATATAACCCTCCTCCTCTGACATAGCACAAATGCAGGTTGCCAGATTGAAGACACCAACAGGAGAGATCATTTCTGATGATTAATCTTCAAACTGTAAACTGATCAGCTAATGTTTACATTTGTAATATTTATATTGTTTGCAAAATCATGTTGATTTTTTATAACTCTGAATCTGCATCTCATTTCGGAAGCTGCTACTGTCCTCCAGAGGTCACATTATTGAAATGACTGAAATGAAATGCACAGCACATTAGTTTCCTACCAAGGCAACCCAGGAAATATAATTGGGTAAACTGGCGGTGGGTGGGGTTATAGAGACCAAAACAAAGACAGACATTCCAAAACATGACCACACCTTTTCAAAGCAGAATAATTGACTTTAGCATTGATTTAATAAAATAAAAAAGTTTGTTACAGTAGGATCTTTCTTAAATATCTGCAAATATACAAATATATACA
>CAIGQZ010034910.1:17829109-17840226 GCA_903798205.1 Danio tinwini
GACTAGAAACAAGACAAAAAATCTAAGTAAGAAAAGTATTTTTTGCAGTGTGCTTAATTACCTAATTTAGTGAAGGACTAGTCCTGGCTTAAACTGCTAAATGCCCTTTTTGTCAAACAGGCCATATTTGCTTATTTTAAGCAAAAAATCACTTAACTTTTATACACTTTTTTTTCAGAAAAAAAGACTTCTAATATGAATTTGCAGGCACACTGTACAATAACGTTTCAATAGTTAATGTTTGTAAATATATTCACTAACATAAACTAAAAATAAGCAATTCTTGTACTTTTAATAATCATTTACTGATGCATTATTAAAATTAAAATGCATGCTTGCTAACATTAGTTAATGCATTGTAGGTTAACATGAACAAATTATGAACAACTTTATTTTGATTATCTAACATAAATTAATAAATACTGAAATTAATGCAGGGGCAGCACAGTAGTACTCTCGCCTCACAGCAAGAAGGTCGCTGGTTTGAGCCTCTGCTGGGTCAGTTGGCATTTCTGTGTGGAGTTTGCATGTTTTCCCTGTGTTTGCGTGGGTTTCCTCCGGGTGCTCCGGTTTCTCCCACAAGTCCAAACACATGCACTATAGGTGAATTGGGTAAGCTAAATTGTCCATATAGTGTATGTGTGTGAAAACATATGCTGGATAAGTTGGCGGTTCATTCTGCTGTGGCGACCCCAGAATAATAAAGGGACTAAGCCGACAAGAAAATCAATGAATGAATAAAATTAATGCATTGCTCATCATTTATGTTAGTAAATAGTGTATATAACATTACCTAATACAACCTTACTGTAAAGTGTTACTTCATTTGCTTTAATGTAAATATATCTTCATTTGAGAATGTTTAGATATCTGTACATGAATATTTAGAAAAAAAAACTGTGAGTTTGAATATCGTGTTTTTGTGTTTGTTTCCATCAGTTTGGCAGTGATTCTCCATCAATCTCCAGTTGATCGTGTTGGTCATTCGCATGGTCAGACAGAAGAGCACAGAAACACCAGCATTAGAGCCGCTTTCATTCATGTTCTGGGAGATTTACTGCAGAGTTTTGGTGTGCTGCTGGCTGCCATTATCATCTACTTTAGGGTTTGTATATTATCATTACTGGTGTATACAAAGCTTCTCAGATGTATACTTATGTGGACATTATGTGATGGTGTAATATATATATATATATTTAGGGTTGTTTAGGGCTTGGCTATTCAGTTCCAAAACATTATTTTATGGGGTATTTTGAGCTGAAACTTCACATACACAAGGGGCATAATAGGTCCTCTTTAATACAAATAATAACAAGAAGTAGTTTTGTTTAGATTTTCTGCCTAAAATGTGGCTTCAAAACTAAAGTACATGCTGAACTGCAATTTTGTATGTACAGTGACTCCCCTGATTGTATTGATTATAAGATGAAAATGTAGAACAGCACTATTAACTATCGACTTGTTCCACTAAATGACAATTCTCATCTAGTATCAGGGCTCGAAATTGCGACCATTTTGGTCGCATATGCGCCTGAAATTTAATCTATGCGACCTCATAATATATTTGGGAGCATTTCTGCGACTGCATATAATGGTTGCTGTGCGACTTGTTTCGATTTTTTCTAAAAACGTGCTGAATCGGACTTCCCTGCCGCTATATTGGTTAATATTAGCTGTCAATCACTCAAGGCTTTCCGCTTTCAGAAAACAGGGAGCATTTAAGGGCGCCAGCCGAGATCAATCGAGTGTTTTCGGTGAAGGTGACCGAATCTCGATGCGTTGCATTCACTCCGTGTTCAGCGCAAATGTCCGCTAAATGTAAAATCCAACACTACATCATTGCCAAAGAAGTTCGCCTTTACTGAGTTTAAACTGAATCTGCGGCTGATAACAAAGAACAGTATTTGCGCCAGTGGTCATCACGGGAAATCCTGCTCTGCCTGCTCTTATATTGGCTGACTCGCCTGCTTTTCCACAAACACAAAAAATGAAAATCAGCACATAACGAGACACAAACCGAAACCAAAACTTTTAAAGAGTGTTAAATTGAGACTTTTCTTACTTTCTTTGGTCCATTCTTTCTTGAGATGTATATGATTTTTATATTTACTGATGACTGCTTTGCAGCTTTCAGCATTGGATTGAATGATTTATTATAATCTTTTGTTTGTTTTGTAGCAGAAATATTATTTATTAAATTGACATGCATATAAAAACAATAGAGCAAAATAAATATTACTTACTGCAATGCTTCATTTTAGTTTGATGCAAACCATAAATTTATTTTTCAGAAAGTAACAGCAGGACCTTTTACAGTACATAACTCGCATTCAAGCACATTCAGGGCAGCATGATAATTACAAATGTAATTCATTGTAAGTATTATTGACATCATCATCATCATTAATAATATTTTATAATTGTTAGACATTCATTTTGGAATTATTGCACAGATATTAATAAGTCATCACAGCATTAGTTAGTTGTTTATGTTTTTTTTAGTCCTGATTAATGTTGTTTTCAAATACAATAAATCCCTTAATATACAATTTGCAGTGGTGCTCATTCATTTTTGGTGGGTGCTCCTAAATTTTTTCTGGTGCTCCTAAATTTTTGAAGTTGGGAGCACCGGAGCTACCAAATAAAAAAGTTAATTTCAAGCCCTGTAGTATATGATATTTCATTATTTAGTGCAGGAAATATTTTTGTCAGAAGCTCTTTGACCTAAAATATTTATTTGAGGTTTGCTTGAGATACATTTTTTTTTTCAATAATATCTCTTTATTAGCTTTTATGATACCTGTAGATATTTACAGTTCTCTGGTGCCAGTGTTTGCATGTAGATTATTAAAGTCATATACAATATTTATTGTTATTAGGTTTTTTTAATTTAGTTTTTTTCTTTTAGTCTACAGTTTTATATTGTTAATAGAAACTCACAGGAGGCAGCACGGTGGCTCAGTGGGTAGCGCTGTCGCCTCACAGCAAGAAGTTAGCAGTTGGCATTTCTTTGTGGAGTTTGCATGTTCTCCCTGTGTTGGTGTGGGTTTCCTGTGGGTGCTCCTGTTTTCCCCACAGTCTAAACACATGTGCTATAGGTGAATTGAATAAACTAAATTGGCCATTGTGTGTGTGTGTGTGTGTGTGTGTGTGTGTGTGTGTGTGAGAGAATGAGAGTGTATGGGTGTTTCCCAGTACTGGGTTGCAGCTGGAAGGGCATCTGCTGTGTAAAACATATGCTGGATAAGTTGGCGATTCATTGCGCTGTGGCGACCCCTGATAAATAATGGACTAAGGAAAATTAATAAATGAATAATTTCACAAGCCAACATAATTTAGGTAAACTTTAACAGTGTATGTCACATAATAATGAAATTGAGTCCCCATTTACTGAAGTTTGTCCAAACATTTATGAATTTCTTTATTTTGTTGAACACCAAATAAGATGTTTTAAAAATTGTTAGAAACCTGTAACCATTTTCATAGTAGGAAAAACAAGTACTCTGGAGGTCTGTGGTTAAAGGGTTCCATGTTTTAATATAACATATTTTGTGTTTAACAGAAAAAATAAACTCAATCAGGTGAAGGGAGAGTAAATAATGACAGAATTTTCAGTTTTGGGTGTTTTGAGTTTTGTTTTTTTTAGTTTTGATCTTTTTAAAGGGGACCTATTATGCAAAAATTACTTTCATAAGGGGTTTAAACAGTTGTGTGGCAACAGTCTGTAAATATATAAACAGCTTCTAATAGTAAAAATGTATTAATAATTTTTTTATAATCACACTTGATAAAAACAGTCTGCAGAAACACTTTGATTGACATTTTCCCTTTGTACGTGTCATCAGAGGGGAAAAGCCCCACCCATAAGTGTCTATCTCTCTCTTATTAGCATAAAATTTTAGTCTTGTTTTTGAATCTGCCGCTATGGTGACACATAGGCATTTGTAACTCCATTCTCTTTTTTAAAAGAGCACAATCTCATTTGAATTTAAAGCGACAGTCACCAAAATAACACTATTAGGATCAAGCCTAAAAGGGGCAGTTTCAAAGAGTTATAAAACATTATCTGTGTGGTATTTTGAGCTGAAACTTCACACACACATTCTAGGGACATCAGAGATTTAGGCCCCGTTAACACTAATACGTTTTAGTTTTAAAACAGCGTTTTAGAATGAAAATGATCCATGTCCACACTGGCTTTTCACCTAGCATTACTGAAAAGCTCTTCGTCCACACTATACTGTTAAAAACGCACATCACGTGACCACACACACACACACACACTGGCATGCACTGCATCGTATGCAGACGTCTGAGCCCCAGGCAGTCAGCGGGAGTTATGCGCACATTGGTTATGTTATAGGCTCAGTTTTGTTTTAAAAATGCATACAATGAAGTTGATGGTCATATAAATATGTAGCTACACAAACATATTTGGTGTTTGTTAAGTTGTTAATATCAAAAGGAAAATAGCAGTTTCTAAGATCAGGTTTTCATTTTATTGTTGAGAAAATGAAATTCTATTAAATTAATCTTTATTTCTATAGCGCTTTTACAATGTAGATTGTGTCGAAGCAGCTTCACATAGAAGATTATTGTGAATTGAAACAGTATCAGTTCAGTTTTCAGAGTTTAAGTTTAGTTCATTTCAGTGTGGTTTAATATTCACTGCTGAGAGTCCAAACACTGAAGAGCAAATCCATAGATGCGCAGCTCTACAAGTCCCGAACTATGCAAGCCAGTGGCGACAGCGGTGAGGAAAAATCTTCACCAATTGGCGAAAGTGGAGGATAAAAACCTCGAAAGAAACCAGGCTCATTTGGGCACGCTGACCATTTCTCCTATGGTCAAACGTCTTGTGCAGAGCTGCAGTCTAGACGCCGGAGGCTGGAGAACGCTGGACGTCAGTGAAGACTCGTCTCTCCCTGGAGTCTCACAGGAATCAGACGCATGCTCTCAACTCCTCCATGGCCACCACATCAGCTGCTCAGTATACAGCCTGGTCCGGGATTGTGGAACCATGGGATCATCTCTTCACAGGTCTTGGATCGTATCAGTGGCACTGCATAACCTCTAGGGGCCTCGGGATGAGTATCTCCAGGTGGAAATAGAGAATAAAGAGAATAATTCGCGTAGCTGCTGTTCATAGTGTATATAAACGAGATGGGTGGGGCACATCATGCATCATACCGCTAAGTGATGCACTAAGTGTATGCTTTGCTAAAAAGATAGGTCTTTATTCTAGTTTTAAACTGCGAGAGTGTGTCTGAGCCTCGGACATTATCAGGAACGCTATTCCAGAGTTTAGGAGCCATAAATGAGAAGGCTCGAGCTTCTTTACTCGAGTTTGCTATTCTAGGTACTACCAGAAGCCCTGAGTTTTGAGATCTTAAAGAGCGGGTTGGATTGTAGTGAGACAGAAGGTTGGTTAGATAAACAGGAGATGGATTATTTAAAGCTTTATAGGTAAGAAGCAGTATTTTAAATTCAATACAAAACTTAACAGGTAGCCAGTGTAAGGAGGATAAAATTGGGGTGATATGATTATAATTTTAGACCTGGTAAGAACTCCGGCAGCTGCATTTTGTACTAGCTGAAGTTTGTTAATAGAGGATGCTGGGAAACCAGCGAACAGAGCGTTACAGTAATCCAGCCTAGAAGTCATAAAAGCATGAACTAGCTTTTCTGCATCTGATATGGATAGCATACTTCATAACTTCGTAACTAAGGCAGTTTTTGTGACATGGGATATATGATTTTCAAAAGTTAAATTGCTGTCTAATATGACACCCAGATCTTTTATAGTAGAGCTAACACTAACTTTGTATTCCTCTTAGTGCAGGTTGAGTTGTGAAATCTGCTGTGTGCAGGATTTAGGCCCAATAAGTAATAATTCTGTTTTGTCTGAGTTTAAGAAAAGAAAACTGTTGATCATCCAGTCTTTAACATCTTTAATACACTCAGTTAGCTTAGACAGTTCAGACGTCTCATCAGGTCTAGTTGAAATGTATAATTGAGTATCATCTGCATAGCAGTGAAAGCTGATCCCATGTCTTCTAATAATGTCTCCCAGGGGTAGCATGTATATTGTAAACAGCAAAGGGCCTAAAGCTTGAAAGGGCTGAAAACATGAAACAGCGTAGCCAAGATAATGTGAATAAGGTTATAAAGTACACTGTTGCCTTTGAAGATTTACCCGACGTGTCCTCAGGAGTTTGTAAATGGGGCCTTATTTTACATCATGTAAAAAGGGGCAAAATAGGTCACCTTTAATATACTGCAATGACATTGACTTTTTAAATTGTGATTTACACGTATAAAATACCTTTTAAACCATTGCATATGCAATAAACCAAATGCATCCATGTTTTACTTTCTCTTCAAACAGCCTGAATGGAAAATAGCAGATCCCATTTGTACTTTCCTGTTTTCGATACTTGTGCTCTTAACAACACTCACCATCCTGAAGGACATCCTCAAAATCCTCATGGAAGGCAAGTGATGGGTTAATTGATCCTCAGATGATCATAAATGGTTGACATGTAAGATAATCGTAAATGTTTAACTTGAAGGAGTCCCACGTGGTGTTGACTTTGACTCATTGAATGATGATTTGCTGTCAGTGGGTGGAGTCAGATCTACACACAGTCTGCACATGTGGGCTCTTACAACGAACCAATCACAACTCTCCGTTCATGCAGTTATAGGTAAAACACACGCACGTGTAAATACTTCACACAAATTGCTCTTTAAAGGTCCCGTGAAGTGAATTTTGAAGTAATTTTTGATGTAATCTCAACTGAAACATGAAGAGAGGGCGGGACATAGATTAGCTCCTCCCCTTTATTAAAACACAGTCAATAGCATTTTGTTTTATCATAGCTTTGCCAGTGAGAGTGATTGAGCTCAAGCGCATTAAATGAAAGGCAACTGAGAAGCTTCTTGAAGGGGGCGGGGCATGTCAGATACTAGAGAGCATTTGATTGGCCAGAAGATTTGATAAGAAACTAAAGTATGAGGTGATTTCAAAAAATCCTTGATCCATTTAGGTGGAAGTGACAAACTGCATAGCTTTTAATATTTATATCTTTTTAAGGCAAATTTTGTCACTGTTTTGAATCACACAAGATTACAGATATACTTAAGACTAGGGATGGGTATCGTTAAGGTTTTACCGGTATTACTACTTTTATCGATACCACTTATCGGCTTGGTACTTTAACGGTTCTTTTATCTGTACTTTTTAAATGTTTTTTTTTTCATGAAAAATATATATTTTTTAAATTGAACAGAATTATTAACACTTTGTTTTATTTTGTTTTTAATGTAAAATAAGACGAAACCAATCATTATAAAACAAATAAATAAAAATTTCCTGTAAAAGAACATGTTTGACTTTTCTGGCAGAAGTCGGGACCTTTCTTGGTTTATTGTGCTCCCTGCAGTTAAAAATACCCTGTTTGAGTTGCAAAATGCAGTATGAGATAATGTTTATGATTTTTTAATAAATGAGTTAACAGTGTTTTGGGAGTTAACTGTGTTTTTAATAGTTTTGGAGCATCTTGCAATGTAAAAATAAGCAGTTTTTTATTATTTCTTAATAAGCATAGTTTATTATTAGGCTATTCGTAGGCTATATTTGTAAATACAGCTGATGTAAAAGCATTTTTTGTTTTTAAGATTTATTTAGGCTACTGCATAAAAAAAATACAGTTTTCATCTTAACCGAATGTGTGTGTTTATTTAACTATTAATGTTATATACTAATTTAGGGGATTGACTGCTGGCATAACGATGTGGATGATGTAACGTTACCATTAGTAGCTAAGCAGTCAAAAATGTTTTATTACTTTTCATGGCAGTTAATGCACTTTTGAAAGATACTTTCACTTAGCCAGATTGCTTGCGTTTCCGCTTATACAAGAAAACAACTTGTTGCGTTTGTTGCAACGGACATTGTCGCTGTTCGCTTGGGAAATACAAACCGTTTGGTTCACTCTGTAAGCTTACGAGCTGTGTGTGCGCACAAGTCTGTGTCGCGAGCTATGTATGTGCGCTTAGCGCAAGCCTCTGCTGAGTGCGCGCACAGCTGAGAACTGTGAAGGCTTTTATACTTGATGCGGAAACACAAGCATTTCTCATGTGACATTGCCAACAGTGCAGACGAATATCAAATATGACAAATTAGAAAAGGTTGGTCAGTTAAATGATGCTACTGTAAGTAATGTTTATTCAGCAATAATGCTCCAGTATGATAACAGAACAGTTAACGTGAGAGCTTATCGATACTTCAGTCTTTTATAATTTAGCACCGATACAGATAAAGTACAGGAGTTTTGGTACCCATCCCTACTTAAGACTAACATATAGATTCTAACATCTCAAAAAACCTATTTTAATTTCACGAGACCTTTAAAGGTATATTTTAATCAAAATTGTCATTTTATGTCTATTTTCTGCTCAGTACTAGTGAAGATATAGGATTAATGTTGGAAAACAAAGTTAATGGTCGTCATTTACTTCTAAATGCAAAAAATATATACTATGGAAGTCAATGTAGACCAACTGTGGTTTGATTAACGATGTTATTAACAATATCATATTTTGTATTCAACAGAAGATAGAAATGCATAAATGGGAGCACATTTTCATTTGTTGTGCGACCTATTCCTTTAACTTAAACAATTGATGTGTTTTCCAGATGCACAAACTGACCCACAAGCTGTATTGATGGACATGACCAAACTACTGCAGACTGAATATGCATTCACCAATACCACCATTCAGATCGAAGCTTATCCAGAGGACTGACTTGCAATTTTGACTTGACAGTATAGTTAATATACACATGTATGCTCAATATTGTAAGTAAATCTTACATGTTGTTATTGGTGGACAGTACTGCACACCTGGAAAGAAAGTATTATAAAGTGACTTAAATATGAAAATCTTGGAAATAAGAGCATTTTTAGCTTGCAAATGTTTTAGACACAAGCGCCGATCTTAATGACTCATTTGTTCAAAACAAATAATTAATTACTGCTATTATGTATAAAACATTGACATCATCCAAATGTTACTCAGAGATGCTCCATTTGTGTTTGTTGAAACAGACAGTACTGTATCTGAAATGTAACTTAACCCAATTGTCACTCTTGCATGTGTTAAATTACATAATTATATCATGTTTTATAAATCTAAAAAACAAACACATACAGGAATATCTTTTGCTTTCAAAACCTGAATTATATATTTTTTTATAGTTTATAATTTTAATTATAGTTTTTAATTATAGTCATTTTGACTACTTTCTAAAAGGCTTCCTTCATCACATGGTCAATAATTAATCTTAGACTATCATGATTTTATTTTATGTTTTACTTCAAAACATTGATGACCTGTTGCACAAAACAAGTTGAACAAACCTCGGGTTGTAGAGTAAGTTTCAGGTTGAAAAAATCAAACAAATCAAAACTGGTAAGTGGTTTCACACCTATGCATGGGACGATAACCGTTTCAATGTATACCACGGTTTGGAAAAGTCAAGGTTTTAAAACCATCAAATTTTTCTGCAATACCGTTCCTAAAGTTCGAGTAAGATCTTTTATTTACGTTTTTTTAGGACAACAGAATCTCCAGCAGAAAAGATATCCAAAGATGCCGTTTTAAATTGTAAAATAAAATCTGTTTTTAAAACAAAGACAGAAGTAAATAATTCATTTAACTTGACATGTTTACTCCTCCAAAATATTGAAAATGTTTCTCAAAATAAAATATATTGTGTTTAAAAGACAAAAGTTTTTTTTTTTACCCAGACATTTTAAAAGAATATATTTTAGAGCAGTAATCATAATACCGCAACACCGTGATATTTTTATTCAAGGTTATCATACCGTCAGAATCTTATACCGGCCCATGCCTATTCACACCTAATGTAAACTTTCTCTGTGAACTCTGTTGAGAAGGGTTTGATTAGCTCTGGACTGCATACACCAAATATAAAAATACTAATTGATAATTCTAATCTATTCAAATCTATTGTTCAAATATAATGCATATAATTATAATTATTGTAAAAAGTGCAAATAAACTTGAATATTTCATATAATATTAATTAATAGCAACAAAAGAAAATTGACTCAAGCAATGCGTTTGTGTAAAAAGCTTACATTTGGAGCAAAAAAGACAGGGACTGGCATTTTAGCATCAAACATACTGTAAGAGTCACTTAGTTTACTCACAGCTGATTAGTCCTGTTTGAGTTTGTGATTTCTAACCCAGAATAAAAGCTAGCAAATTTCCGTGGTGGAAGAACTCAACATATTGAGCCCCCAAAAAAATCCACATTTGATTGTTCAAACTAAACGTGAACTTACTTGGGTAAAAACCCAAACTGGCTTTGTTCAACATACAGGCCTCAGATTGCACATCAATAAAACAGCAATTTTGATATTATGACAGACAATAAATATTGCACACTCCTAGGAACACTGCCAAAAATCCTTGCTCCAAATGAACCGTAAAGAAAATTTGTTTACCATAAAAGAATTGTCAAGATATCCACTAATTTAGTTCAAGTCATTTCATATTTTCATTTAAGTTGATACGCTGGCTCAGTGGTTAGCACTGTCACCTCACAGCAAGAAGGTTGCTGGTTCGAGTCCCGGCGGGGTCAGTTGGCATTTCTGTGTGGAGTTTGCATGTTCTCTCCATGTTGGTGTGGGTTTCCCCCGGGTGCTCCAGTTTCCCCCACTGTTCAAAAACATGCGCTACTGGTGAATTGATGGACTAAATTGGCCATAGTGTATGAATGTGAATGAGAGTGTATAGATCAGGGGAGTCCACACTCAGTCCTGTAGGGCATGTGTCCTGTAGAGTTTAGTTCCAACCCCAATCAGACAGCCTGGGCTAGCTAATCAAGCTCTTTCTAGAAACATCCTTGCAGGTGTGTTGAGGCAAGTTGGAGCTAAATCTGCAGGACACTGGCCCTCCAGACTCTGTCCTGGAGGGCCGGTATCCTGGAGAGTTTAGCTTCAACTTGCTCCAACTCCAACACCTGTCAGGATGTTTCTAGTATGTCTAAGAGCTTGTTCAGCTGGTTCAGGTGTGTTTAATTA
>CAIGQZ010034910.1:17845226-17857844 GCA_903798205.1 Danio tinwini
GCATTTCGGTCATGGGCGCATGCTTTGAGAGCCTTTGGGACAAAATGAATGAAATATGCAGCTTTCCGACAAGGCAACCCGGGGTGCTGAAATATAATTGGCTAAAATGGCAGGGCGGGTTAAAGGGACTAAAAAAAAAAAAAGACAGCCGTTCAAGCACTTAACGCACATTTCCCAAGTAGAATAGACTTCAGCATTGTTTTTCAGATAAACATGTTCACTTAGCATGTTTCTTAAATATCTGCTAGTATCTTTATGCTTTAGAACAGTCAAAAACTTACAGACAGCACCTTTCAGCCATTTATTTTTGTATAACCACTGTTATACAATGACTTGCATAGTTAAGCCTTTAAATTTTTAAGCACTATTTTAAATCACTTCAAGCTGAATACTAGTATCTTGAAAAATATCTAGTCAAATATTCTGTGCTGTCATCATGGCAAAGACAAAATAAATCAGTTATTAGAAATGAGTTATTAAACTATTATATTTAGAAATGTTGAAGAGAAATTGGGGAAAATATACAGGGGTGGCTAATAATTCAGGAGGGCTTACAATTCAACTGTACAGTAGTCAACATCTGAAGTGGATTAAAACCTTTCAACCAAGTTGTCCTAAGACTATTGAACAACAACCATTCTTGTCTTGGGACAATTTTGAAAATCATTTTTGATCCACTTCAAAATTTGACTACTGTATGTGATATTTGTAGAAATAAGCAAAATAAGGTCAAATTTATTGGTTAATTGGGTTAAATTAGGCTTTGCAGTCTGTGTTCAGTCCTTCCACTGTATCTGTTCAGCTGAGGGAAAAGAATCAACTCCGTGAAATCAGACATAGCGATATTCATTGCGCTAAAAACTATAGTAAAACATGTCGTTTTCTTCTAAATGGTTACATTAATTGAGTTAGTTTAATATATTTTTATTCAAGTGGAAAACAATTAAAAAAATTATGTAAACTTGACTGAGTGCGTCACTTCCACATAATAACCTTGATTTTTTTATCTCAACAAATAAAGGACCAGTAAATAAATGTTTGACTGAAGCATTGTGGTGTTTCATCAGCAGGCCTGTGGACTGTTGTACCTTTGACTCATATCCGGTCAGAAATTTCATATCAATCGAGCGTTGTAAAACTCCCTCTCTGTTCCTGTCTGCAGCAGCCTTGATAATCTGATCCAAAAAAAAAACATTTCAAGACATTTAGATATCAAAATAATTCAAAAGTGTGCAGACTGTGTATATTAGGTCACATTTACCTCAATATATGTATCTGTAAAACTTGCATCGAAGCCTCTCGTGGCTCCAAAGTCCAACAGGGCGACCTGCATATGTAACAGCAGACAATATTTATTGCAGCCACAATAATGACTATGAAAAGAGTCCAAACAAATAGTGAGGAATACCTTGTGTGTTTGAGGGTCGAAGAAGAAATTGGACCAGTTTGGATCCGTCTGCATATATCGAAACTCAAAGAGCTCACGCAAACACAGGATCAGGATCTGCTCACAAATCTGAGAGATCAAATATGAATGTCATAACTGAGAAAACAAGCTTTTTAATGAATATTACATTAAAGAGGTAGTTCACACAAAAATTACAATTCTGTCTTCATTTACTCATTTCAAACCTTTGAGTGTTTTGTTGAAGACAAAAGAAGATATTTAAAAAAATGTTGGAAACCTATAACCATTGACTTCCATACTAAGCAAGTCAATGGTTATAGGTTTTCAGCTTTCTTCTAAATTTGTATGTGCCGCCCATTAAAGATGATCTCTCCCTCATTAGCATAGAAACTTTTTAATCTGCCACTATGCTGACACATAGGCATTTGTAGCTCCGCCTCTTCTGAAAAATGCACATCTCATTTAAATTTAAAGAGACAGTCACCAAAACCACAATTTGGATTAAAGCCTAAAGGGGGCTGTTTCAGAGAGTTATAAAACATTATTTGTGGTGTATTTTAAGCTGAAACTTCACATACACACTTTAGGGACATCAGAGATGTATTTTATAAAACAGTAAATGAGTAAAAATAGTGAGTGAATTATCCATTTAATACTATGTTTGCAGGTACGTATGGACTCTTCACCTCATTCTTGAGCTCCTGCGGCAGATCTTCTGCTTTATCCAGAGGAAAACCGGACACCAGCTCTGTGGTGAGGACGTGTTTACTGCTCAATGCATCCACAACATTCGGCACTGAGAAAAACGGATGGCCCTTCAGTAGCTGCCTGGTATGAGTGAGTTGAAGACAGATTGTTGGATTTGTGTCAGAATGTGTTACAGAATGTTCCAGAAAAACTAAATAGGACAAGATGTACTTGACACTCGTTATACTATGTGTATTCATAATCCCAAATAGCAATTGTGAAGTTAATGTGGTCTGTGATAACTACAGTAGTTCTAACAATTGAACGCAGATCATTGACTTTTCTTTTAAACAAAATGCAAAAATAAAGATTTGTGACTAAAAATCTAAAATGTTGCCTTGTCAGGGTATATACAGAACTTCTTAAGTTGAATTTAATACATTTTACTACCTTTTTTTTAACACCTTAAAAAAAACTCTGAACATAAATAAATCAAAGCTAATTTTAGAAAAAAGGCCTGCACTTAAAACAAATTGAAAATTTATTTTAAAAAACTGGGCTCAAAAATGTAATACCTCGTTTATTAGATGACGTTTATTACTTTAATACTTTTTAATGCCCTTAATTTTGGCTAATTTAATTGACTACCTTTTACAACCCCGCGAACACTCTGCTTGTTATTTAAATAAAACAAAATAAGTTAAAGTACTAAAATTATTAAAATACAGTAAAAAAATGTTATGTTTGATGAAAAAGTTTAAAAAGAAAGAAGTCCAAAATTTAAAAAGAAAAAAACAATAGACATGTTTGTTGGGTTATGAACTAGCTCTATGATACAGAATATGTAGATATATAATATAATTTATATATAGAATATAATAGATATAGTTTATATATATATATATATATATATATGCGTGTATATACACACACACACGCATGCATATATATATATATATATATATATATACACACACATAGATTAATAAAGGGACTAAGCCGAAAAGAAAATTAATTGAATATAAATATACATATATACACATACATACATACATACATATACAGCCATATTGCACTGCAACACGTGTGATATTGCTCATATATATATATATATATATATATATATATATATATATACACACACACACACATACAGAGAGAGAGAGGGAGAGAATGTTTAAATATGACAATATTAAAGGAGGAATTTAAATGAAAATTAAAAATTTGTTAATGAAAAAGCTAAAATAAAATAAAACGTTTGGAAAAAGTGGAAAACATGCAAATTGTTGCTTTGGAAACTGAAAAAAATCTGAAGTTCTTCAATTAATAAAACTATGAAAAATATTTAAAATAAATGTAATGTTAATTTGTCATTTTACATTTGAAAAATAAAGAAAAATGAAAGTTAATAGACGTTCTATAATAAATCTACATTAAATTACAATAAAAAAGAAAAAAAATTCTGTAGCCCTGTTAGACTTGTAATCAAAATTCCCGATCTGTGTGCGTGTTTGTGCTCTCACTCAAAAAATGTGTGTGTGCACTTGGATGGTTTAAAAGCAGAGGACCAATTTTGAGTATGGGTAAAACCATACTTGACAAGGCTCACTTCAACCTTCCGATATAAAGTCTGCTCTTAGTCACTTAACAAATATTAAATGTACTATGCTTTTATCAAAACCCACACTTCACAACTAGTTCTTCAAAAACGTACTGGAATTTTTTGCCACATTTAGCCTCCCGAATATAATCACACTCGAGGGCCAGTTCTCTGCTCATGACCTCAATCAGATGCTCAGGAAACAGACCTGCAGTTGATCAGAGCCACAGTCACAGCACAGCTTTACACAAATAAATAAACTCTGCTAAAACAGGACTCAGACCTTCAGGCAGAGCATGGCTGATGCTGAGGAGTGTCAGCAGGTTGCTGATGTCACTGCTGATGCTCTTCGCCACTCCTGGATACTGATGAAGATGAAGACGATGTTCTAGACAGGTTATTGAAAGCCAAAAACACACAAGAGATAAACATAAGCAGTTCTGGTACCTGGATTTTCATGGCCACTTCTCTGCCGTCCTTCATGCGAGCGAGATGAACCTGTCCGATAGATGCAGCTGCAAACGGACGCTCCTCGAAATACTCCAGATGATCCTGCCAGTTTGGACCCAGATCACTGACAACTATTTTCTGGGAAATTATAGAAATTAAGACCTTCTGACTAGTGTAATCTTAATAAAAAGGCTAAAATAAAATGGGCTGAAGTGTAATATTAGCAGTAAATTGCTGCTATCATAGAATAGTATATTTAATAGAAGTAATTCACAAGTTGCTAACATGTTTTAGCGTGCTTCTAAACAATGTTGCTGACATGACTAACATGAAAAAGTTGCCAACATGAATTAACATGTTTGCTAATGTATTAGCATGCTTCTAAACAAAATGTTGCTGACATGACTAACATGAAAATGTTGCTAATGATTAACATGTTGATAGAATTAATTCACAAGTCGCTAGCATGTTTTAGCACACATTTACTTGTTAGCATGTTTCTAGCATGAACTATGATGTTTCTAGCACAAATAAGCATGCTTACAAGGCTAGCATATTATTAGCACTAATTAGCGTGATGCTAACACGATTAACATGCATAGCATAATAATAACATGCTGCTAACTTGATTAACATGTTGATAGAATTAACTCAAGTTGCTAGCATGTTTTAACACGAATTCACTTGTTTATTAACATGTTTCTAGCATAAACTATAATTAAAGCGTTTTTAGCATGAACTACTGTTTCTAGCATGAATGAGCATTCCTCTAAAAAGGCTAGCATATTATTAGCCTTAATTAACATGCTGCTAACCCGATTACCATGTAGATAGAATTAATCCACAAGTTACTAGCATGTGTCAGCATGAATCTACATATTAGCTAACATGTTTCTAGCATGAATTACTGTTCCTTGCATGAACTACTATGTTTCTAGCATGAATAAGCATTCTGCTAATGGCTAGCATATTATAAGCACTAATTAACATGATGCTAACATGATTAACATTTTGATAGAATTAATTCACAAGTTGCTAACATGTTTTAGCATGAATTCACTTGTTGACATGTTTCTAGCATGAACTATTATTACGTGTTTCTAGCATGAACTACTATGTTTCTAGCATGAATAAGCGTTATGCTAACAAGGTTAGCATGTTATTAGCACTAATTAATGTGATGTTAACATGATTAACATGTTATATATACATATAATTAATTCACAAGTTGCTAGCATGTTACAGCATAAATCCACATGTTGCTAACATGTTTCTTGCAAGTACTCATTTAATAATGGTTGAATGAATTAACTTGTTTTTAGCTTGGTATGTTAACATCACTTAACATGATACTAGCTTGGTACTTACATGAATTGCATGTTGCTAACAAATATGTTGCTAGCATGTTTTTGCATGAATGACGTTGTGAACATGTTTCTAACAAGTTATAATAGTAGCACGAATTAGCATGTTTGCTAACATGTTTTTAGCTTAAGCGTGTTAGCATCATTTAAAACAATACTAGCATGCTTCTATCATGAATTGGCACATTGACTAACATTAAAGTTCCTAGCATGTTTTTGCATTGACATACATACATATATATACATACACAGTTGCAATCAGAATTATTGAACCCCCTTTGAATTTTTTCTTTTTTTAAATATTTCCCAAATGATGT
This sequence comes from Danio tinwini, assembly GCA_903798205.1. Lineage (NCBI taxonomy): Eukaryota > Metazoa > Chordata > Actinopteri > Cypriniformes > Danionidae > Danio > Danio tinwini. Next base: position 17,851,053 of record CAIGQZ010034910.1, read on the forward strand.
TTAACAGAACAAGGAAATTTTCACAGTATGTCTGATAATATTTTTTTCTTCAGAAGAAAGTCTTATTTGTTTTATTTTGGCTAGAATAAAAGCAGTTTTTAATTTTTTAAAACCCATTTTAAGGTCAAAATTATTAACCCCTTTAAGCTATTTATTTTTTCCATAGTCTACAGAACAAACCATCATAATACAATAACTTGCCTAATTACCCTAACCTGCCTAGTTAACCTAATTAACCTAGTTAAGCCTTTAAATGTCACTCTAAGCTGTATAGAAGTGTCTTGAAAAATATCTAGTCAAATATTATTTACTGTCATCATGTCAAACATAAAATAAAACAGTTGTTAGAGATGAGTTATTAAAACTATTATGTTTAGAAATGTGTTGAAAAAATCTCTCCGTTAAACAGAAATTGGGGAAAAAAATAAACAGGGGGGCTAATAAATCAGGGAGTTGAATAATTCTGATTGCAACTGTATAAATTGTACAGGTATTAAATGATAATATAAATGTTTATGATGCTTCAAATAAATAATTTAATATTAAAATTACAGATATTAAATGATGACTAAGAAGTCAAATCTGTCTGTTTGTGTTTTCAACTCTCACATTTGAGACTATACCATCGTTTGCTTGGCAGGCATGAAGTCGGCGCTATGTCGAACTCGTTCGAAAATCTTGGCAAGCTGAGGGTTTATAAAAGCATCATCTGCAGACAGAAAACTTCAGAATCAGTGCAAACTCATTCCAGTATCTGAATATATCGATGACTTGAGCAGCACGAACAGTATGAAGCGCTAAACGCTATTGTGGTCAGCAGGTTGTCTAATTTTGAGTTGTGACATACTTAAGCTTGCCGTGCTGTTCACTTCAATGACACGACATTTACCACATCATTACCCGTTGGAAAGACCACAGCATATAAACACAGGCTTAAATGTAACCTTGTCAGCATCCTGTCAGGATTTAATTTCTGTTTAAGTAGAAAGACACAAAGTGAATGTACAGTGCAATATCAAGAGGAAAGGCTGTATTATTTGTGTCACATTCTTCACCCTAAACCAGGGGTGGGCAAACTTGGTCCTGGAGGGCTTGTGTCTTGCACAGTTCAGCTCCAACTCTAATCAAATACACCTGCGTATAGATTTTAAGTGATCTTAAAGACATTGATTAGCATGTTCAGGTGTGTTTAATTAGTGTTGGAGCTAAACTGTGCAGGAAGCCGGCCCTCCAGGACTGAGGCTGTTTCTCAATATGCATTCTTCAGCGGTCTTGCGTCCTCGTGTAATGTCATCATCAGCTGCTAAAGTTCAGTTCCAATACTCAAGACCGCAAGAACAGAGGACGCGTGAAGCTTCCCGGATGTGTTCTTGATATCGAGGATGCACCGATGCAGACTTGAGCACCGATCTTGCTCTAGAAGTCCCAGAAGTCATTGCAACTGGAAGTGTGAAGCGCAGCATTTTATTTAGATTTATTATTAAAGTTCAGAGATATAAGTTATTTGTCTCAGGAGTTTCCCTAAATGAAACGGTGAATATAAACATTACCATAGACATCTTAATAAAGGAATGAACACATTAAGGGTGTTTGTTTGCTGAAATTCCTATTAAAATCTGTTTTATTTCTATTGTGCAACATATATTTATAATGTTTTTATGCAGAGTATATATTAAAAAAGGGGAAAAACAATAAATTGTTGTATTGCTGTAATGTTTAAATAATTTTCCATTTAAAACGCGTGAAGGTCACGTGACCATCAGGAAGAACGCAGCATTTCATTTGTCACAGGACGCATTCTCTGTTCTCGCAGTCTCCCTAGTTCGTTCTTCTAAGGACACCTGGCAAGACTGGTCTCCACAAGAACGCAAGTCGGTTCTCTGCGTTCTTGGAATTGAGAAACAGTCCGAGTTTGCCCACCCCTGCCTGAAACCCTACATTGCAGTGTCAAGAGTAGAGACCGAAACAGAAAACAAACAGTAAATAATAAGTGTTTGACATCATACTGTAAACATCAGCACCGACTGTGTGTTTATGTGTGTGTGTGTGTGTGTGTGTGTGTGTGTGTGTGTGTGTGTGTGTAAAATGAGCCTAAGTCTTAAGATAATCCACCATATTTCTGGATGTTACGCCAAGTAGTTAAGTAATAAAAAATGATTTGCAATAAAATGAGTAATGACAAATTGAATTTACATGAATGGGTCCACCATAATGCTAGGATCTTGTCTAAGGGACTAAGCCAAAAAAAAAAAATGAATGAATGAATAAACATAATATAAATGAATAACAAAATGTTGCCTTGGCAGAAAAATTTAACCAAATATACAAGTACTAAAATTATTATAATTAATAATAAAAGTATATTTTGTCCATTGAAAATAGCTAAAGTATCTTATATAGTATGTTTACAAAGGCAACATTTATGTGATCAAAAATGTTAAAATAAATGTAAATGTTATTACAATCTCATGATTCTTTGGATTAATATTAGTTCTACAGAACAGCCTTTATTTAAAATAGAAATTGTTTGAGACAAATGTTTTTTGGTCAGTTTAAAAATGCAGTATGTAAGTTTGACACCCAGTGGTTGAACTAGGTATTGCACTCCTGGATCAAAACACATTTTTACTTGGCTCCTCCTCTGACGAGCCCACGTTGTTGTTAGGACACGGGGTTATAATTAATGAATAATTAATTCATAACAGATTTCAACTACCTGACCCGTATGGTCTTTGTTTTACTCATAACCAAATCATAAATAAAGAAAAGTTAAGTTACACACAAATTACCACCTGTCAATCACTTTTTCCGTGGGACTCTGGCATGAATAGAGTGATCTGTGTCGTTATAATGGCGTCGACAAGCTTGGTTGGTAAAAAAAGGTGCACAACCAACAGCAACCAACCAACAGTATCTGAGGTTTTCGCTAACATTACTAAGTACAATCAAAAAGATTAAAGCAGTGTACTGACGCTGTGACACATTACCTGATAGATTCAAAATACAGAAGAGTCATTAGATAGAGACAAGATTAATTAAATATCACGTGTAACTATAGTGAAACACGATCCAGCGGTACATCCTTGATAAACTGTCCGACGTGCACTGCTCTCTAGAGCTCAGATGAGCGCATGACAGTGTGTGTGGCTGTGTGTGTATGTGTGTGGTCATGTGATGTGCGTTTTCAGCGGACGGAGGGCTGCTCAGAAATGCTAGATGAAATGCCAGTGTGGACGTGGATCATTTTCATTCTAAAATGCCATTTTTAAACTAAGACTAATTAGTGTAAACAGGGCCTAAGTGTGTATTTTTCGTGAGCGGGTTTGCGACGGGGGCAGAGGATCGCGATGCCGGCTCAGCATCATAATGTCTATCGACCATTGGCAATGGACAATGACATCTTCTACTGACCCAACCCTAGTTATAATGTAATCTGCTCACCTAATGTTTACGTTTGTAATATTTAAATTATCTGCTAATTAATAACCACCTCATGTGGAACTCTGAATCTGCATTTCGTGCTGTTACTGTCCACCGGAGGTTGCATTTTCGGTCGCGGACGCAAACTTTGAAAGCCTTCCTGACTGAATTAACTCAAATACACGGTTTTCCAACAAGGCAACCCAGGGTGCTGAAATAAAATTGGTTAAAACAAAGACAGTATTTCAGCACGTTACACACATTTTCAAAGCAGAATATCTGATTAGCATAGTTTTACAGATAAACAAGAATGTTCACTTAGCATGTTTCTTAAATATCTGCAAACATATTATGGTATTTTTATGCTTTAGAAGAGTCAATAACGTACAACATCTTTAAGGTAGCTGATTAACAAGAACTCATTTATTTATTTATTTATTTATTTATTTAATTAATTCTGCATGATCAGAGTCGTGGCCACTCACCCTGAATGCTGAGCATCTGTCCCAGTTTAAGAGCGGCTCCTCTCACTTTGCACAGCGTCCGAACAATCCTTTCAGCGTTGGCTTCTGATATGAATGGGTTGGAGTCGAGAATGGCTTTTTTCTGTCCTGTCAAAGAAAAGATGAGAATCGACTAAGCCAAACTGTAAATCTCAGCAACACTATGGAACCAAACATGTGTTCTTACCCGAATTATCCCGAGATGCAAAACTCTTCTTGGCCACTTCAGCAATGGCTCCAATGCCCAGACCAACAGCTAAACCTGGGGCAGTAATGACACATTGTGCAACTATTTGTGTTCCACAGCATTTTACATTATAATGTAAATTGTTTATTAAAGGATAATCATGCATGCATAATTTATTTTATCCATCCATAGCCAGTTTTATTTTTGTTTTCGTAATATCCACTACAACTCTTTTTTTTTTTTGTTAGTGTCTGAAATGGTTAGTTTAATGATTTTTAGTTTAATGCCTTTTTGAGAGCCCACTCTGCTCTGATTGGTCATATGACCCTACTCCAATTGTCAAGAGGGCAGTATTCTGCTCTAATTGGTCAGATGGCTATTTCCTGCTCTAATTGGTCTGTTGATCCTACTCTGCTCTAATTGGTCAGATAGCTCAATTCAACTCTGATTGGCGAAATTTCTCTTCTCAACTCTGATTTGGAAAATGATTGGTCATATACTGATAAAAAAGGGTCAAAATGGCAGATTGGTCATACTTTTGACCATACGCTAATCAGATGATTGATCACCGTACTCCAATTGGTCTGTTGATCTTACTCTGCTCTTATTGGTCAGATGGCTCTACTCTATTGTGATTTGTCGAAGTGCTCTACTCAGTTCCAATTAGTCTGTCCCTACTCTGCTGTGCTCTAATTGGTCAGAGTGCTCTTCTCTACTCCAATTGGTCTGCTCTACTATAATTGGTCAGCTGGCTCTACTCTATTCTGATTTGTCTCTTGACTCTGCTCTTATTGGTCAGATGGCTCTACTCTACCATGATTAGTCAAAGTGCTCTACTCCGTTCCAATTTGTCTGTGGTTTGGTCAGATGGCTCCAGCCTCTACTGTATTCTGATTGGTCAGAGTGCTCTGCTGTATTCTGATAGATAAGAGTGCTCTATTCAGATTGGCCTGTCCCAACTCTGCTGTGCTCTAAGTGGTCAGATGGCTCTTCTCTGATTGGTCAGAGTGCTCTACTCCAATTGGTCTGCTCTTCTATAATTGGTCAGCTGGCTCTACTCTATTCTGATTGGTCTGTTGACTCTGCTCTTATTGGTCAGATGGCTTTACTCTGTTGTGATTAGTCGAAGTGCTCTACTTAGTTCCAATTGGTCTGTGGACAAAAAAATTGTCTGCTCACTCTCATCTACAACTTTAGGGGCTGCGAGTCAAAGTAGACATTGTTCAGAGAAGCCAATGATCATAGATTAGACTGGCATATTTGTTAAAAGTAAGTAAGTAAGTAAGACCAGGCAGTTCAGAATGACTTTGAAGACCTTTTACATTCACAGATGGATACATTACACATTATATGAACGGTAATACACAAAAAAGGCATAATAAGTGCACATTAATAGTGTCATCTCACCTCCAAAGTTCATCAATCTTCCAAACCTTGTGACTGGCATTTTTCTTTCTCTTGCACTCTCACTTAGCTGAGAAAACCACATTATGAAATACAATTAGGCAGAAAGATCGTACTTCTTTTGTAAGACAAGTTCATGACACTGTTGTGATGATACTGGAATTTCCAACTTCAATACGACACCTTTAAAAAATACTGTTATTCAATACCATTTTTGATACCATGGGGAACAAATTCCGCAACATAAAAAATATGCAAATATGCATTTCTCAAGTGCAAAAGGCGATAAATTACAAAAAAATAATAAAAAATTAAATGGTGCAATCTTATCTTATTTTCTGATAAAACAAACGTGTTAAAATCTTCATATTATTATTTGTTATTTATCTCTCTGGTGGTGAGAAGAGTGACTGTGAGAGAGCAAAGCCAGTGTAGATACCAACAAATATTTCAGTAGAATGCTGTACCTTTTGGTTGTGTTTTCTGGAATCTGCTTTAACCACTCTGACCTCTTCTCTTTTCAGTGTGCCGTAATATCTGTGATCCTGGTGGAAGAAACAGATCTGACTGTAGATGTGCTGTTGAGCTGGATGGATCTTTCCAAATAGCCTCAACAGATATCGGTCACTCCCAAAAACACCCATAACACCACTAAACCTGGGGTCAGTTTGGTGACCGCAGCTGATCTAAAACAAAACATGCAGGTCAAACAATTTATGACCGGATGAAGCTTTGGAAATAGTACATTTTAATGGTTTGGTCACTTTTACCTTTCCTCTCAGGTGAGGTGTGAGGAAATTTACTGGGTTTTGACCTCCTTCAAATCTGATTTTTCTAAATCGGTTGATTCCCCTCATCAATAATATACCGGCAGCCATTTTCACCTTTCAGACCTGTAAAAGCAGACACAAGACTGAAATCTTTTTTTGTTATTGTTTTTTAATATTTTTGTTATTAGATGTTGAAATTTATATTAGTCTAAAATAATTAAAATAGCACAAAGACACAAAAAAATACTTTAATATCATGGAGAAACTGTTATAGTTGTTAAACTGATATATAAATTGTTTGTTTATTTGTTTGTTTATAAGATATTTTGTTATTGGGTGTTGCAATATATAAGTTTATAATAATTATAATATCAGGAGGACTCTAAAATGACAAATTATTTCAAAATCACCTAAAAACTGTTTAGTTTTGTTAATTTGACAGACAGACAGATAGATAGATTTTGGTGACAGACAGACAGACAGGCAGGCAGGCAGACAGACAGACAGA
>CAIGQZ010034910.1:17862844-17873873 GCA_903798205.1 Danio tinwini
AGATAGATAGATAGATAGATAGATAGATAGATAGATAGATAGATAGATGATAATGTTTTCAAATCAAACTCTAAATATACTCACAGCAGTCCTCAGGGCTATTTACTGAAGTCTTCGTGAATGAATCAACAGACTGTGTTCAAACTCCATTAAGTTTCCACGAGCTGTCCAAACTAAAGATGTCATGCATACACATATGATCTGAAAATTCAGCAAGCAGACGTGGCGCGTGGACTAAACAAACTAACAGACAAATAGCAAACAAACCGCACGTTTCCTTCAGCAGCAGCAGCAGCAGCCAAATGTTGATTCCCGGAGCACTTCCGCTTCCTCCTCCAGGCGGCGCTCGCGCTACGAACAACGCAGATTCATACCATTCAAACATTTGCTTGTGCTTCCTGCCATCTACAGGTGAGATAAAGTTTTACAGTCCTGTTGTCACTATCAGGTCCACTTTATTTCAATAACTTCATTTTCTTTCAGTTTACCTTATTAACGGACGCGCATTTGACATTTGCGAGACATCCGGTGCCGTTAGCTTTCACTTATTTAGCGGTAACGTCCATTTTGTGAATATTTTGAAATTAATGTACAAGGTTTAACACGAGGGTAAAGTTAGTTTGACATTAGACATTTGGTCTCAAACCAGTGAAACTTTTCCACTTTTAACACTTGTGTGCTGTTGGGGATGTTTTTATTCACTCTAGGGTGTTTTTGAGTTGTTATTTGGCTACAACTGTGGCCAAATAACCACAATTTGGCCAAATTTGGCCACAACTCTGTGTTTCAGCAAATGGTAATTTTTTGGTGACAAATCTTATTTCGACATTTTATTGATATTATTTAGATATTTTGGGAAAATGCTTAGATTTTTAAAAACTCAACAATACACTCTGGGCAATTGACCACCCTTTGATTATGTTGGTGGTTGATTTTGCCCCATTGACTTCCATTATAATGACATATTTTCGATTGCAAAGCCATGACAGCATATAATCATGCATTCTTGATTCATTTTTACGGTTGATCATCAGTTGCAGTGGTTTTGTTTTATATTAAAAATATAGTTTTAATCTTTTTCTGTAACTGTTATTTATGAGCAATTCCATGCAAATGTCAAACTTGCCATGAAAAAAAATAAGTTTAGACCAAAATAGAGAAATCATTTCTACATTTTTTGTGTAAGCAAGTATTTTACAGTACTTTAAGAATACTCATAAATGTATCTGTCAGTGTTTAAAACTATTATATTTAATTTGCCAAAATCACACAAGTGGCAATTTCACAGGTGTCACACCCATAACGGAAAAGTGTCACATCCATAACAACACTCTTTCCTCATATGCAAAAATATTAAATAAAATCAATCATGTTTGTTCTTTAGTGAGCCGACTCGTATCTGTTTGATTAGCATTGTTTCTTTTGATGTGCAGTTTAATTGACAAAATTTCCACAAAGTATGTTGTAGACTGAAAACTCACAAACGTTTTTGTCACATCTATAACATGTTTATTTTCCTCATTGAAAGTATAAAAAATGTTTACAGATTGATATTTTTCTGGTCCCTTAACTCGGTGGTTAGTTGTTTTGGAAAATATAAACAGATGTGTCAATATAATGTTAACGTATACTTTCTATGTGAATTTATGTTTTGAGTTTTTACTCCAAATGTCACATCCATAACGCTGGAATTGCTCATATATATTTTTTTTGGTTTCAAATATGTTGGGGGGAAAAAAGGTTTATTTGTCAATATTTAAATTTTATAATTGGTTTGGCAAAATTATAAATTCATATGGGTAGAAAAATTAGATAAAACCTGGTTTAGATCAATATATGTAATTCTTTTAGTCAAATTCAGAATACTCATGAATTTTTATAGTTTCGTACACTGTAAACAATTGAATGATCAATTAGTCCTGACAGAATGTTTTAGGTCATTTTTACTTAGTAAACTAAATTAATTTTATAAGTTACACAAGCTGTAAGCTGTAAGTTTCAGTAAATTTAAACAGTTTAATGGATTCATAAGGTTAATTTGATTCAGCTTAAAAATTTAAGGCAACCAGGAATTTTTTACAGTATAGATGATCGTATCACATTTGAAATGAAATATAATATATATAAATATAAATACTAAACTGCTTGATGGAAAGATATTTTTTTTTATTTATCTATTTATTTGTTTTTGTATATTAAAAAGTAAATGTGAAAAAAATTTTTTATATAAATACTTTGATTGTAAAAATGCTAAACTTTTTTGTGCCAGTTGTATTGAGCCCAAACTATGTCTGATAGACAGCTTGTTTATATTGCTAAGGCTGAATTTTTCCAATCGATAACCCATATGAATGAATTAAACAATTTACAACATGATATTATACAATAACACTAGTAACAAAATGATCAGAAAAACATCCTTATTATTGCACAAGACTCTGTTTTACATCTGACAAAAGTCTTGTCGGCAATCTGTAAGGGCAACAAATAATAACTTCTAGTTGATCATTTGGAAAAGTGAAGGTAGATTAATTGGATTAATCATCTGTTGAATTGGATCCCAATCATCACAAATACTGCAGAAGACCTATTGGACCCTGCATGGACCCAAGATTCTCACCAAAATTAGTCAAGTGTGGTGAAGGAAAAATCATGGTTTGGAATTACATTCAGTATGGGGGCGTGCGAGAGATCTGCAGAGTGGATGGCAACATCAACAGCCTGAGGTACCAAGACATTTGTGCTGCCCATTACATTACAAACCACAGGAGAGGACAAATTCTTCAGCAGGATAGCGCTCCTTCTTATACTTAGACATCAAAATTCCTGAAAGCAAAGAAGGTCAAGGTGCTCCAGGATTGGCCAGCCCAGTCACCAGACATGAACATTATTGAGCATGTCTAGGGTAAGATGGAGGAGGCATTGAAGATGAATCCAAAGAATCTTGATAAACTCTGGGAGTCCTGCAGGAACGCTTTCATTGCCATTTCAGATTACTTTATTAATAAGTGATTTGAGTCATTGCAGAGATGTATGGATGCAGTCCTCCAAGCTCATGGGAGTCAGACACAATATTCACTATTTTTTCCACGGCACCATGACTTTATATTCTGGACATTATTTCTGTTAAGTGACAAGACTTCTGTCTAAGCAAAGTCAGACCTTACTGTCCTAATTAAACCATTAAAACTCAAGACATTATCATATTTTATTTTGGATCTAGACGCTTTTACCTTTTATATAAGCCACTTTTGATACCAAATGATAAACTATAAGTCAAGTTATAATTTGTTGTTCATAAAACTTTCATAGGCAACAACCCTTTTGTCAGGTAGTGTATAAAATAATATAAATCAAACACAGTAAAATATTCAGAATAGTATTTCTTATTATGCACAAACCTTGTTTTCTTTGCTGATTGTGCCTTTATTGTTTTTTAATAACGGTGCTGAAACCATATTTTTATTTTTTAATACACTGTACAGACCTAAATAAGTTAAACTCTGACAAAGTTTGATAAAAAGGTGTTAAATCAACTGTACAATATCCACAATATTATTCTCTAATTAACTGCAACACACAAATGTAAAGGAAATCATTGATTAATAATTAACAGTCGCATTTTCTTGCACGTTAACAGTCATATGCTTTGGACAACTACTTTCTCAAACGGTAGCATGCTGGAATGAGGAAACAGGAAACAATAGACTTTCTAAATATGTATACTGTATAAAACCTCATGACTTGAGTTGAACTAAGTTGATAAAGAAATGCAGGTTTTCCTTTCCCTAGTAACCAGGAAAAATTATTAGAATAACCAATCATATTTGAGATTAATGATATTGCCTTGTAATATAGCCTAACTCACCTGCTGTATCATTCTGTAGGAAGAAGATTGACCCAAAACCAACCCAGACATAGAGGAAAATCAACTGCAGGTATTTGTTATATTGCATTAATTTGTGATTATAATAATAACCGGTTTGTATCCTAAATACTTTTACCGATGCATTTTGTTATGCTATTTATGAAGTGAAAAACCTTGCACATTTACAAAATTTTATTATGTACATGTTTTAAAAAAAGTTGGTTAGTTTACACTAAATAGATGCAATGTTTCTAAACATCTGTACAAATATGCTTGAAGGTGATCTTTACATGCACTGTTAACAACTGTAAATCAATTACAGCAAAAATACTGTATTTACATTTACAGCACCATATATCTATTCAGTGTTGGGAAAGTTACTTCTGAAAGTAATGCATTACAATATTGAGTTACTTCCCAAAAAAGTAACTAGTAACTTAGTTACTTTTTGTGGTAAGCAATGGGTTACGTTACTTTTGAGTTACTTGACTAAGGCTTAACCTTATTTAAAACTAGCAATAATTTATTCAAATTCATTCATTCATTCATTGTCCTTCAGCTTAGTCCCTTTATTTATTAGGGGATATTTTTTACACTGCGGATGCCCTTCCAACTGCAATCCAGTACTGGGAAACACCCTAATACACTCATTCAGACACACACACACACACACACACAAACAGGCAATTTAGTTTGTTCAATTCACCTATCGCGCATGTGTTTGGACTGTGGGGGAGAACTGAAAGAAGAATTGAAAGAATGGACCATACAATAGATATATTTGTTAAAAATGCAAGCAGATGTGCACTTTTAATGTCAAGCTTTGATAAATGTCTTTAATTTGGGAAAGAGGTGCAGGGCATTCTGGGTAGTGACTTCTATGACTTTCTCCAAGGGGATGCTTTTTATTTTGGCGATATATTCTGCGCTAATGCTGATGTTCCTCGGTACATTCCTCACCTAGAGTAAAAACACAAATGTAAATCAGTTTCAGAAACATATTAAAGCCTGTTTTAGAAATTAAATCCTCTGTACCTGTTTTTCAGGTCCGAGCGCAGGAGAGTCCGTTTCTAAACACATGCTCTCCAAAGGAACCAGTTTCACCAGTTTCTGCTTCTTATCATAAGGTGATTGAAAAAAAAACATGTGATGTGTGACTAATAAATGAACTGTGGTGTTTTATAGACAGAAACAGACTTCCAGTGAAAATTTAGACAAAGTTAAGTCAAAATTATTCGACCTCCTGTGATTTTTTTTTATTATTTTTTTATTTTCAAATATTTCCCAATTAATGTTGAACAGAGCAGGGAATTTTTCACAGTATTTCCAATAATATTTTGTCTACCGGAGAAAGTCTATTTGTTTTATTTAGGCTAGAATAAAAGCAGTAAATTTTTTTAACCATTTTACTGTAAATATTATTAGCTCATTTTTAAAGGTCGCGGGTTGAGCAACACCTCGAAGTGGCTCCGTTTGAGAGTGTAGAAGCTATATTTTATGCACATACGCATCACTTCGGTTTTTATTTTACTGTACAAAAGTTATTTACACTTAAATACACAGTATACTGGATACCCGAGCTGGGTATTGAACATTGGTTTATTTTCATATCCTATAGTCATTGACTAATTTTAATGTAATGTTATGATGCCTAAAATGGAGAGGAGATCAAATAAGTCATGTAAACTCATGTTCCTATAGTTATTATCATCTAAAACTAAGCAGAAGCAAATATGTCCTATTTGATATGAATGATCAAAAAGTTATTTTCCCAGTATTCAGTTGAATTGCAATAGTTTTGTCAGAAAACATGATAGAGATCAAATTCTTTTTCCTAGTGTTTGCTGCTCTCTGCTGGTTTCAAGCAGAACTGTCTGGAGTAGTCTAATTCTCTAAACAGATAATCTACAACCTTTCAAAAAAGCATTTTACAACAAAAAATAAAAAAGCGCCCAATGTTGAAGTGGTTCATCATAAAACAGAAAACACATCAAATATTATTTATTACTTTCAGCAGTTTCTTATGTAAATTCAAAGGGTTTTCTATTCAATTACACTGGAATTTTTCATTTATAGCAATGCATTTGGATATGGAAGGCTTTCAAAATTTGGTAGGCGGAAAATACATAAAAAAATGCTATAGCACCTCTCATCAGTTGGAATACAATAACTTTTGCATAGATTATGGTAGAGACATTTTTCTTTTTTTCCTCTGATTACACACATGTGCAGGAACCACCAAAATTATTTACAGCAACACAGACCACACAGAACCTAAAAGGTACACTTTCAAATTTGAGTTTATAAAAAATAAATACAAAAAGCGCCTCTTTTTTTAGGTGTTTATTATAACACAGACAACATATACAGTTATTTTAAATACTTTCAATAGTGTTTTATGAAAATTCAAAGGGTTTTCTTTAAAATGATACCAAATTTTTGCATTTACACCTCTGCATGTGGATTTGGGAAGCTTTTAAATTTGCGTAGGCAAAATCCAGGAAATCCCAAAATAGCACTAAACTTTAAAAGGTTAAGCAATATTTTTTCGATTGTCTACAGAACAAATGATTTTTGTTTCTCTGTGAAGTTGTCACCCCATAAAAATAAATAATCCCCAAAACTATGCCATTAGTTTGTGCTAATTTGTGCTGCAAAAACGAATGTTTGTGCTGTTTTGGGGTCTGAGATATTAAGCATTATGTTTTTGACCGTGTGACGTCACTTTTTACCCCATGTTGCTCAAATCACTTCAAATCAGCAGTTCGTTTGTGTTCGATTTGTGCCAATAAAACAAACACTGTATCTGTTTTCCTCATTTAGATATAACCAAAGTATTTCAGGACCTGTGACGTCACTCTCCATCCCAGTTTTACTAAATCGCACTAAACTATTATCATTCGTTTGTGCTCGATTTGTGCCGTTAAAATAAATACTGTATCTATTTTCATTGCCTAATTAACCTAGTTAAGCCTTTAAATGTCACTTTAAGCCAGGGGTCACCAAACTCGTTACTGAAGACTAAATCGTCTTTCCATTTAACAGAAATTGGGGAAAACAATATACAAGAGGGCTAATAATTCTGACTTCAACTGTACATGAATATAATTTTTCCTCATAATTACTAAAATGCTTGTAAACACTGGTTGAGACTTCAATTCTGAAGTAATTGGAAATGACTTTGGAACTGGGTGCATACAGTAAACAGAGCTTGGTATTGAGCCCACATATTACTAGTTCTGCTTACCTGATCACTTCTTACAATAGATGGAGGTATTGAGAAAAAATAACCCGCTTTAACACCCTCCAATGCAACTGAAGGCTTTCCGTCGAATGCATGAAGAAGTGCATTTTCTACACCTGAAAACAGACAAGACTGAAATGCCATAATCATGAAAAACAACCAATTTATACAGCCGAAGACAAAATTATTAACCTTTCTATACATTTTTACATTATTTTTCAAATATTTCCCAAGTGATTTAACAGATCAAGGACATTTTCCTTAGTATTTCCTATTGTATCTAAGTATTTTTTAGAAATAGCATATGTTTTACGCAGTGGATGCCCTGCCTGCCGCAACCCAGTACTGGGAAACACCTATACACTCTCACATTCACACACACTTATACACTACGGCCAGTTTAGTTCATCCAATTCACCAATCCGCTTGTTAAGTGTGACGTCACGCGAAGGAGCTTCCGGGTCCAAGCGCTCTATGAAACTGAATGAGGAGACTCATCAAATGCTAATAATAAACGTTTATAAAGCGCTGTAATACTTTCGAAAATCATGATCGAAATATATATATGTCCATGCCTAATATCTGATGGCCAGAAAGTGATAAATGTTTTATAAATTGTTAAAATTTTGGTATTTGTGATGCAGCAAGCCCAGTGATTGTTGTGTACATTATGACTTTATATAAAATTCACTTTAATGTGTGATATGAATAAAAAGTTATCATAAACGAATATTTAGTCAATTCAAATGAGTGGTGGCTTGGACCCGGAAACATAATTACATACGTCACCAACACGTCACCACTTAACAAGCGGATAGCACATGTCTTTGGACTGTGGGGGAAACCGGAGCACCCTGAGGAAATCCACACCAACACGGGGAGAACATGCAAACTCCACACAGAAATGCCAACTGGCCCAGCCAGGATTCAAGCCAGCGTCCTTCTTGCTGACAGACAGTGCTAACCACTGAGCCACTGTGCCATCTAAATTATTATAATTTTGGTTAATAATTTTGTCTTTGACTGTAAAGAAACACTGTAGATGTATCTATGTTTAAGCTTACCCAACTCCTTCAAAAGATGTATGGTTGGTCTTCCAGCAGATCTTGAGTGTACATTCCTAACATACAGACAAAATGCTTTAATATATGAAAGATGCAACCCTTTAGGAGATGAAAAATTAACTGATAACATCTTTCGTGAGCACAAAAATACCAAATACTTAACTTACAGTGGCAGGTTGAACTGTTTTGCGATTTCAGCCTGTCGAATGAGCACTTTTCTCTGACCGTCTTTCCCAGCATCACTGCTGACTACACGAGGTGTGAAATCCAAGCCAACCTACATGTGATTCATTCATAAAGACATATCTAATTACTTAAAGTGGACCTATTAGGCCCCTTTTAACAAGATGTAAAATAAGTCTCTGATGCCCCTAGAGTGAATATATGTGAAGTTTCAGCTCAAAATACCACACAGTAATGTTTTATAACTCTTTGAAACAGACCCTTTTAGGCTTCGATCCTAATTGTGCTGTTTTGGTGACTGTCACTTTAAATTCAAATGAGATTGTGCTCTTTTCAAAAGAGGGCGGAGCTACAAAGGTGTCTGTCAGCATAGAGGCAGATTCAAAAACAAAACTAATGTCCTATGCTAATGAGAGAGAGATCTTCAATAATGGGCGGGGCTTTACCCCCTCTTATGACACATACAAATGCAGAATGTCAGTCAAAGTGTTTCTTTTCAAGCGTGATTATAAAAATGAGAATGAATACATTGAGCATTAGAGGCTGGTTACATTCACAGACAGTTGCCACAACTGTGTTTACACCCCTTATTAAAGTGATTTTTGCACATTAGGTCCCCTTTTATTTAGTTTACTGAGAGAAGGGACAAACGTAGATAAAAGTGCAACAAATTATTTTACATCTAACAGTAGCAAACATGTTATAATCTATTTATTATATATTTAAGTGATTAAGTAAGTAAAGTTTATTTATAAAGCACATTAAACTTCAGTGTGGCACTGACCATAGCACACATTCTAAAACAGTAAAATAACAACAAAAGTAATAATAAGAATAATAGTATTACAGCAACAATGCACAATAAAGATTAAAAGCCTGGGAAGGCAATAGAATAAAAATGTGTCTTAAGTCTAGACTTAAAAATAGAGAGGGAGGAAGCACTCGTAACATCCGGTGGCAGCTGGTGGCAAATGTTAAAGGTATAATTCACCCAAAAATGAAAATCACCTCATCATTTATTCTCCCTCATGTGATTTTAAACCTTTATTAGTTTCTGTTGAACACAAAAGAAGATATTTTGAAGAATGATGTAGGGAAAAACATGAATATGGAAGTGAATGGGTGACAGCTACAAGATTCTTCAAAATATCTTCTTTGTGTTCAACAGAAGAAAAACGCAAATAGGTTTTTATGTGAAGTTTCCCTTTAAACATATACCTACCCTCATGTGAATTTAAGTCTTGAGTCCATCTTAAAGGGATATCTTAAATTTATGAGTTTCTTTCTTCTGTTTAACACCAAAGGAGGTATTTTGAAAAATGCTGTAGTAAAAAAAATTACTTATAACTAGGGCCAGATGGAATCCGCAGACATTTTTTGCTGTTTCTGCGCAGAATTTTGTAAAAAATTTGTGGATTTATGCAGAATTATTTTGGGAGTATTGTAATTAAAACCTTAATATATGAAATAAAAAGTAATACCTTTTTTATTTAAATAATGTTTACAATGCAAATCCAATTAAATCCACTTTATTTAGTAAACAAAGCAAGTCTCTCATGTAATATATCTACTAAAAGACAGAAATTATTTTGTACAAACTGTATTGTAAATAAATCATATGAATATTTTCATATTAATCAATAATATTACTAAAAATAATTTAAAATCTGAATAAATATACATTTACACACATTTGCACAAGCAAATAAACAGAATCAATGATGGGCTAAAAAGCTGCAGAATTCTGTGAGATTCTGCGCGCACAGACTCCGTGTGGGCCTACTTATAACTTATATAAAATATCTTCAACAAAAGAAAAACTCAAATAGGTTTTTATGTGAACTATCCCTTTAAACATAGACCTGCCCACATAAGTCTATTATATTCATATAACCCTCAAGTACAGCTAGTTATATGATACATAATATACGTCTAACCTCACCGATAGCCACAATGTGCTCTTTGTATTTGTCGATCAGTGGTAAAGCTGCATCTAAATCCTGTGAGGGAGAAAAATTAAATGCGTCAAATGTAAGACAGGTAAACAAAATGATTACATTCACACATTTGTACATTGACATATTTCTGACCTGAGGTACAGCACCTCTGGGTTGTGTTGGATCTTGGACGGGATGAACTCCAAGACATGGCATAATGAATCCAGGGAACCTATGGGATAAAAGATAATTAACTAATTAATTTATTCATTCATTTTCCTTCGGCTTAGTCCCTTTATTCATCAGGGGTTGCAACAGCGGAATGAAATGCCAACTTATCCAGCATATGTTTTACACAGCGGATGATGCCCTTCCAGCTGCAACCCAAACATCCATACACACTCGTTCACACACATAAACTACGGCCAATTTAGTTTCTTCAATTCACCTATAGCGCATGTGTTTGGACTGTGGGGGAAACAGGAGCACTTGGAGGAAACCCTAAATGTGCCTGTGACCCAGCCAGGACTTGAACCTTCTTGCTGTGAGGCGACAGTGCCAACTACTGAGCCATCGTGCCGCCTAAAAGTAAAAAAAATTAATGCAATACTTGGCGATTCCTAAAATATTGGAAAATAAGAGTCAAAAAATTATACAGGCTAAACTTAATCCATACCTCTGACTCCTGGTAATATGTTGAGGCTTATGAAACAAGATGATATGTATTATATAT
>CAIGQZ010034910.1:17880510-17891261 GCA_903798205.1 Danio tinwini
CAGAGCTATCCCTTTAAAGCCATTATCTGAGTTTACTAAAAATATGACTCAAGAATATGAGATATACCTTTGCGAGAGCTGGATAATTTTCTCAAATTCACCAGCATGTTCTGCTACAGCAAGAAGGGCAACAATCCCAGCCTAAAAATTAAATAACAGCATTAATCCATAATCCACGCTTGATATGACAATAAAGTGTACATTAAAGCAGATATAGCTACCTTTCTAGACTCCGCAACGACATCGTCAATGTCCTAAAATAAACACAACACACATAGTCGATTAGAAAACATTCTCCGGTAGCTTTATGATACTTTAATACAGCAAATGTATCACTTACGCTGTCAAAATCCTCGGCGGATATATGACAGTGACAGTCGATATAACCTTGCATTGATTTAGAGTCTTTAGATCGCTCAAAAGTACAGTCCACATGGATCGGCGGATGTAAACAACAGAAGCGGATGTGACGCTACAGTTTGCGCCTTCCACTACAGAAAGGATTTAAAAAAAAAAATTATTAAATGATAAATTAATTAGACATATTGGCTAAAGCTAGGCACAATTTGAGCTCTGGAAGTCAATAGTTTAAAAATAGACATGAATGAATGACTATACGGGAAGTCTGATATATTTGATGACTAGTCTATATTTAGACAACGAAATCTAATAATAGCAAAAATAAATAAATAATGACTTGCTTGTAGACTTTTTGAAGGACCCCCCCCCCCCTGGTGTCGGTAATTTTTAATTGTGTCTTAAGGAAAATTCGAAAAGGTATTTTATTTGGTTATATATACATTTATTTATTATATATTTTTGCTAATTTAATTTCTGTTTACTGTTATAATTACTTTATCATTATTTATTATTTATTTATTATTATTATTCGTTGTTTTTTAATTATTATTGTTTTCATCTTCTTTTTCCCTCTGTCATATTACTCGTGGATATTATTCATTACTATGTATCTAAATTTATATTATTTATTGTAATGTTCAACTACTCAAAAGATTAAAAGGTCGACGTAATGATTATTAATAAAGGCGTGAGCGTTTTTTCTGCTCTCCAGCCAATCACAATTCACAAACGTCGCAGTACGTAATCAATATTCATAACCGTAGCCTTCGCCATAGTACCTCGTCGTACTGTTATTTTCCTGTCAGACAAGTTGCCAAAATGAGGAAGTTGAACCAGTTCCTGTATTTTGCTGATGTTTTGCCTTTATCATGTGATTTCAGCACCTCTCATGTGATCGCTGTGGATCAGGACGATGCGTTACTTCGGTGTTTTGTCCGTTTGTTTACTCCTGATCGGTTGCTGTGTTTGTCAATATCAGCCTACGTGGGAATCCATTGATTCAAGACCTCTACCGGAATGGTTCGATCAGGCCAAATTCGGTATTTTTATCCATTGGGGAGTGTTTTCAGTTCCCAGCTATGGCAGTGAATGGTTCTGGTAAGTCTGCAAAAAAGCCTCACCACGAATAAAGTATTAAGGTAAAGGTGGTTTTATATTCGCACATTTGTTCAGTGACAACTTTTGCTCCCTATATTGTTTACCATGATACTTTGAATATTCGGTCTGAAATAACATGTTAGTATGAATACAAAACAACATTAGCACTATTTAATTGACTGTGAACAATGTTGTACTTTGATAGTTATTGGCTGATAATATGATTTCTCTATTTAGAATTGGCAAAATAATACTTTTTTGAAATTATACTATATATTATTCAGAGAAAGTCTGAATGTGTGAACTTTACCTCAATGAATAGAGTAGACTGGGTACAGTAGAGACACTTGTTACATTTTAATCATCACACAAAAAATAGATGCTGAATTAAAATTAATTCTCACGTGATATTTATTTCGATTAAATTATCACAAACTTATAATAGCCAAAAGTAGTTCATATGTGCCACAATTAGCCTGATTAATGGATTTTTTTGTCTCAACTTAAGTTAAAAACAGTACCATGGTACAGTTGAGACACCATTTATTAATGCTCTAAAGCTGGCAAATAATAATGTAATAATTCAAAGTTGTGGATTTTTAAAATAATTTTATTTATTAGCTTTTTAAAATTCAGATTCAGTTAAACAATATAGGAACAAAATATTTAAATATATATCAAAAAGTACATGTACAAGTATTGTAAAACAACAAAAACAGAAAACAGATTTTCTCCTGATTCTGTAGTGGGGCATCCTGTTACAGGAATAGCACAAACATAAAGTCCACTCACTGATTACATTGTAATTGACTCATAAATGTAAATCCACTAATAAGAAACCTAATTGTATGGTTTTGTTGACTGAAATGTGCTTATATATTGCCATCATATTAGACTCTTTAAACAGGCCCTACGCACTTTACATATGTTTAATTTTGGTAACACTTTACAATAAGGATGTATTAGTTGTTAGTTAATGCATTTACTAAGAACAAACAACTTTACCTCAATGCAAAAACGATGTTAAAAAGTTTCACGACTGTACTAAGATGGTGCTTTTTTATGCATATGATTTGCATATTTGCTGCAATAAACATTGTTGGGGAAAAAACTTTGAATATCATGTAAATATGCTCATTTAGAAGTATCAAAACAAACCGTATAAATTAATACAATATATTTTGTTTATTTTTGTTCTTTAATATCTAGTTATTTTGAAGGCATTTAATTTTAGTAAATAGTGTTCACATTTAAGTTATGGACTGTTTATTACTATATAAATAGTTTTAAATATATAAAAAAGCTAATTTTTCTTGTTTTTAACTAATGTGGTATATAAGCTAATTTATTTCTAATTACATTGAAGTAGATTAGTGCCATCTTGTGGAAATCCAGCTTATATTAATAAAAGAAAAAGTCAGCGATGCTGTAAATGATAAAATTCTACATTGAAAATCTGAAAATGTTAATATTAGTTTATAAAATAAAACAAAAATTAACATGTTGCTCAAAAAAATCTATTAATTGAAGTTTTGAAGTGGTGTCATTTTTTTCCTAAAGCTGTATGTACATAGCTGTCGAACATTATCCATTAGTATTTATTTGTTATTATGTTTTGCATTAAAAAAGACATTCATTAACATTCATTTATTTAGATTTAATTTACTGTATTGATTTATTTACAGATTTAGTTTTTTTATAGTGTTGAATGTGGAAAAATTAATTGTGAAATTTTTCATGCAATTAAATGCATGATTCTCCCATGTGTTTTACTTTTAAGTTATTTTATATCAAAACATATTACTGTAAGGTGATCATTTGTAAAAACTGAACTCATTTAAATGAATCGATTACAAAACAGCAACATATGTGTTAATTCATATTGGTTTTTCAGATTGCTCCAGTAAAATTAGATTTTATGCACATTTTATTATAAAGTCCCATTAGTTAATGCAGTAATTTACAATGAGAAATACAAAATGTTTATTGGTAGTTCTTACTAGCTTTTTTAATCATCACACAAAAACTAGATGCTGAATTTAAATGAATTTTCACGTGATATTTTTTTAGATTTTGTACTAAATTATCACATACCAATAATAGCCATGAGTAGTTTATATGTTCCACAATAAGCTCATAATGAGGTGGATTTTTGTCTCAACTGTACCCGTATAGAATGCACTTGAAAAAGTACCATGGTGCAGTTGACACCCTTTATTAATGCTCTAAAGCTGGCTAATAAATATATAATAATATAAAGTTGTGCATTTGAAAAATAATTTTATTTATTTGCTTTGTTTAATTCAGACTCAGTTAAACAATATAGGAACAAAATATTTAAAAACTGAAAAAGTTACAACAAAATGTACATGTACAAGTAATGTAAAACAACAAAAACAGAAAACTGATATGATGGTTTTATATTCGCACATTTGTTCAGTGACAACTTGTGACACCCTCCCTATATTATTTATCATGATATCGGTCTGAAAAAACGTGTTAGTAAGACTTGAAAACAATATTAGCACTATTTAATTGACTGTGAACAATGTTGTACTTAGTCATTGGCTGCTAATATGATTTTAATTTATTTAGAGTTTGCAAATAATACTTTTCTGATATTGTATTATTATATATGATATACAGAGAAAGTCTGAATGTGTGAATATAAAACCAACTTTACCTTAATGAAGACTAGACTTAGTACAATAGAGACAGATGCTGAAACTAGATGGTGGATTTTCATGTGATGTTTATTTTGATTGTGTACTAAATTATACCAAACTAATAATAGCCATAAGTAGCACTAACAAGAACTAACGACTTTACCTCAATGCAAAAGCTATACTAGAAAGTTAAGATGAAGATGAAGTTTTAAGATGAAGTCATTTGGTGGCAGGGCTTTTAGTTGTACAGCACCAAAGTTATGGAACTCCCTGCCTTTGCACATTCGCCAGATGGACTCTATTTCCGATTTTAATTTTCAGATAAAAACGTTTTTGTTCAGGATAGCTTTTAATGATTTGCTGGTTTAATATTATGTTGCTTGTTATTTTTTACTGCTTGTATCTTTATGATGTGCTTGTGATCTACTGTAAGGTGTCCTTGAGTGCTTTGAAAGGCGCCTATAAATAAAAGGTATTATTATTATTATTATCAGTAGTAGTAGTTTCACGACTGTACTAAGATGGTGCTTTTTTATGTATATGATTTGCATATTTGCTGCAATAAACATTGTTGGGGAAAAACCTTGAATAACATGTACAGTTCATCCGGAAAGTATTCATTGCGCTTCACTTTTTTTTATGTTACAGCCTTCTTCTAAAAATAGATTAAATAAATTTATTTCCTCAAAATTCTACACACAATACCCCATAATAAAAAAAGAGTTTTTGAAATAGTTGCAAATTTATTAAAAAATAAAAAACCTGTAAAATCACATGTACATCAGTATTCACAGCCTTTGCTCAATACTTTGTTGATGCATCTTCAGCAGCAATTACAGCCTCAAGTCTTTTTGAATATGATGCCACAAGCTTGGCACACCTGTCTTTGGGAATTTTTGCCTATTCCTCTTTGCAGTACCTCTCAAGCTCTATCAGGTTGGATGGGAAGCGACGGTACACTTAATCATTTGTAAAAACCGAACTAATTTAAATGAAGTGATTACAAAATAATAACATGATGTGTTAATTCCTATGACTTTTTTAAAATTGCTCTAGTAACATTAGATTTTATGCACATTTTACCAATAAGTTTACAATGAGAAATACATTTGTTAGAATTTTTATTAATCTTTAATTAGTTATCAAATACAACATGTTTATTATTAGTGCATGTCTTATCTTTATTGTAAATAAAGTGAACCACTTTTTGCCACATTCATTGTCTGTGTCGACCCATACAGTTAATGTCTCAGGGGAATTAAAAAAGATATTGGGTTGTCATAATTATATTTAGCCTTTTTCATCCTCTGAGCCACACAGGGCGTAACAAATATAAACAGATTTTAATAATGACTTGAGTAAATGCTGAAATAAACATTGAGTAATTTTTTTATTTAAAGCCATTTTAAGGTCAGTATTATTAGCCTCCTTAAGCAATATTGTTTTTTGATTGTCTTAAGAGCAAACCACTGTTATACAATGACTTGCCTAATTACTCTAACTTGCCTAATTAACCTAGTTAAGCTTTTAAATGTCACTTTAAGCTGAATACTAATATCTTAAAAATATCTAGTCAAATATTATGTTCTGTCATCATGGCAAAGATAAAATAAATCAGTTATTAGAAATGAGTTATTAAAACTATTATATTTCGAAATGCGTTGAAAAAAATCTTCTCATTAAACAGAAATTGGGGGGAAATTTTAACAGAAGGGCTATTAATTCTTCAACTGTATGTATACATGTGGTTAATTTGTGTTGTTTTTTGACAGGTGGTACTGGCAGGGACAGAAATGGCCGTCTTATGTGAAGTTTATGGAGCAGAATTATCCTCCCGGCTTCACATATACTGACTTTGCTCCGCAGTTTACGGCTGAATTCTTTGATCCTAATGAGTGGGTGGACATCTTCGCTTCATCTGGTGCCAGATACATTGTCCTCACAACCAAACATCATGAAGGTTTGTGGGAAATTCCGACACAGACAACACTGCATTTTATTTCCGCATATTATGTAACTGCAATTATTTTAATGGTACATAATTATACTGTAACGTATTTTAGTTTTTGCAACAATGACTAAAATCTGCAGTAAATGCCAGTCACAATGTTTTTGCAGACTGTTTTTATGAAGTGGGATTAAAAAAAAAATATTATAAATTTATTTTAACCATAGTGGCTCAGTGGTTAGCACTGTCACCTCACAGCAAGAAGGTTGCTGGTTCGAGTCCCGGCTGGGCCAGTTGGCATTTCTGTGTGGAGTTTGCATGTTCTCCCCATGTTGATGTGGGTTTCCTCCGGGTGCTCTGGTTTCCCCCACAGTCTAAACACATGCGCTATAGGTGAATTGAATAAACTAAATTGGCCGTAGTGTATAAGTGTGTGTGAATGTAGGAGTGTATGGGTGATTCTCAGTACAGGGTTGCGGCTGAAAGGGCATCTGCTGCGTAAAACATATGCTGGAATAGTTGGCTGTTCATTCCGCTGTGGCGACCCCTGATAAATAAGGGACTAAGCCAAAGGAGAATAAATTAATATATTTTTACTATTAGAAGCTGGCATTATATTTACACATTTTTGCTACATAACTGTGTTTAAAGCCTTTATAAATGTGATTTTTGCATAATAGATTCCCTTTTAAATTAAAATACTCATTCATTAATTTTCTTTTCGGCTTAGTCCCTTTATTAATCTGGGGTCGCCACAGCGAAATGAACCGCCAACTTATCCAGCATATGTTTTATGCAACGGATGCCCTTCCAGCTGCAACCAATCACTGGAAAACATCCATACACACTTATTGACACACATACACTACGAACAATTTAGCTTACCCAATTCACCTATACTACATGTTTTTGGACTTGTGTTGGAAACTGGAGCACCCGGAGGAAACCTACATAAACATGGGGAGAACATGCAAACTCCACACAGAAATGCCAACTGACCCAGCCAAGGCTTGAATCAGCAACCTTCTTGCTGTGAGGCGATTGTGCTACACACTGCCCCCACTGTGCTGCCATTTGTAAGTTATAAATGCCAAAAAATGCTATTTAAAAAATAGCAATAATTATTATTATTCTTGTTTTTTTTTTTTTTTTTTTTTTTTTTTGAGTTTTATTTTTCTTGCTTTTTTAGCAAAAGTTAAGCTAAAAAAAAAGAAAAATATTTCCTTGGCAATTAGCTGAAGGTATTTTTATTTTATTTTAAAGTCTATATTTTATTATCTTCCAAAAACACACATTCAGTTGTCCTGATGAAACATCAATCATGTTTTATTTTATTTTTTATCTTTTTTTTTTGTTTTGTACTGAATATAAAACGCATACAGTTTTCCTGATGAAATGACAAAAAAGATCCTTATTTAAAACACACTTTTATTTTAGTTTACTGTAATAACCCCATTCAGAAGAATTGTTCACTGTTAGTTTGTGTTAACTAATGTAATTTCAGAACAATGTCCTGAATGTTTATCAGTTTTTTAAAGTGATTATAGGATTTACAGTTAAAATCTGAATTATTAACCCTCCTGTATAATCTTTCCCCAATTTCTGTTTAATAGAGAGTTAAATTTTTTTTCTATCACATTTCTAATATAATAATAGTTTTCATTACTAACTTCTAATAACTGAGTTATTTTATCTTTGCCATGATGACAGCACATAATATCTGAGTAGATATTTTTCAAGACACTAGTATTTAGCATAAAGTGCACATTAAAGACTTAATTAGGCAAGTTAGGGTAATTAGGCAAGTCATTATTCAACAGTGGTTTGTTCTGTAGACAATCGAAAAACAATATATTGCTTAATGGGGTTAATAATATTGACCTTAAAATGGCTTTAAAAAAATAAAAACTGCTTTTATTCTAGCTGAAATAAAACAAATAAGACTTTCCCCAAAAGCAAAAATATTATAGGAAATACTTTGAAAAATGTCTTGCTCTGTTAAACATCATTTGGAAAATATTTGAAAAAAAAATCACAGGATGGCAAATAATTTTGACTGATTTGTTTTTTTTCCCCAGGCTTTACAATGTGGGGCTCCAAGTACTCGTGGACGTGGAACGCGGTTTCGGTCGGGCCGAAGCGGGATCTGGTGAATGACATCGCCACTGCTTTGCGCACACGCACTGACCTGCGGCTCGGCCTCTATCACTCACTGTTTGAGTGGTTTAATCCCATGTTCAAATCCGATTCTGACAATAAGTTCAAAACGAACGTGTTTCCCACAGCAAAGACCCTGCCTGAGCTCTACGAACTCATCAACAAGTACAAACCAGACCTGCTGTGGTCTGACGGAGACGGAGATGCACCTGATCAATACTGGAACAGCACTGGCTTCCTCGCATGGCTTTACAATCAGAGGTAAGGCTGTGTGTTCAAATATCCAATGCAAAGTCCATTTCAATCTATAACCCAGACTTAAAGGTCACACTTGCGATCCATGATGGTTAAAACAGACTCAAGTCAATAAAGAAAAGTTGTTTTATTGTTTTAAATTAGTGCATTGTTTTTACATTTTGTTGTACTGTGAGATAATATTTACCTCTTTATTTTGAAATTTAAAATAACTATTATTTTTATTGACTGTAATGACTTTAATTGAACTGAAAACGAATTTTTCTGTGTAATGGTTTTAGTGTAAGCACATGTTTTTGACCCCATAGACAGTTGTTTTGTTTATTTATAGCATGTACAAAAAAGACACCAAGTAAAATAAATGAAATAAACATTCTTCAAATCTAAAATATTACTAAAGTGAATGAATCCAAAAAATATGAACAATGACTGTAAAATTATTGCAATATACATTCTGCATAATTTTTATTAAAGAGCAGGATATATGAGTTTTTAAAAGTCTTATTTGCAGTTTGTAGCGTAGCTGTCCTTTATTGCAAATAGTCTGCAAAGTTGTAAATCAAAAAAATGCATCATAAAAATATGTTGTCCAAAAAAAGATTCAGCTCTGAATCGTCTTAATGAGTCATTATATTTGTTAATACTTTACCTGCTGCTACCTGATCAAAAAGAAAAGAGTGAAAATTAAACCACACTGAACTGAACTACAACTCTAAAAAACTAGACTGACAGTTTCAATTTACTAGAACTTCTGTTTTGTGAATTGATCAAAGTAACCCATTTGTATAATTAATACAAAAGACTAATCATAACAGATTTAACCAGCTGATCAACTAGAGCACAGCTGGCTTATGGAAGGACGGTGTTTACCGATCTTATGACCCAAATTGATTCAAATGAACCGCATCGAATTCATTACATAATGATTTCACTATTAAATCCAAATTCTGAGAAAAAAAAAGTATAATAATAATTTATGTTTTAGGGGACTCAGCAAAATATTAGGACACTTTTAAATACAAAAATTCCTTTTATTTAATTTTAATTAGCTTTATATATCTATCTATATATACTTACCGGCCACTTTATTAGGTACACCTTACTAGTACAGGGTCGGACTCCCTTTTGTCTTCTGAACTGCCTTAATTCTTCGTGGCATAGATTCAGCAAGGTACTGGAAATATTCCTCAGAGATTTTGGTCCATATTGACATGATAGCATCACACAGTTGCTGCAGATTTGTCGGCTGCACATCCATGATGCGAATCTCCTGTTCCACCACATCTCAAAGGTGCTATATTGGATTGAGTTCTGGTAACTGTGGAGGCCATTTGAGTGCAGTGAACTCATTGTCATGTTTAAGAAACCAGTCTGAGATGATTTGCGCTTTATGACATGGTGCGTTATCCTGCTGGAAGTAGCCATCAGAAGATGGGTCCTCTGTGGTCATAAAGGGATGGAATGGTTAGCAACAATACTCAGGTAGGCTGTGGCATTGACACGATGCTCAATTGGGACTAATGGGCCCAAAGTGTGCCAAGAAAATATCCCCCACACTATTACACCAACACCAGCAGCCTGAAGTGTTGATACAAGGGAGGATGGATCCATGCTTTCATTTTGTTTAAAGGTTGGATGTGTTGTGTGTTCAGAGATGCTCTTCTGCAGACCTTAGTTGTAACGAATGGTTATTTGAGTTACTGTTGCCTTTCTATCAGCTGGAACCAGTCTGGCCATTCTCCTCTGACCTCTGGCATCAACAAGGCATTTGTGCCCACAGAACTGCTGCTCACTGGATATTTTTTCTTTTTCTGACCATTCTATGTAAACCCTAGAGATGGTTGTGTGTGAAAATCCCAGTTTCTGAAATACTCAGACCAGCCCGTCGGGCACCAACAACCACGCCATGATCAAAGTCACTTAAATCACCTTTCTTCCCCATTCTGATACTCGGTTTGAACAGCAGCAGATCTTCTTGACAATGTCTACATGCCTTAAAACATTAATTTTCTGCCACGTGATTGGCTAAAATGTGCATTAACGAGCAGTTGGTGTACCTAATAATGTGGCTAGTGAGTGTATAATAATTAATAATTACTAAGGGTAAGCATGAAATGGCCAAACCTTCAGTCAGCCCTAAACCTCACCCACCCCATAGGAGGAGAATAAATCTACGTATTTAAATAAAAAATAAGTAAGCAAGCAAGCAAGTCTAAAAGCTATGGAACAAAACAATTAACTATAGTTAAAAAAGAAGTATATGTATA
>CAIGQZ010034910.1:17891661-17905097 GCA_903798205.1 Danio tinwini
TATATATATGCTTTTTTTAGCAGCTGAATGCTGTATTTCCAGGGCTCAAAGGCTCACATAGACATGGTTTCAGCAACTATTACAAGATGTTTATTTAGTCAGCTTTTTGGAGTATGCTCATGAACATCAAGTTAACACACAGTATAGTACTTTAGTCTCATATAATTTGCTTTATAAATGTTATTAATCCTAAAAAGGGATGAAAATCCTGTCATCATTTGCTCACCATTCACTTGCTTACCTGTTTTCTGTTGAACAGAAAAGAAGATATTTTGAAGAAACTAAATCTGTAACCATTGGCTTCCATTAGTTTTTCCTACTATGGAGATTAGTGGTTACAGGTTTTCAGCTTTGTTTAGCAGAAGCAAGCAACTCATAATGAACCACTTGAGGGAGAGTAAATACTGGGGAATTTGTAATGAACTATCTGTTTAAAAGCATTTTGATGCAGCATGTCTGTTTCCAGCCCTGTGCGTGAAACTGTTGTGACCAATGACCGCTGGGGATACGGCTCTATCTGCAATCATGGTGGATATTACACCTGCACTGACCGCTATAACCCAGGCCACCTGGTGAAGCACAAGTGGGAAAACTGCTTGAGTATCGACCAAAGATCCTGGGGCTACAGGAGAGAAGCCAGACTCAGTGATTACCTGAGCACTGACCAGCTCATAGGAGTGAGTGAATGCTTGAATCATTGAAACGCACACATCTGTGCTGGTTATCTGTAAATGGGGAGCAGAGGGTGCTTGGATTTAATCAAGTTTTAATTTAGTTAAATGTCTGATTTCATTATATAAAGTTAAAGTTAAAATTATTCGCCCTCCTGTGAATTTTTATTTACTTTTTCAAATATTTCTCAAATGATGTTTAACAGAGCAAGGAATTTTTCACAGTATTTCCTGTAATATTTTTTTTCTTCTGGAGAAAGTCTTATTTGTTTTATTTAGGCTAGAAAATTATTAGCCCTCTTAAGCAATATTTTTGTCTACAGAACAAACCATCGTTATACAATAACTTTTCATATTTCATATTTAACAGCTAATAATTCTGATGTTAGCTGTAAATGTAAATAAACATTAATTAAATTATTATGTAACAAACTTTTATTTTGTATGCAATTAGTCACTAATAATTGTTAAACAGTGCTGCATTTTTTAGCACTCTATAATTTATAGAAAGTTCACATCAAATATAAAATAGTACTAAATATTGTATAAATAATTGCAAAAAATATATACACTACCTGACAAAAGTCTTGTCGCCTATCCCTGTTTTAGAAACAACAAATAATAACTTGACTTCTAGTTGAGCATTTGCTATCAGAGGTGGCTTATATGAAAGGCAAAGGCCTCTAGATTACGCTTATTTTACCAAAATAAAATTATGATCATGCCTTGATTTTTAATGATTTAATTAGGACAGTAAGGTCTGACTTTGCTTTCTTGTCACTTAACAGAAATAATGTACAGAATAGAATATAAAGTCATGGTGGAAAAATAATTAATATTGTGCATGAGCTTGCAGGTCTGCATCCATACATCTCTGCAATGACTCAGATAACTTATTAATAAAGTCATCTGGAATGGCAAAGAAAGCTTTCTTGCAGGACTCCCAGAGTTCATCAAGATTCTTTGGATTTATTTTCAATGCCTCCTCCTTCATCTTACCCCAGACATGCTCAATAATGTTCATGTCTGGTGACTGGGCTGGCCAATCCTGGAACACTTTGACCTTCTTTGCTTTCAGGAACTTTGATGTGGAGGCTGAAGTATAAGAAGGAGCGCTATCCTGCTAATGAATTTGTCCTCTCCTGTGGTTTGTAATGTAATGGGCAGCACAAATGTCTTGATACCTCGGGCTGTTGATGTTGCCATCCACTCTGCAGATCTCTCGCACACTCCCATACTGAATGTAACCCCATGATTTTTCCCTCACCAAACTTGATTGATTTCTGTGAGAATCTTGGGTCAATGCGGGTTCCAATAGGTCTTCTGCAGTATTTGTGATAATTGGGATGCAGTTCAACAGATGAATCATGGGAATAATCTGCCTTCTGACACTTTTCCAAATAATCAACTAGAAGTCAAGTTATTATATGTTGCTCTTACAACTGGGATTGACGACTAGACTTTAGTCAGGTTGTGTATATTGTGCAGCCCTACAGTATATTAAAAGTCCTCTGTTTGTCCTCCAGTCTCTGGTTGAAACGGTGTCCTGCGGGGGGAATCTGCTGTTAAATGTTGGTCCCACTCATGATGGTCGTATCGTGCCCATATTTGAGGAGCGTCTGCGTCAGATGGGTCAGTGGCTGAAGGTGAACGGAGAGGCCATTTACAACAGCAGCACATGGAGAGCCCAGAACGACACAACCACTCCTGGAGTTTGGTCAGTTTCCCGCTCACACTGCCAAAAAGGCTTTTCTTACTTAGATTTCTTTTCTAGTCCAAAAATCTAAAAAACCTTAAATCAAGAAGAATTTTCTAGACAAGCAAAAAGTATTGTCTTGTTTTCAGAAATAATATGCCAAAATTGAGTGAGTTTTTTTTTCTTAAATAAGCTAAATAATCTGCCGATGGGGTGTGCAAAATAATCCTGTTTTCCTTTTGACATTAAACTATTTAGTTTACCCCACTGGCAGATCATTTTGCTTGTTTTAAGGAAAAACATACGCAATTTTTACCTATTATTTCTTAAAACAAGACAATATGTTTTGCTTGTCTAAAAAATGCTGCTTGATTTAATAATTTTAAGATATTTGGACTAGAAACAAGACAATAATTTATGAAATAAAAGCATTTTGCAACTCTCTCTCTCACATAAAGTAACTTCCTAAATAGAGCCTCTAGTTTCCTTCCTTATTTTTGATTTCTTGTCATGTTATTGGCCCATAAACATTTCCTGCTTATTATCAAACTATTTCATTACTGTAACAAGAGGCAATTCAATCATAACGTAATGTTAAAACAGCTATCATAACATTTTTCATCAATATCTTACTCTTTGGATTCTCTGAAGCTATAGAAGTTAAAAATGTAAAACAGGAAATACGTTGGGACCATTGTTTTTTTTTTTTTTTTTTACATCCCTCAAAATGGTCTTTATGAAAGCATATTAGCAGCAAAATTCATTTTGAAATGTATTATGCAAAATGGAAATGCAATCTGTAAAATGACAATGTATTTATGCATTTTAATTGGCTTTTTCCAAGACATACTGCATGTGCAAAGTTTTATAAGAATGGTATTTTAACTACAGCTATTTGTAGTTCTGTAGTTTTGCCGAATGACTAAAAAGTTATCAGTATGATGGTGAAAAAGTAATTCACAAATACTTGAAAATGAAATGATGTAATGACAACAATTCTCTACTGAATTAGTTACAAATAACTGTATAAAATGATAAAACAAAGTTATAAAAACATATGATAATAAATGTACCCAGCTTAAATGTAAAATAAAAAGTTACCTGAGAGAGAGAGAGAAAGAGAGAGAGAGAGAGAGAGAGAGAGAGAGATTAAATTAAATGAAAGCAATATTTTTCTCATTTTGAACAGGTATACAATGAATCAGCAGAGCAGTGCCATCTATGCTATTTTCCTTTCATGGCCCGCTGATGGCATTGTTGTTCTGACCGACCCTGTTGTGTCTGCGGCCAAAACTCAGGTAATGTTTGCTGCAAAAGTCAAAAAAAGACATTCACATTGATTAATTGTTTGCTAAGAGCCTTTTAACACCTTCTTGTATAGCTTTATAGGCAAGGCAAGGCAAGTTTATTTATATAGCACATTTCATACACAGTGGCAATTCAAAGTGCTTTACATAAACAAGAATAAAAAGACGAGTGTAAGAAAATAAAAAAAACAAATAATAAGAATGATTAAAAACAGATAAAAATGTGTTAAAATGGGTTATAAAAGAATAAAAAGAAAAGAACAATAGTGCGATCTGTTGGACGTAGCACAGTGCTCATTCAGTAAAGGCACAGCTAAACAGATGTGATTTTAGTCTTGATTTGAATGTGCCTAATGTTGGAGCACATCTGATCATTTCTGGAAGCTGATTCCAGCAGCAGGGGGCGCTGTTAGTAGCTGAAAGCCGATTCACCCTGCTTTGACTGAACTCTTGGAATTTCTAGTTTATATGATTCTAAAGATCTGAGTGATCTGTTAGGTTTGTATTCAGTGAGCATATCTGTAATGTATTGAGGTCCTAGGCCATTTAGTGATTTATAGACAAGTAATAATACTTTAAAATCTATTCTGAATGTAACTGGGAGCCAGTGTAGAGACCTGAGGACAGGTGTGATGTGCTCTGACTTCCTGCTTCTGGTCAGAATCCTGGCGGCAGCATTTTGGATGAGCTGCAACTGTCTGACTGTCTTTTTGGGAAGGCCGGTGAGGAGGCCGTTACAGTAATCCACCCTGCTGCTGATAAAAGCATGAACAAGTTTCTCTAAGTCTTCACTGGAAACAAAGCATCTGATTCTTGCAGTGTTTTTGAGATGATAGTATGCTGATTTACTAACTGCTTTGACATGACTATTGAAACTCAGATCTGACTCAAGAGTCACACCAAGATTCTTGACCTTATTTGTTGTTGTTTGACCTTTAGATCCAAGGTACACATTCACCTTGAGAACCTCATCTCTGTTCCCAAACACAGTGACTTCAGTTTTCTCTTTGTTTAACTGAAGAAAGTTTTGGCACATCCTACTGTTTATTTAATCAATGCATTGGCAGAGGGTGTGAATGGGGCTGTAGTCATTAGGCAGTAAGGCTATGTAGATCATCAGCATAGCTGTGGTAGGAGATTTGGTTCTTTCTCATTATTTGGCACAGAGGGAGCATATAAAGGTTGAACAGGAGAGGAGCCAGAATTGAGCATTGTGGTACTCCACATGTCATGGGTGTCCACCTCGAACTATAGTCACCTATACTGACATAGTAACCTCTCCCTTCAAGGTAAGATCTGAACCTTTTGATGACCGTCTCAGACAGCCCAACCCAGTTTTCCAGCCTATCCAGAAGTATGCTGTGATCGACAGTGTCAAATGCAGCACTAAGATCGAGCAATACCAGCACTGTTAGTTTGCCTGAATCTGTATTTAGGCGGATATCATTGATTATCTTTATAGGGCGCTCTCTGTACTGTGATGTGCTCTGAAACCAGATTAAAAATTGTCTAAACATCATTTGGAGTTTAAGAACGTGTTAACCTGGTTGAAAATTTTTTTCAATGATTTTTCCAATGAAAGGGAGATTTGAGATTGGTCTGTAGCTGCTCAATAGTGTGTTATCCAGGTTGCTCTTTTTCAAGAGGGGTTTAACAACTGCAGTTTTAAGTGAGTTTGGAAAAATCCCTGAGAGAAGTGAAGCATTTACCACTTTTAGGAGATCCATTTCTAAAGTTAAACACCGTTTTGAAGAATGATGTGGAGAGTGTGTCAAGACTGCAGGTTGATGTTTTCATAATTTGCACGATCTCTTCTAAGATTTTACCATTATTTGCCATGAAATCAGACATAATGTCTGATTTCTTAAAGTTGTGGTTGAGCTTGTCTGACGTCGACACAATTTGGCTGATTGGATGAGCTGATTGCCTTTCTGATATTATTGATTATTATAATAATGGTTCATCAGTTAACGAACAATACATTTATTACAGTGTCTATTTATAATTGTTAACATTAGTTAATGAAAATAGTTCACTCACAGTGCATTAACTCATGTTAACAAGCATCATTTTGGATTTTAATAACGCATTAGTATATGTTGAATTATGTTGTTCGTGTTAGTAAATGCATTAACTAATATTAGCAAAAGCAATATTACTATGCCTACTGTAGCAGAAAGAAGTAGTTTCTCGCACTAAAGAGGTTTTAAGACACTCCGGGGGGCGACTGTTGTAGTTATTCCAGTTGCATTATTCTTTGGTATTTATCTTAAGGAAATCACCGAAGGATATCATGTTATCATAAAGATATAATGTGGCAATAACCATGTAACTGTATTATGTATTTACACCAATTTCATGTATGCAAGCACAAGAAAAAAACCTGTTATAGCAGACACTGTAAAAAGCTAATTCCTAGCCACTAGACTTTTCTGATAGGGAATGTGCATTAACTAACATTAGTAAAAGCAATATTACTATGCCTACTGTAGCAGAAAGAAGTAGTTCCTCACACTTTTTAAGACACTCCGGGGGGCGACTGTTGTAGTTATTCCAGTTGCATTATTCTTTGGTATTTATCTTCAGGAATTCACAGGAGGATATCATGTTATCATAAAGATATATTGTGGCAGTGTTACAGCATGTAACTTGTATTATGTATTTACACCATTTTCATGTATGTAAACACAAGACAAAAACATGAATGTTATAGCACACACTGTAAAAATCTAATTCTCAGCCACTAGACTTTTCTGATAGGTTGTTCGAGTGTCATCGAGTAATAGATGGGAAAGTATGTTGGGGGACTACTGTATCGGAATTATTATAATGGATTATGGATAGCCAAATTTAGTATTTATTTGTAATTTTTTTAAAGCATGATCATAAAACATGAATGACGTTATGAATGTATTACAACACACTGAATGCTTGTTTGTTGTAAAAATACTTACATTTGAAAAAATCTCCTGACTCACGTGTGCAGTTATGCTGCTGTTGTAGCTGGTGTATTCTGGGAAATTTTCGTACTCCTTGGACTCCTTTTGTACTCCTAGTGTGGTTCTGGAAAATCTCAGTTTCACAGGCTATCTAGCCTATCTCCTTGGCCCTATGCCTTTGAGTTAAAGAGAATTGGTTATATGCACAGTGTTTTTCAGCCAATGATAAACTTCCGGCGAAAGGTTAATGTGACTGTTTCCAATTTCATACAGTTCCTTTTACAGCATGGATGTTGTAATGTAATTAAAATACATTTAGTTAAATAGACTTAAACATTCATTTAGTTGTTCAAGCGTAAAACGTGATGATTGATTTTATTTGACAATTTTAACAAAAATATACAAACAAGTCCAATTAGACTAAATCATACATATTTTAAAAACTGTTGAGGATGAAATACACACAAAAAAGCGACAGGCTTATTTCCATTGTGGTCCTCGATATGCTTAATAAAATGACTAAGCAAATCATAAATGGAGTGCAAGCATCACTCACTTCTAAAAAACACTCTCAAAATAAATCTTTTAAAAACTCTTAGGCAATTCATTCCAAGCAACAGAGCTAAAGTAGTGCACAAAAAATAATTTCTACCTGTTTTTACTCCTAAATCTACAAGCATAAATATCCCTGCTACTCGCTCTTGTAGAATGACTAAATAATAATAATCAAGAACATATTTTGGTAGCATTTTCTTTAAAATCCTAAACACCATCACTAATTTCAGAAAAGTGACCTTTTTTTACTTTTAAATTACTATTTTTGTAAATTACTTTGACTATAAATGTGTCAGTAGAGGTACTTTCATAACAATTTACACAACTTATTTTAAGTCGTCTGGAATTTATTTTTTATTTTTTTACAACTACCGCTGTACCAAAAGGCTGCAGCATAGTCAGAGTATGGCTGCACTAATGCACTAGCCAATATTTTTAAAGTTTGGGTATTTAAGAGCCCTGCCTGTCTTGCTAACAACTTAAGTTTAGAACAAATATTTGAATGGACCATTACAGCCATCTTTTCACCTGTTAAATTACCATCCAAGATGCAACCCAAAAATCTGACTTCATGTTTTTGTGTAATAATTTGATCCCCTACTTTTACCTCTGACCTGATGTATTTTCTCAGTTTCGCAGCTGAACCAAATAAAATAAATTCAATTTTCCCCAAATGTAAGGACAGTTGATTAAGGCAAAACCATTTAGAGACTTCTTCAATTTGTTTACTTAATTCATTTTTTAATAAATGAAAGACGGTGTAAACACTAGCACCTTCAGTAGCAGCAGGCAAGCGCCACTGAAAATACTGGGGTAAAATACATTTCCATATTTTAAAGACATGGTGTGGAAAAATGAAATTTAATGCAGTGCTTCTTGATCGGTCTGAGACCAACTTTATTAAATATATCAATCAGGCAGTGAAGATCACTGATTTTTAAAGTAATCAGATCTTAAACATAGCACTTTTGTAACAGCAAGTCAGTTTATTGAAAGCATTTGGTCTGACTGACTGAAAATTAAAAGTCCATGTGCAAAACCAGTGGTAGGGCTAAGGGGTAGAATTGGGATTGGGTCTAAGATGGAGCTTTTTTTTTTAATCAGGTGGCGCTGCTGGGCTCTGGGTCAGTGACATGGCAGTCGACAACTCCCACAGGTCTGAAGGTCAAGCTTCCTCTATTGACCCCTAGTCAGATGCCCTGGTCCTCAGCCTGGACCCTGCGGCTCACTGGAGCACAGTAAAGTCTCCTTGGGATGTAAAGCGTAGAGCTGCTCTGCTGCATTACTAAATGATGAGAAGGGAAGATTTTCACCTGGACGGTAACTTTTGCACTAGATTTCTTCAGATAATGCACATTAGGTTAATTTGATTATTAAGTTAATTATTTGCTGTGCTTTTTTGCTAATCAATTTTTTTTTATTTAAAATATACGGGTGAATGAAGAAAATTAGTTGAATATGAATCCAGGTGTCTTTTGTTAATTCATTTGTGTGTTTGCAAATTGATATCTGTTTAAATAATGGATTATTGTCAATTTTATTAATATAGTAAGGGTGTAATGGTTTACAAAATTTTGTTTTTTTTTAAATAATGGTTCAGATACGTTTGGTGTGTTATGGAGAGGAAATTTTTGCATTGTTTTTTATTATCTTTTTAAAATGAATAAACAGATATCTAAAGTGTTTGGTTGATGTTGAAGTGTTTGTTTTTATATATTGCAGAACATCCACACAAAAAAGTTAGACAAATCTTTATATAATTTTATACAACAGTTTTGTCTGGTTCTTGAATCTGATTGGCTGTTAGCCCTGAGATATTAATTTGAATGAATTATTATACAAGTAATATCAGCACTCGTACAGCCTCTTCACCCTTGTGTATTACTCCACCC
Organism: Danio tinwini; assembly: GCA_903798205.1. Classification (NCBI taxonomy): domain Eukaryota; kingdom Metazoa; phylum Chordata; class Actinopteri; order Cypriniformes; family Danionidae; genus Danio; species Danio tinwini. The sequence continues at coordinate 17,900,722 of CAIGQZ010034910.1, forward strand.
ACATGAGTGGCAAGCAGAGGACACTCTACAGTTTGACAAGTATTCCTGCTGTTGGACAACAGCTTTTGAGCCTTTTTTAGTTGAGAATGCAGTTTATTTATAAGGATAGTGCCTATTTTAAATATTTATCTTTTTTGGAGATTCACCACGTTGGTGGATGTCAGCCTGTCATACTGAGCAGAGCAAAGACGGTTGACGTTCCACCACAAGATGGCGTCAGAGACCGCGTCTTTAGGGGACAGCATTTTATCAGTGCACATTTCAAACTGCCGCTGATCAAGTCATTACAGAACAGGCAAGTGACATTCTTAGTCGAGCTCTCTCTTTTGTATGTTGTAGTGCTGTATTTATATCGTAGTAATCTGCCAGTGTTTGCTTTGGCTTTTTTGGTTTTAATTATTGTGATCTCCCGATTGCAATAGAGAAATACTGGGAGATATCTCTGTAGACTGATGGCATTTCATGCTGTCAGCCTTATAATCTTAAAATGTGAGCAAAATCACCTGTTTTGTCATCACTTTAGACATCACGCTAGAGAATCATTCAAATATAGCTCTAAAGTGATGTTTGTGAACTAGCAATGGTTTCTGCTGTGCTGACGTCAGCTGCAGATGTGAATGAATGGCGGAAGAAAGTAGTTCCTCATACAATAGTACTTTTAGACTCTCCGTGTTTGAATTTTCTTTTTATACACACGATTATGCCGTCGAACAGTTGTATCAACACATTATCACACGAGTAGCAGTGCAATGTGGCTGTATATAGTCACTGGTGGGACACTACAGCATTCGGCCTGCAGGCTTGAGCCAACACACAACTCCCACCAGTGCTGATATACAGCCACATCGCACTGCTACTGTGATATTGCTCATATATAATGTATAAGTAGTGGGTGTCATATAAAATTTTACAGTAGATTGTCTTCACAGGGCTGTTTACATACAGGGAGTGCAGAATTATTAGGCAAATGAGTATTTTGACCACATCATCCTCTTTATGCATGTTGTCTTACTCCAAGCTGTTAAGCCAATTAAGCATATTAGGTGATGTGCATCTCTGTAATGAGAAGGGGTGTGGTCTAATGACATCAACACCCTATATCAGGTGTGCAAAAATAAATTATAAGTATATTATATTACAAAAATAGTGAGATATCTTGCAGTGGGATCCAGCACTCTTAAAATTGCCAAGCTTCTGAAGCGGGATCATCCAACAATCAAGGGTTACATTCAAAATACTCAACAGGGTCACAAGAAGCGTGTGGAAAAACCAAGGCGCAAAATAACTGCCCATGCAGTGAGAAAAGTCAAGCGTGCAGCTGCCAAGATGCCACTTGCCACCAGTTTTGCCATATTTCAGAGCTGCAACATCACTGGAGTGCCCAAAAGCACAAGGTGTGCAATACTCAGAGACATGGCCAAGGTAAGAAAGGCTGAAAAACGACCACCACTGAACAAGACACACAAGCTGAAACGTCAAGACTGGGCCAAGAAATATCTCAAGACTGATTTTTCTAAGGTTTTATGGACTGATGAAATGAGAGTGAGTCTTGATGGGCCAGATGGATGGGCCCGTGGCTGGATCGGTAAAGGGCAGAGAGCTCCAGTCCGACTCAGACGCCAGCAAGGTGGAGGTGGAGTACTGGTTTGGGCTGGTATCATCAAAGATGAGCTTGTGGGGCCTTTTCGGGTTGAGGATGGAGTCAAGCTCAACTCCCAGTCCTACTGCCAGTTTCTGGAAGACACCTTCTTCAAGCAGTGGTACAGGAAGAATTCTGCATCCTTCAAGAACAATCAGGATGCAATCAGGACTCGTACCGTCAGTATTGAACTCACCTTGGTCAAGTACAAGCAGCAACACCTTGAGAACTGACTAAACTGAGAGGAAATGGGAGAGCTTTAAAAGAATGCAGATCGAATGTTTAGAACGCAACGTCACTGGCTGAGAATGACATCATGATGAGCGCTGAAGAGAAGCTGCGTCCAAGAAGGCGCCATAGCAACAGGTGAATCTATGTGCTCTGCAAACTCAAAAGCGCACGCTGCTGCTAGTGATGCATTTTGAAAGTTCTCTTATTCTGTTTTAGGAAAGAATATTATGTAAATACTTACTGGACTGTTTTGTGTCCGTGACAAAAGTCAGAAAAAAGAAAGTACAAGCGCGTGTCTCTGGGGAAGGCTAATTCTGCTAACGTTAGCAATAACGCGAGTAAAACCATTAACCAGGGCTATTCAATCGGCGGGCCGAACTTGACCCCAGAGGCAATTTGTTCCGGCCCTTCAAATAGGCTAGTGTGACCATCAAAATTTTTTTTAGTTCAGTTGAAAAATGCCCCCGCTACAGTTACGAAGTGACGTGCGTCCGTTCAATACAGCATGAGCTGCAGTTAACGGCTGCACAGAGCGTAAGTCAAGTGACATAAGCGAGTGGCGCGAGCAGCCGAAAACATTTGGATATGATTGTATAAAAGGCCTTTTGTTCAGTGCACTGAACTCAATATTAGGGATGCAACGATTAGCCGATTTAATATTAAAGGCTCCTCAACACCGCATTTCTGTTGCACGGAACAAAACTGCTGCAACTAAAGTTATGCCACCTCTGCGCTAGTTCAAAGTTCCAGGCTTATACATCAAGGCTAATATGCACGCAGACTGGATTAACTATTAAGCCGAAGTCACACTAGAGTTTGAGCGTGCGAAATTCTGTCGTACGGCGCTGCAAAAAGGGGCGGGATTAAACAAGATGAATAGACATTTAAAAAAGCAAGCGATTGCTCCATGTTTTAAATTTCTGTTCAGAGAGGTCATGTTTTGATCCTGGATTGGTCTCATGCAGTCAAGTGATGCGATTTCGCAGGTCAGATGAAACTCCAACGTATGACCCTGCGTTTCCAGTCTGACACATTCGCATGCGTATGAATGGAAGTCTATGGGGAGAAAAGCCCAGTGTGACCGCAGCTTTAGTTATTTCGAATATTAGAATACTGTATTTGCCATTATGCGTGCGTAAGCGGAGCGACGCCCAATAGAAAACATGCAATGCTGTTGGGTGGCTTTCAGTGCAATGTAAACAAAAGATATATTAGACGAATTATTAAAATTATTATGTATGTAAGAATGCAGATGATAACAATGTTTCATTTAAATACTTAGCTGAAGCTTAAATTTACATTAGACGTGATAAACGTGAAACCATGATTATTCCTCAGTCTATAATCGCACAACCAAAATCTAATTGTTGCATCCATAATTGTTATGCAGTTCAAAACACAACTTATGAATGTGTCTGAATGTAGAAGAAGCCTACTTCAGCAATGCACTGATTTTGTTGTTTGTAAAAAAAAAAAAAAGTCACATTGTACAATGCAGTGATGTTATGTAGTTTCAAATACAATATATTAACATTTTAATGTAGAAAAAACCAACGTTTGTGTCTTAAGAAACAAAAATACAGCATATGGGCTCTTATATTGCTGTTGTGAAATCACTTATATTGCAAGTCATATCTCTCCAGCCTTTCTTTTTGGATGCTTTTCATGAACTGGCCCCCATGACAAACTAATTGAATAGCCCTGGTGTAATATATCACTACACTGTAAAACCCAACACTCAGCTTTATCAAATGAAATGAGTATAGTTACTGAAAGATAATTCTACTCATTTAAAAAGGGTTTTGAACTCAGTGTTAAAGGTAATGTGTTAATTAAACACCTCATTACTTCAACTTAAATGGAGTAAGTTCACAGTACTCATATAGATTAGTTTTTTTTTAACTCAAATGGTTTGTAGCAATCGGTTTCCTCAAACGGTTTGAGTGCCCTTAACTTATTGGGTTTTACAGTACTCCGTTGGTTTGAGTTCTCTTCATTAATTGGGTTTTACTGTGCTCAAATTGCTTTATTTACTCAAATGGATTAAGTTCACAGTACTCATTAGGAATAGTTTTTTTTATTCAAATGTTTTGTTGCAATCGATTTCCTCAAATAGTTATCTATCAAATGAGTTATCTTAACGTTTTGGGTTTTACAGTGAATGTATTACTGTAGCAATACTACAGTAAGATATTCTACAAATTACTATTGTATTTTTTCATATCAGAATCAGTTTTATTGCCAAGTGAGCTTCACACACACAAGGAATTTGTTTTGGCAACAGAAGCTTTCAGTGTACATAAAGTGACAAGTGACAACACAAAATTAAATACGAGAATAGAGAAGGCCATAAACATTAAACAGAGATGCAGTTAGTCAAAACTATCTGGATGTTGAGTTGTATGTACAGATATGTTGTAAATATACAGGTTATAAGGTGCTGTGTACCAATGCGAATGGAGAAAGTATTGCACGTTTATTGCACAGTAGGGGAATATTTAACTGT
>CAIGQZ010034910.1:17920097-17932688 GCA_903798205.1 Danio tinwini
GGGAGAACAAGCGAAAACTCTGCACAGAAATGCCGACTGATTTAGTAGGGACTTAAACCAGCGGCATTCTTGCTGTGAGGCAACAGTGCTAATCACTGGGCCACCGTGTCGCCCATCTAAAAAGGAGGGAAAGTAGAGGTGGGCGGGGGGGTTCTTCAAGACGAAGATATTGAGATAAGAAAACTCTGGTTATTTATAGTAAGTTAGAAGTCGTCTGATTGGATAATCGATCATGGGTTAATGCAGGACAGCTGAGAACAATCATAAGCACGTGATCCTCTCGAAATTTGTTCATACATAAACTTCACTTATGCTCATTCCTGTGGGGAAATAAACTGTTCGTCTTAAGAAGCCAATCCTACAACTCCCTAAGGCTAAGGGAGGCCTAGCACTCCCCAATTTTCAGCAATACTATTGGGCCTGCAACATTCATAAGCTTCTTTATTGGAACAACGGAAGTTATTTTGAAAACTGTCCGCCTTGGGTACATACTGAATCTTTGTCAACAAAAAAAAATCACTCTATTCTATTGTGTTCTCAACTACCTTTAGCTATAAGTAATGTTTAAAAAAATCCAGTAGTGACAAATACCCTCAAAATTTGGATGCAATTTAGAAAACACTATGGCCTACACAGAGGTTCTATCCATATGCCAATCCTTAACAATTATTTTTTCCCTCTATCCAGTTCAGATCCTGCATTTTGTGTCTGGTCATCTAATGCTCTTTGCAAGATCAGTGATCTATATGAAGAGGGTGTCTTTACATCCTTCTCCTTATTAGCTAAGAAGTATAATTTACCCAATCATCACCTATTCCGCTTCTTCCAGATCAGACCCAGTTCCCAACCGCCCCCCTGAAACGCATATAGATAATTTCCTCAATTTGAATGCAACTCATAACATTTGGTTTCAGTTATTTATCATTTAATAATTCAATTAATGCTGATTCTACTGATACATTTAAAGATACTTGGGAGCGAGATCTAGGAATTACTTTGACAGAGGATTTATAGGAGAACATTTTAGCCCGGGTGCATTCCTCTTCATTATGTGCTAGGCATGGTTTGATGCAGTGTAAAATATTATTTAGACCTCACTTAACCAATGCTCAGTTGGCTAATTTTTTTTTTCCAGACAGGAGCTCTGCTTGTAATCGCTGTAAATATTAACCTGCTGACCATCTGCATATGTTTTGGACATGTCCACAGTTGGCCACCTTTTGGTCAGGTGTTTTTAATACATTTAATAAAGCCCTTAAAATGAATATAAAACCTGATTCTTTGTTAGCCCTCTTTGGTGTATCCCTTGAAGCTAATTTGACAGTCCATGACAGCAAGGTTGTTGCCTTTTCCACAATTCTAGCCAGACGTGACATACTTTTAAAATGGAAACACCCCCCCCCCCCCCACACATGACAAGTGGATACAGGACATTTTTACTGTATCAGACTTGAAAAGCTGAGATGCTCACTCTCTGGCTCACTAGATTCCTTTTATAAGTCTTGGGATTGCTTTCTTGATTACACCACATGCCTGCCTATTACACCTGGTGCTGGCAACCTGTAACATTTACCATTTTATTAGAAGGTTTTTTATTTATTTAATTATTATTATTATTATTTTTTCTTCTCATTATTATTATTATTTTAATTATTATTCCCCATATATAATTATTATTCCCCATCTGCATCCAGTTAATCTGATGTCATGTTTTTATGTAGTTCATTTTCTTAATTTTGTATTTATGTAATTATCTATTGTTTTGTATGAGTTAATGAATGAGGGGTTAGGGGATGGGATTAATAATTAATGTTTACCTCTTAATATTTAATTTGTATGGTCATACAGAAGACCAATAAAAAAAGATTGAAATAAATATTTCCCAAATGATGTTTAACAGAGCAAGGAATTGTTCACAGTATTTCCTATAATATTTTTTCTTCTGGAGAAAGTCGTATTTGTTTTATTTCGGCTAGAATAAAAGCAGTTTTTATTTTTTTAAAGCCATTTTAAGATCAATATTATTAGCCCCCTTATGCAATATTTATTTTCGATTGTCTACAGAACAAACCATTGTTATACAACGACTTTCCTAATAACCCTAACTTGCCTAATTAAGCCTTTAAATGTCACTTTAAGCTGAATACTAGTATCTTAAAAATTATCTAGTCAAATATTATTTAGAGCAAAGGTAAAATAAATCAGTTATTAGAAATGAGTTATTAAAACTATTATGTTTAGAAACGCGTTGAAGAAAATCTCTCTGTTACACTAAAATTGTGGAAATATATATATATAGGAGGGCTAATAATTCTGACTTCAACTTTACACTTAAAAAAGTTTTTGCTGCTTTGTTCAAATTACTTATTTAAAGTGAGCTGAATCAACACAATTCTTGAGTTTTTTGGAGGACAACTTAATTGTTTTATGTTCAATCTCCTTAAAACGATTAAGTTAACATTTGAGTTGGGACAACATGAAGGAATTACAGTGTAGATTAAAAAAAGAAAGACACAAGGTTTTGTTCTCTTGAAAATATTTTCAAGCACAAATATATCTAAAAGGTTTGCATGTGTTTTGTTGAATCTCAGTTTTGATACTTTTTGGATAATGTATTGTGATATTATCAGATTATAAATAATTCCCAAATTTGCTGATATATACATGATGGCTTATAATGAAAAATCAAGGTGAGTTTCATTATTATTATAATATATAAATATTATTTATTCATTCATTTTCCTTCGGCTTAGTCCTTTTATTAATCAGGGGTCGCCACAGAGGAATGAACCACCAACTTATCCAGCATATGTTTTACGCAGCGGATGCCCTTCCAGCTACAACCCAACACTGGAAAACACCCATACACTCTTACATTCACATTCATACACTACGGACAATTTAGTTTATGCAATTCACCTGTACTGCGTGTGTTTGGACTTTGTGGGAAACCGGAGCACCCGGAGGAAACCCACGCCAACACGGGGAGAACATGCAAGCTTCACACAGAAACGCCAACTGACCTAGCCGAGGTTCGAACCAGCGACCTTCTTGCTGTGAGTCGACAGTGCTAACCACTGAGCCACCGTGCCATCTAAAAAAGATTATATTTTATTCAATGTAAATGAAGTTACCATATATGTAACTATCGACCTTCCTGCGATCATGCTGCTCACTGCACCACTGTGACACTTCTACTTTTATAAAAAAAGAAAAGAAAAAAAGAACAAGTCCATATTTATATAGTGCTTTTCTGGACACTTTGCACATTGGGAAAAATCTCTTCATCCACCACCAGTGAGCATCCACCTGGATGATGCAACGGCAGCCATATTGTGCCAGACCACACACCAGCTGATTGGTGGAGAGACAGAGTGATGAAGCCAATTATGATATGGGGATGGTTAGGAGACCATGACAGACAGAGGGCAGTGGGCAATTTTTTTGCCAGGATGCCGGGGTTAAACCCCTTTTTAACAACCACAGAGAGTCAGGGTTTAACGGGGTGCTCACTGAGCTGTATAGAGTCTCTTATATATTATAGGTTGAGCGTCCCCTGCTGGTCTCACTAACACCACTTCTGGCAGTATCCTAGCTTTCCTATGTGGTCTCCCATCCAGGTACTGACCAGGTGCAGCCCTGCTTAGCTTCAGCGGGCGACCATGTAAGAGTTGCAGAGAGCTAGCTGCCAGCTTATATATAAATATTCTTTATATATAAAGAAACTCATACCAGTTTGAACCATCTGAGGGTGAGTAAATTTTCAGTTTTGGATGAACTAATCCTTTTTAAAAAAGACTCCTATATCTATTCCTCTGAAATAACTGTGGGGTCCATCTTTTATATCCGCTCCAAAACATGTTGCCAAGTAGTATAAAACATATCAGTACAGCCTCTTACAGTATATATATATATATATATATATATATATATATATATATATATATATATATACACTTTTTTCTTTTTTTTAAAGCTCATATAGGCAAGGCAAGTTTATTTATATAGCACATTTCATACACAGTGGCAATTCAAAGTGCCTTACATAAACAAGAATAAAAAGACAAGTGTAAGAAAATAAAAAGCAAATAATAAGAATGATTAAAAACAGATAAAAATGTGTTAAAACATGTTATAAAAGAATAAAAAGACAAGAACAATAGTGCGATCTGTTAGACGTAGCTCAGTGCTCATTCAGTAAAGGCACAGCTAAACAGATGCGTGTTCAGTTTTGATTTGAACATGCCTAATGTTGGAGCACATCTGATAATTTCTGGAAGCTGATTCCAGCAGCAGGGGGCGCTGTTAGTAGCTGAAGGCTGATTCCCCCTGCTTTGACTGAACTCTTAGAATTTCTAGTTTATATGATCCTAGAGATCTGAGTGATCTGTTGGGTTTGTATTCAGTGAGCATATCTGTAATGTATTGAGGTCCTAGACCATTTAGTGATTTATAGACAAGTAATAATACTTTAAAATCTATTCTGAATGTAACTGGGAGCCAGTGTAGAGACCTGAGGACAGGTGTGATGTGCTCTGACTTCCTGCTTCTGGTCAGAATCCTGGCTGCAGCATTCTGGATGAGCTGCAAATGTCTGACTGTTTTTTTTTTTTGGCAAGGCCTGTGAGGAGGCCGTTACAGTAATCCACCCTGCTGCTGATGAAAGCATGAAGAAGTTTCTCTAAATCTTCACTGGAAACAAAGCATCTGATTCTTGCAATGTTTTTGAGATGATAGTATGCTGATTTACTAATCGCTTTGACATGATTATTGAATATAGAAGTCCATTGCTCCCTTTTTACAAGATGTAAAATAGGTCTCTGATGTCCCTAGAGTGTGTATGTGAATTTTCAGCTCAAAATACCCCACAGATAATGTTTAACTCTTTAAAACTGACCCTTTTATACGGAAGTTCTAAGAGGCCATGCAATAAAATATTTTTTCTCTTGTTTTGTCGTGATCACGAATTAAAATGTTATGTTGTGATCACAACTTATTTTTTTGCTTTTATTTATTTATGTATTAATTATTATTATTCATTCATTCATTTGCTTTTTGGCTTAGTCCCTTTATAAATCCGGGGTCGCCACAGTGGAATGAACCGCCAACTTATCCAGCACATGTTTTACGCAGCGGATGCCCTTCAAGCTGCAACCCATCTCTGGGAAACATCTATACACACTCATGTACACTTATACACTACGGACAATTTAGCCTACCCAATTCACCTGTACCGCATGTCTTTGAACTGTGGGGGGAAACCGGAGCACCCGGAGGAAACCCACCCCAACAAGGGGAGAACATGCAAACTCCACACAGAAACGCCAACTGACCCAGCCGAGGCTCAAACCAGCAACCTTCTTGCTGTGAGGCGACAGTGCTACTTACTGCGCCACCACGTCGCCTATTATTATTATTAATAATAATAATAATATTAATAATAATAATAATATCTGGCCAGAGAGTCTGCACCGGCCCTGCAAAACAGAGAGAGAATAACTGCAGACGCGCATTCGTGCAAACGCTCATGCTCATGATTAATGTACATTCACGATTATACTCATGTAAATGATTATATATCATTATTTACAATAATACTTTTCAACTGTTACCATTTTAAAACAACTTTATATGGCACATTTTTTAATTTTATAAGCAATAATTTGCGCAAAGTATCAAAGCAAGAGCAGGATCTTCATCCTTCTTCATAATTTACTTCATGCATGCAGCAACTTATTTGGCGCCATATAGAGTCGCCTTAAAATGGTAATAGTTGAGGGAATATTATTGTAAATAATGGTATATAATCATATACGTGAATATAATCATAAATACAAGTACATTAATCATGAGCACGAGCGTTTGCTCTCATATTATGGCTTAATGTGTTGCACAAATGCACATTTGCAGTTGGGCTACTCTCTCCATATTCGCAGGGCCGGTGCAGACTCTCTGGCCAGACATTTGCCAGATATTAATAATAATAATGATAATAATAATTAATACATAAATAAATGAAAGCAAAAAAAAATATGTCGAGATCACAACAAAACAAGAGAGAAAAAATATTTTAATGCATGGCCTCTTAGGACTTCCATACTTTTAGGCTTTAATAATTGTGTTATTTTGGTGAGTGTTGCTTTAAATTCAAATGAGATTGTGCTCATTTCAAAAGAGGGCGGAGCTACAAACGCCTGCGTGTCAGCATAGGGGCAGATTCAAAACAGTCTGACCTCCTATACCAGTGGTCTCAAACTTTCATTTGCGGCCCCCCCTCCTCTTCCCTCCGGCACACAACTGACATTAAAAATATAACGAGATTCGGCCTCCAAAACATATATTTTTCAATCACTATCATTGTTGTGCAGTCATATAGTCATTTGTGGTTTTGACCCCCCACCTACTGAACGTTTAAAGTACTGTAATATATATTCGGGTAATTTTTGGTTTCTCTCAGTGTGCAGTCGAGAGTAACGCACAATGTTTAAAGTAATTTAAACGTTGAAATATATGTCCGTAAGGGCTCTATTTTTACTAAACCTATATTATTGAAAATATTCATCGGTCATTTATTCATTCATTCATTCATTTTCTTTTCGGCTTAGTCTCTTTATTACCCTGGGGTCGCCACAGCGGAATGAACCGCCAACTTATCCAGCATGTGTTTTACGCAGCGGATGCCCTTCAAGCCGCAACCCATCTCTGGGAAACATTCACACACACTCATTCACTATGGACAATTTAGCCTACCCAATTCACCTACCTTTGGACTGTGGGGGAAACCAGAGCACCCAGAGGAAACCCACGCGAATGCAGGGAGAACATGCAAACTCCACACAGAAACGCCAACTGACCCAGCCGAGGCTCGAACCTGAGACCCAGCGACCTTCTTGCTGTGAGGCGACAGCACTACTTACTGCACCAATGCGTCGCCTTCAAGGGTAATTTAATTATAATCATTTTTTATACCACCTGTATTGTGTTGTACAAACCCATTTCCATGGCCTCTGATTTGACACGTTCAATTCAAATGTGCATTAGTAAAATCTGACCGCTGGCTGAATTGAACATGTTAAATGCTATAAAAGTTACACACACATATATATACACTTTCTCCCTCTTTGTTGTAAAAAAAAAAGATATTGAGAAGAACAATTGCCAGTAAAGTCACTAAAGTTACCCAATCTGCTTTCTGCTGTTCTTGTGCTGTTAAATCTGTTCAACTTTTGGTTAAGCAACAATTGATTGGGACAAAATAATTATAATTATTATTATTGTGCCTGTTATTAAATTGTAGTATTTTCATAGCAATATACACATTCCCCCTTCAATATGTACAACAAGAAAAAAAAAGGAGCTTTCACTGCATATACGCTGGGGAAGAATGTCTGAGTGCATCAGTTACATCAGGTTTCCACTTTTTTGTTGTGCTTGGATTAAAGCGGCCCTCCTATAAATTGTCAGTCACTGATAAAGTCTGCAGCACAGAATGATGACGTATGTCGCTCGAAGATTGTGTAAAAGTCACATGAAATCCGACATAACCGTTTACACTGCAGTCACATTGCAAAACATCAGATCTGTCTCTGATTTAAGACTACATATGAAAGTGGCACAAATCGGAAGTGAAAAGATCAGATTCCATGCGGATTGGGCTGTTCACACTGTCAAGACCTGAGTCACATATGGGCGAAAAGATCAGATTCGGGCCACATTTGCCTGCAGTGTGAACGTAGCCAAATGCAAATTAAAAACAAAAAGAATGACTTGATGTTAGATTTCATGGAGAAATTTTTTCTGGTATTGATCCCTTGCTGTAGTCGATGATTGAGTCCTAAATTATTATTATTTTCTCATATTAATTTGTAATACTCTATTTTATCTCTTTTTTTCTCCACCTGTAATGTTCTTGCTTTATTATTATTTCTGGTTGTGTATTTACCATTCTGTAATGTTTCTGGATATAGTTTATATCTGAATTTGTATTAATACTTTATGTAAAATTGCAAAGCTTATAATAATAAAAAAATATAATAAATAAAAAAGAGGGAGAGATGTGCTGCGTCCCAATTCGCATACTCTCCGTCCTAAATAGTATTTGAAAATAGAATTAGTATGTCCCAAATCATAGTATGTTGAAAAGAGTATGCCAAACGTTCCCGGATGGTTTAGGATTTCCAGTCAAAATGTTAAGTGCATACTCTACCCGCTGATATTGCCCACAGTGCATTGCGCATTGGATGTGAAATCGGTTAGAACTACAAACACGGGTGAAAAGTCTAAATAAACTACAAACATGATGGATGGGCGAGACCAACTGTCAAGTAGAGAGACTTCGGTAAAGATCAGGGCCGGATTAACCAATGGGCATTATGGGCACAGGCCCAGGGGCCCCTGCGCACTTGGGGCCCCTGCTAGGGGGAAATGCTGATTTTGGAGTGTCTATTTAGGCTAAGTGCAAATAGCGCACCTTGTTGGAATAAGCTAGTTAAATGCTTCCCGCCAGCGCCGTTTGATCGACAGAGACAACATAACTAAAGAGTGCAGTAGACAGCAGGTGGGAGTGGCGTAGCTCGTAAAGAGCATTGTAACATGTTTTGAGGCGACCGATCATGAACGCGGTTCGAATCCAGCAGCTGATGAACAATTTCTTCTTCCCCCCCCCCGTTACATATCAGATTGGAAATACATTTATTTTCAATAGAAAGGAAATGTTTTTGTTTAAAAATGTAAATAAAGTATATAAAATATATAAAATGAGTCACATTGTATTTAATAAGGATAATAATAATAATAATAATAAATATTCTATAAACAGTTATTTTCCACCTGGTGTTAAATGTTAGCAACAACTTAATATAATTCATCTGTATTTACAATGTTAGTCGGCCTGCTTCACCCATATTCTCCGACCTCATGGAGAGAGAGAGAGAGAGAAAGAGAGAGAGAGAGAGAGAGAGAGAGAGAGAGAGAGAGAGAGAGAGACAGACAGAGAGACAGAAAAAGCCCCTGATAAGGAGAGAGACAGGAGAGAACTGGTCCAGTGTGTGTGATTTTGGATACTTTCAGCTTTATAATCAAGTGCTGTTTGCCTACTCTTCTTCATCACGAGGGAGACAGCAGGAATCATTAATCAGTGTGTGTATTATGGGGGACTCAGATTCATAGAACTGGACTGGAGAGGTGTTATATCCAAATCATATGCATTATAACTTTGTAGAAGTTATACATAAAAAATACCCTTAAATATAATTTTTTAGTACTGCTTCAGTGAACTTGAACAAGTATATTAAAAACCATTAATTTCACTAGTTATAGTACTATTTTTTTTTATCAAAGTGTGCTTTAAATGCTTTTAAAATCAGGTAAATCTTTGTTGACTATAAATATGTACTATGTCATTTATTAAAAAAAATGTGGGCAAAATATTATAGATTAACTTTATTAAAAAAAAAGATTATATTAATCTTATTTTTTAATTCAACTATAGGGGTGTGACCTTGTAGGGGGCCCTACAAGACATTGTGCCCAGGGACCTCTGAATTCTTAATCCGGGCCTGGTAAAGATGTTTGTATGACTATTAATTAATATCTTGCCCACTGGAAAATATTTAAATCGCGTTTTCTGTGTTATATTTCATCTGCAACAACAATACTGAACTTATATAAAGACATTCTTGGACATTAACACATAAATATCCAAACACCTGAGGAGATTTCTCTGCATGAAAGACTCTTGAATGGCAGATTAACCTGCTGCTGCTTCTCCAATAAGGTAGGACATTAAATACGACAGAAATGTGGACGATGTGTGGAGGATTGACAGGGCTCATAACTAAGCAACATAACGACCTGGTAATGAGGAAGTAGTGTGTCCCAAAGCTTGCATACTCTTCTGTTACACACTCAAAAGTATGTGTTTTTCCTTCACAAAAAAGTACATACTTTTAGGGCGTAGTATAAGTATGAGGATTGGGACGCAGCAATGGTCACTAGTGGGCGGGGCTTTCCCTCTGATGACAAAGGGAGAATATCAATCAACGTCTGTTTTTTTTTTATCAAGTGTGATTATAAACAAATAAAATTAATACATTTTTACCATTAGAAGCTGTTTATATTCACACACTGTTCCCACACAGCTGTGTTTGAAGTGCATAATAGGTGCCCTTTAAATATTTCTTTATGCAGGTGTGATATTCTAAGCTAACGTCCTTGCTTTCTTATATCTGTGTTCATCTTCCGTCTCAGATTCCCTCCGGCTTTCCCTCCCTTCCTCTGCGCTGGGATTGTGAGCAGGAGTCTATTTCTGTCGGTGTGTGTGTGTGTGTGTGTGTGTGTGTGTGTGTGTGTGTGTGTGTGTGTGTGTGAGTGTGTGTGTGTGTGTGTGTGTGTGTGTGTGTGTGTGTGTGTGTGTGTGTGTGTGTGTGTGTGTGTGTGTGTGTGTGTGAGTGTGTGTGTGTGTGTGTTCCACTTCGGCTGCAGCAGCGTGTGTTCAGTGATGGACGTCAGCCTTCAGCCAATCAACACGCTCATGTTTATGCCAAGAAACATGATCATTTTCCACTGACTTCCCACTGCTCTTGTGAGTAAGAGTATTGTAGCGCTGGCTAATAGGGAGAAGTCGGTGTAAAACAGCACTCTTGGCAGACTCACACTGAGGATGGGAACCTGACCTGAATGAAGATCTGGCCAGGTGAGAGAGAGAGAGAGTTTGTGTTTTAATATGAGCTGAACGCGCTGCTGTAACGACAGCGCGAAGGCTTCTTTAATCCTGACACATGGCTGGGATGCTGGATATATCGAGCTTTCGGTTCGTGTTGTGATGGTTGGGAGACTTTGTGTGAGAAATATGGTGACTTTAATTGAGTAATGGGCGCTTTTTTTGTAAGTAGGTATTCTTAAAGAGACAGTGCACCCAAAAATTACAATTCGGTCGTTGATTGACTCAACATTCACTTGGTTTTAACCTATTTGAGTTTCTTTCTCCTGTTAAACATGGAAAAAGATATTTTGAAGAATGTTGACTTTTGACTTCCATACTTTCGTTCTTGTTCCTACTATGGATGTCAGTAGCTTGCCATGCATGTATTGTTATGATTATCCTGGAATATCTAAACCACAAAATCAGAAAGGTTTGGTGTTTTTATTAGTTATTGTTTCTTAAGTTTTGCTTTTACTTTACTAAGAAGTGAACAGAATAATGATCCACTTCGAATGTGTCGCTATCTGTAACTAACTACAGCAGCAGCTTTTGTGAATTATGACATTTTCACATTCATTAGTTTTAATTTTGTGTCCTAATGTTTATTTTTATCAGACGAAATATAAAGGATCCATTCAATGATTTTCAATTCATTCATTCATGTTTCCAATAACTCCACAGTGCTGTAAAAATAAACATGTGGATTGAAAATATTGGAATAAAAAAAAATGCTGTATTTATTTCCAAAATACATATAATTTTTAATCAATGAAATATTCTGCTTGAGTCCATATTTGTTCACATTAAGACTTTAAAAAAATTAAAATAAAATGATCTGCTGTTTGAGAGACACAAAGCAAAGCACACACTTTCAGGGCAGCTCTTACACAATTATATATCACAGAAAAAATGATTCAATTTAATTCAAAGCTAATATATATATATATATATATATTAGGGATGCCACAATTCTCAATACAATATTGAACCGTTCGGTACGACATCCACGGTTGTGAATTGCGTTTTTTCGGTTTTACGTTTAATTCATGTGCGTTTTATTTCTCTCTGAATAGACTGTTTGTGTGTGCCTGTAAGTCTACGAGCTGAGATGAGGAAACTCCTCCCGGCGAGTAAATATTCAATCACTATGTTCTAAAGTTTAAAGTTTCTAAAGTTTGTTCTAAACCATCATTCCACACTTTAACATGGTGAGCAGAGGTGAAGTGAGGCAACTGTACGAGGAAGCGCCGGCGTCTTTCAAATCCGCGGTGTGGGAACATTTCGGTTACACATATAGACTAATCGAACAGAAACACTTCCAACATGACTGCACATCTGCGGCGCCATCACTTAGCAATACCGCTGACAATCCCTCACTGAATCCTTCCAGCAAACATACCCAACTGGTTCTGAAAGACACATAAAAATAACAAAGGCAGTGTTAATTTTAATTAAAATGGTCATTTATATTTACTGTTCGTACAACTATGTTTATTTGAAATGGTCAATTTATGTTTATTAACTTCAAATGCATGTTTATTTTTAATGTAGGAATTTATGTGTTCCCCAGTTTGTACATGAGCTACCAGCAGCTGTGAGATTTCAGTGTCAATTTTTTTTATTATACAATACACTAGGAACTAGTGTACCTTTCTTGGCTTTGAAGTAAGATAAAGTAGTATTTGTTTCTCTTTCTTGCTGTTCCTATTGCCTAAGCGTAGAATAACAAATAAAAAACACTTATGTGTCAAACCATCAGAACCGAACCGGAAACCGTGTTAAAAAAACCGAGGTATGTATTAAACTGTAAGCTAACTGTGTTGTTGCATCCCTAATATATATACACACACACACACACACACACACACACACACACACACACACACACA
>CAIGQZ010034910.1:17943949-17970199 GCA_903798205.1 Danio tinwini
GTGTTCATATACCTAATAATTACTGTATATTTAGAGAGATTCTGAGAATTGTGTTGTGGTCTCTGTTTTCTCTACAGCTGTAAATGCACTCGCCGGCCACTTTATTAGGTACACCTATCCAACTGCCTGTTAACGCAAATTTCTAATCAGCCAATCACATGGCAGCAACTTAATGCATTTAGACATGGTCAAGACGATCTTCTGAGGTTCAAACCAAGCATCAGAATGGGAAAGAAAACTGATTTAAGTGACTTTAAACGTGGCATGGTTGTTGGTGCCAGACGGGCTGGTCTGAGTATTTCAGAAACTGCTGATCTACTGGGATTTTCACGCACAACCATCTTTAGGGTTTTAAGAGAATGGTCAGAAAAAGAGAAAATATCCTGTGAGCGGCAGTTCTGTGGTAGTTCACCAACACCAATGTATGTGTGTGTGTGTATTGTGGATGAAGTATAATCCTGAAATGGCTGATCCTCCACAGGCACTGAAGGTCAAGTCTCTGGTCTCTCTATAAATATGACGGTGTGTCCCAGTGGGGTTTCCGTAGCACGCTCAGCTTTGCCAGCGTCTCAGGCACACGAGTCTCTGACCGGCACAAATCTGGCCATTTGCATGTGATCTGATAGCATGTAAAAGTACCTCGGCCGCTCAACACACAATGACTGCATTCACTTGACAGCAAATAGACTAGCTTATGTACTAGAACACGTCTGATTATGATAACATACATTGGACGTCCACACTTCTGACTCAGCAAAAATCATCATTCAGACACAACATGATAGCTGCAACATTGCTTTAGGGATATCGCAGCCTCTGTTACTTTTTATCTTGCACATTGTTGTTAACATTTATTATTATTTAGGATATGCATTTAGATACGGTGGCTCAGTGGATAGCACTGTCACCTCAGAGCAAGAAGGTTGCTGGTTCGAGTCCCGGCTGGGTCAGTTGGCATTCCTGTGTGGAGTTTCCTTGTTTTCTCTGTGTTCCTCCGGGTGCTCTGGTTTCCCCCACAGTCCATAGACATGCGCTATAGGTGAATTGGATGAACTAAATTGGCTGTAGTGTGAGTGTTTCCCAGCATTGCGCTGCAGCTGGAAGGGCATCCGCTGTGTAAAACATATGCTGGATAAGTTGGTGGTTCATTCTGCTGTGGTGACCCCTGATGAATAAAGGGACTAAGCAAGGAATTTAAGGGTGCTTTCACATCTGTAGTTCGCTTTATTTGGTCCGGACCAAGGGCAATAAATGATACATTGTAGCATTTTCTGCCACCTTTGGGTCGCTTTCACACCACACTGATTGCTTTGGTCCGAACCAGTTGAAAGAACTAAAATGCATTCATGTGACAAAATCCACATCACTCATTGGCCAAAAGTTCATTCATTTTCTTTTCTGCTCAGTCCCTTTTTTAATCTGGGGTCGCCACAGCGGAATGAAATACCAACTTATCAAGCATGTGTTTTACGCAGTGGATGCCCTTCCAGCCGCAACCCATCACTGGGAAACATTCACACACACTCATTCACACTCATACACTACGGACAATTTTAGCCTATCCAATTCACCTATACCAGGTTTTTTATTTGTAATAAATTTGCAACAATTTCAAAAACTCTTTTTCCACATTGTCATTATGGGGTATTGTGTGTAGAATTTTGAGGAAATAAATGAATTTAATCCATTTTGCAATAAGGCTGTAACATAAAAAAAATGTGAAAAAAGAGAAGCGCTATCAATACTTTCCGGATGCACTGTATGTCCAATAGTAGGCTACTGAGGATGCTTGCTTGGTTTTGCAACACTGCAGGACTCATATGTGACTTAATAGACTATGACTACGACACCCAGACGCTCTCAGAGCTGTATCGTGTTATCTGGACTCCAGTTGTCTTTCCCCACCGTAACTTAAGATGATGGTCACGGCAGGTCGAATATTTTTAGCACTGTAAATTGTATTGTGCTGAAAGGTCAAGGTTACTCGCCAATTGAGAATCAGCGGGGATCAACTGCCCTGAACGCTACCAATTTTCAGCCTTAAATTGTATCAGGATGTCAACATTCATGTGGTATACATTGATGTACAAGATTTTCATTTGTCAAAATAAGACGCAGAAGTAAAAGAAGAGTGTTTTAAGGAGGAGCAAGAGGCAGAGGATTTGAGTTTATTGATTGTACTTAAAAATTATTGAGAAGAGGAATTTAAATGTCAGCAGGAAACTAATGACGTTTGAGATTTAAAGTCTGCATGAACTGGAAGCTGCAACCTTTTTTTGCTTTGTTTTTTTTTGCATTGTGATGCAGTTAATAGAGAAACTAGTATAAAATGAAAACAGTGGGCGTGGCTTGTTTTTTATACTAAGAGCTGATTGGATGTAGTAAAGCAAGCATTTCATCCAGAAAGATGGCGAAAAGGGTTTTGGGAGAGTTATTACAGCCTAAGAGACTCCCCCTGCTTACCATTTCTGTTTGTGGTCAAAACTGACAGCTGGAGGGGTGTGGTTAAGTGTGTTATTCACGCCCAATACCTCAGACAGGCGTAATCTCACAATTTAAAGAGCCCCTATTATGGGTTTTTGAAAATGACCTTCCATGTAGTGTGTAACACAGCTCTAAGTGAAGTGAAATATCCAGCTAAAGCTTAAATCTGAAAGTGGACAGTGTTTAAAACTGTTGATTCATCTAAAAAAAGAATCGACTCATAGTGGTTGGAATGAATCGTCTTGATAACGAGTCTTTTGCCGTTTCGGCGTGATGTGGATACGAAACATAAGCCCCACTCACTAACACAGCAAATACAAACAGATCCTGAAGTCATTTTGCAATGTTGATTGCATTTAAAGAACATAATTTTTCTGTGTGAAATACAAGGGATTTTATAGATACTAGTATTGAACAGTTCATTCCAGCGCATTCACGCGAGTCGGCTATGAATGCTGTTTGCATGTCCAATCCTCCTGTGGGAGCCAGTTCAAGCCAAAGAGTAAGAACAGCGCCTACTAGGGTCACAGAATATGATGAAATTTGGTAACACATGCAAAATAAGGCCAGTTTATTAGGTACGCTAGGCTTTGGGCTGGTGCACAGCACTGGAAAGAAGGCTCAGGGTAAGCACATGGGAGCCCGCAAAGATAGCTTGTCAGAGGACAGAGGAGGAGCGCTACAACCTCCTGGCTGGGGATGTACGGTTAAGCCATGAGAACATAGGTTAACTCTATATTCCCATATTGGTCTAATGCCACATTGAAAAGGCGATGCGTGCTGCTTTGGGTTTGTGGTGTTTAACTGCACTGCTTTCGGGCGTGAGGTGCCTGAATAACACTGTTGAGAACCGGGTACTGTTTACTGTGGTGTAAGTTTCACTATGAAGCGTGTTTCGGGAGTCTGCTGCGATCGGATCCTTTAAAATGTTGGCGACCCAGGGGCTTGATAAACCGTGTCTCGGGCTGAACGCTGTCGACCAATCGCAACAGCTGAACGATTCATATGGGAGTCGCTGGGATAATTAGGTAAAAATAAATGCATATTATAAGACCATGAAAGTGTTTTTTGACCTTGCATGCATATCAGTATGTTGTCGAAGACCCATAAAACCAAAATATGACCCTTTTTAATGCATAATAGGGGCTCTTTAACTGAAAACAAACAGGAAGTGCACATTTTTAGATTTCAATTAAAGATTACAAGGGCAAACTATTGTTTTTTTCTTAATGACATGCATGAATTGTTCACCACAAACCTAGCAATGTGAGCTAACAAAATCAGTTTGGTTAGTTTTGATTTCATGTGTACTTGTGTACACAAAACTGTGACAGTTGTGATACAGAACCATATGCTAAAAATAGCAATTAGACATGGCGATATTCAATATATTGTGACTAGGGCTGCTCAATATATCATAGAAGTATTGTTATCGCGATAATGGTATATGCAGTATATGTATCCTAGACGTGGGGAGAAAAGGGGACAGAACAGTGGTGGTTCATTCCGCTGTGGTGACCCCTGATGAATGAAGCAAAGAAAAATGAGCGATTTCAATGTTTACTAATGAGAGTTTACTGTAAAGTGATAAATATTCATAATACTTTTGCAATAAAATTAATTAATTAATTAAATTTTTTTTTTTGCGACTAAAAGCTTCAGCAATTTAATCGATACTGAAACTGTTATAAGCATAATAATAATAATAATAATAATAATAATAATAATAATAATGACCTAAACCAATCAGCTTAGCCTGACTGCTAAGGAACATAATTTGAATATCATCTGGCAAGTGGTGTTTTGATTTTATTTATTTTTACAATTTGCTGAACACTGCCCATGAGACTGTCTGGAATTTTATAACACTGTCATTAATATTTTTGTTTGACCTCAACTACAGTAGTACAAGCTAAATTTGTTATTAATGTCATTAAATATTAATGACGCTCTTAAAATAATTTTAATCAGATGGTAATTACACTTTTAAAGAGACATTTTAATACAAATACAGTTTGTTCAAAATAACAATTTAGTAAGTTTGTAATAAAATTTTAAAACCATTTTAAGGTCAATATTATTAGCCCCTTTACGCTATAATTTTTTTTTGTTTTTGATAGTCTACGGAACAAACCATCGTTATACATTAACTTGTCTACTTATCCTAACCTGCCTAGTTAACCTAATTAACCTAGTTAAGCCTTTAAATGTCACTTTAAGCTGTATAGAAGTGTCGTGAAAAATATTTAGTCAAATATTATTTACTGTCATCATGGCAAAGATAAAATAAATCAGTTATTAGAAATGAGTTATTAAAACTATTATGTTTAGAAATGTGTTGAAAAAAATCTCTCCGTTAAACAGAAATAGGGGAAAAATAAACAGGGAGGCTAATAATTCAGACTTCAACTGTAGACAAAAACTACAGTTTGTCATTTTTGCATTTAAAATCTCATAACTGAGCAAATGACACTTAATAACAGTTATCATAAGCATGCATAAAACCACATTTACATTGTGTCATGATTACAAAGGCTTCATGGCGGTCTTACGAACACCCTCATCATGTCAAGTGTTACCATTATGTTAAATACACAATTTAAAGTATTTGCATATTTCATTAGTTTATCTGTATTCATATTTTTTATGGCATTAAAGATTTTTAAATTAAGCAGTCTGATAAAAATATTTTTTATTTTAATTTTTTTGCAGTTTTTATTTTCGCAAATCCACCAGAGGCCGCTGTGTACGATTTAAAATTTCTCTCACGCCATTCACGCCTGCTCGCACAAATCCACAGCTGCTGAGGCCGCTGTTAACTGACTGACTACCAAATCGACAGTGTTTTAAAAAGCAATACAGAAAATGAAAAGCTCTCCCTGATTTTTACTACGTTTACGTCTCTCTATATACATTTCTGGAGAGCGCCAACTACGTCCTAGAAGCTACGTTCTTTTGGAGTTTTTGTTTTCGCGAATCCACCAGAGGCCGCTGTGTACGTACACTTTATGAAATCTCAAATTTCACTGACGAGTGTCATTCGCACCTGCTGTTCTCGCGTAAATCCACCAGAGGCCGCTGTTGACTAACTGACTGACCAATCGACCCTCCTCCGTCCCTAAACCCGAACATGTGTTTAAAAAAGCACTGATTGACCAGCGCCCACCCATTTCCCTAAACCCAACCGACAGTGTTTTGAAAAGCAGTCCAGAAAAAGAAAAGCCCTCGCCTGATTTTTACCACGTTTTCAGATTTTACCACGTTCTCACCCTGTTATTTACTTGTTTGTTTTATTTTTTGGCTTCTGTCTTTTGTCTTACCTGCTTTCTGGAACCA
This sequence comes from Danio tinwini, assembly GCA_903798205.1. NCBI lineage: Eukaryota > Metazoa > Chordata > Actinopteri > Cypriniformes > Danionidae > Danio > Danio tinwini. The sequence continues at coordinate 17,949,770 of CAIGQZ010034910.1, forward strand.
TTCTTCACCAGACTCAAACCCTGTCGTCGTGGTCAACTCCTCTCTGCGTCTCATGTCCGTCGACGTTCATGTCGAGCTAATGGGACAAACTGGTAACAGTGGGAAAGCTCTCTACATGGAAGTAAGCGATCAGCTGTTAAGCGCAAAAAGAAATGGCGTCACACCGCCCAGTAGCGTTCGTTTTAAAGATGAAATGCAGCCATACATAGCTCTGGCTACATAATTCACGATCTCCAGAAATGTATATAGGGCTACGTTTTCAGAATGAGCCTGTGTTGGTTTAACTCTATTTCCAAAACAGAAAGAAAGAAAGAAAGAGTGCTCTTTTATAAAAAAAAAATACTGATGCTGTAAATCGTCACCATTCCACTCAAAAATGCTAGATCATGAATGCAGACATCATTTCAAACCAGCATGCATCAATAAATCACACTATCTATGGCAACACCAATAGCATGCCTTCAATTAATGTCAATTTTGATTTAATATCACCTTTAAGATGATTTATCCAACCCAGGCTCATTCTGAATACGTACCCCTATATACATTTTGGAGAGCGCCAACTACGTCCTAGGAGCTACGTTCTTTTTGAGTTTTTGTTTTCGCAAATCCACCAGAGGCCGCTGTGTTCGTACACTTTATGAAATCTCAAATTTCACTGACGAGTGTCATTCGCACCTGCTGTTCTCGCGTAAATCCACCAGAGGCCGCTGTTGACTAACTGACTGACCGATCGACCCTCCTCCATCCCTAAACCCGAACATGTGTTTAAAAAAGCACTGATTGACCAGCGCCCACCCATTTCCCTAAACCCAACCGACAGTGTTTTGAAAAGCAGTCCAGAAAAAGAAAAGCCCTCGCCTGATTTTTACCACATTTTCAGATTTTACCATGTTCTCACCCTTTTGTTTACTTGTTTATTTTATTTTTTGGCTTCTGTCTTACCTGCTTTCTGGAACCGTTTTTCACCGCACTCAAACCCCGTCGTCGTGGTCAACTCCTCTCTGCGTCTCAAGTCCATCGACGTTCATGCTGAGCTAATGGGACAAACTGTTAACAGTGGAAAAGCTCTCTACATGGAAGTAAGCGCTCAGCTGTTAAGCACAAAAAGGAATGGCGTCACACCGCCCAGTAGCGTTCGTTTTAAAGATGAAATGCAGCCATACCTGTACGTAGCTCTGGCTACATATTTCGTGATCTCCAGAAATGTATATAGGGATACGTTTTCAGGATGAGCAGGTGTTGGTTTAACTCTATTTCCAAAACAGAAAGAAATAAAGAAATAAATAAAGAAAGAGAGTGCTCTTTTATAAAAAAATAAAAATACTGATGCTGTAAATCGCCACCATTCCACCCAAAAATGCAAGATCATGAATGCAGACATCATTTCAAACCAGCATGCATCAATAAATCACACCATGGATCACAACACCAGCAGCATGCCTTCAATAAAGGCCAGTTATGGTTTCATATCGCCTTTAAGATGACTTATCCCACTTATAAGCTGCATGACTAATATGTCACTTGACATTTGCATTCATCCTGCTCTTAGCAATGCATATTGCAGAAATACTAAGAAACAAGCAATTCTACACCCAGCGTGAATCCTTTATCCCAGCGCAGTCTATTTCATTCAGTGCTTTCAGAGAGCAGCGTGTCCATTCACTTCTTCTCCTCCAGTGCCGATGCAGAAGTGGCCCTGAATGTGGGCCGTTGCATAACCCTTTAGCAGGGCCCCTTTTCTATTTTTGTTCCTGGATACGCGTCTCCGTGAGGTATTTTCTGTGGTGACTCGCTTACATCTGTAGGTCCTCTAATGTACTCTCATTGAGCAGGACGCCGATGACTGTTGAGCTTTTGTGTTTTCCAAAGGGATGCATGGCAGAAAACGGGGAATTATGAGAACATCTGCATTTGACTGGAGACCTCATCGGCTGAATTTGGACTCCAGGTTTGTGGATTTGATGTCTTTTATGACTCAAAAAAATAAGAAAACAGGTGAATCCTTCAAAGTCAGCTGTGCTTATTTGAATTGACAGCATTTTTTGGAGCTCTTCTGTGGATATTTTGTTTGTGTTGTAGTTTAGGATTGCACTACAGCTGTGTTTCATGAGATGCCAGGTATCCCACTGGGTTAGTGATGCCAAAGGGGGGCTGATATATGACGTAATTGCATTCTCTTGAGTCTGGTTATAATCGCCCGCCTCTGGCTTTTTGACATATTCCTGTGCTTGTAGAGTGCATGCATTAATGCAGATGCATGCACGATCATTTAAAGGAGGATCGAAGGTCAAAACTTGTGTTGTTTTTGAAACGATGGCATGGCATTGTGTTACTTTAATGCCGTTATTATTGCCTTGTGACTCCTTTAACTTGTCAGCCCAGTTGCATTCAGGTTTGTGTGTGTGTGTCGAGGACAGCTCAGAATTGAGATTGACCTTGAGGAAAAAAAAAGGCAGATCTGATCGCTGTGTTTTGTCATTCCTACATCAACTCTCTGCTCCGCTCCCTATCTCCAGACTGTTTATATATACTGAGTTGACCCGTGGGAAACGTTTGACTTCATTGTAGACCTTGTCATGGTTTGGTTTTAGGTTTTATTGCTTGGCAGAGCTTGATATTTCCTCTCTGATGGCTTGCAGAGGCTGAATGTCCTAATTAAGAGGGTTGAACCAGATAACCTTATGTAACCTCATTATAGATGTATGCTGATGGTAGTCATATATGCAGGTCTTCTTTAATTAGTTGCAGTATTGTTTTGTTGTCCGATTATGTTATATCTCTACCTGTTGACTTATTTGTTGAATGTAAACTTTCAAATAACGAAATTTGGTTCGTAATAAGGAGATATATGGCCAAACATTTCAAATATTTTCAATGGCAGATTTCATGAAGTTTTTCAGTAGCAGATTTTTAATCTTTTACAGTATTTTCCTGTAAAATAAACAAGCAAACAAACAAAGAGAAGGATTTTGCACTGTGATAATGTTGCCATTTTGTAATATTTGCAACCCAGACTCATTCTGAAAACTTACGCAACTTACGCACGTATGCATTTCTGGAGAGCGCCAAATTCATCCCAGGAGCTATGTTTTTTTTTTTGCGAATCCACCAGAGGCCGATGTGTACGCTTTTTGACATCTCAAATTTCTCTCTCGAGTGCTATTCATGTTTGCTGTTCTCCTGTAAATCCATCAGAGGCTGCTGTCGACTGACTGACTGACTGACTGACGCACCCTCCTCCTTCCCTAAACTCAACCAATAGTAAACCCTAACCGACAGTTTTAAAAATCAATCCAGAAAAAGAAAAGCCCTTGTCTGATTTTTACCACGTCTTCAGATTTTACCACATTCTCACCCTGTTATTTACTTGTTTATTTTATTTTTTGGCTTTTGTTTTTGTCTTACCTGCTTTCTGGTACCGTTCTTCACCGGATTCGAACCCTGTTGTCGTGGTCAACTCCTCTCTGCATCTCCAGTCCGCCGATTTACACGGCGAGCTAACTGGACAAACTGGTAACAGCGGAAAAGCCATCCATATGGAGGTAAGCGAGCAGCTGGTAAGTGCGAAAAGGAACAACATCATACCGCCCTGGTAGCAATCGCTTTAAAGATGAAATGCAGCCATACGTAGCTCTGGCTACATAATTCACGATCTTCAGAAATGTATATAGGGATACGTTTTCAGAATGAGCCTGTGTTAAAAAACAAACAAACAAAGGGAAAGATTTTGCACTGTAATAATGTTGTTGCCATTTTGTATTATTTGCAACCCAGGCTCATTCAGAAAACGTACCCCTATATACATTTCTGGAGAGCGGCGAATATGTTCCAGGAGGTACAAATTTTTTTAGCAGTTTTTGTCTTTGCAAATCCACCAGAGGCCGCTGTGTACGCTTTTTGACATCTCTAATTTCTCTCTTGAGTGCCATTCACGTCTGCTGTTCTCCTGTAGATCCACCAGAGGCTGCTGTCGACTGACTGACTGAGTGACTGACTTACCCTCCTCCGTCCCTAAACTCAACCAATAATGTTTTCAAAAGCACTGATTGACCAGCGCCCACCCACTTCCCTAAACCCAAGCGACAGTTTTAAAAATCAATCCAGAAAAAGAAAAGCCCTCGCCTGATTTTTACCACGTCTTCAGATTTTACCACGTTCTCACCCTGTTATTTACTTGTTTATTTTATTTTTTGGCTTCTGTTTTTATCTTACCTGCTTTCTGGAACCGTTCTTCACTGGACTCGAACCCTGTCGTCGTGGTCAACTCCATTCTGCGCCTCCAGTCCACCGGCGTGCATGGCGAGCTAATGGGACAAACTGGTAACAGCGGAAAAGCCATCCTTTTGGAGGTAAGTGGGCTCTGGCTACATAATTCGCGATCTTCAGAAATGTATATAGGGATACGTTTTCAGAATGAGCCTGTGTTAAACAAACAAAAAAAAACAAAGAAAAGGATTTTGCACTGTAATAATGTTGCCATTTTGTAGTATTTGCAACCCAGGCTCATTCTGAAAATGTACCCCCATATACATTTCTGGAGAGCGGCGAATATGTTCCAGGAGGTACACATTTTTTTTGCAGTTTTTGTTTTTGCAAATCCACCAGAGGCCGCTGTGTACGCTTTTTGACATCTCAAATTTCTCTCTGGAGTGCTATTCATGTCTGCTGTTCTCCTGTAAATCCACCAGAGGCCGCTGTCGACTGAGTGACTGACCCACTCTCCTCCGTCCCTAAACTCAACCAATAGTGTTTTCAAAAGCACCGATTGACCCGCCCACGGGATTTGTTTTTGTCTTTTTCGATTTTTGGAACCGTTCTTCACTGGACTTGTACCCCGTTGTCATGGTCAGCTCCTCTCTGGGTCACAAGTCCACCGACGTACATGGCGAGCTAACTGGACAAACTGCTAACAGTGGTAAAGCCAAACATATGGAGGTAAGCAGTCAGCTGGTAAGCGAGAAAAGGAACGGCGTCATACCGTAAATAGCGTTCAATTTAAAGACGAAATGCAGCCATACGTTCCTCTGGCTACATAATTTGCAATCTCTATAAATGTATATAGGGCTACGTTTTCACAATGAGCCTGTTAAAAACAAACAAACAATCAAAGAGAAGGATTTTGCACTGTAATAATGTTGCTGTCATTTTGTAATATTTGTAAGACAGTGTGTAAACTGTTTTAGTTAACACTTTAAAATAATTATTAGTTAATGTATTTACTAACACGAACAAACAACGAACAATGCATTTACTACAGTATTTATTCATCTTTGTTCATGTTAGTTAATGAAAATGGTTAATGCTATGCACAGTGCATTGTCTAATGTTAACAAACACAAATATGGATCTTAGTAATGCATTAGTAAATGTTGAACTTTAATTAAAATAAATATGAACAAGTGTTTTCTTTAATGGTTAGCACTGTTAGCAAGAAGGTCGCTGATTTGAGTCCCGGCTGGGTCAATTAGCATTTCTCTGTGCAGTTTGCATGATCTCCCCGTGTTGGTGTGCTCCGGTTTCCCCCACAGACCAAACACATGCGCTATAGGTCAATTGAATAAACTAAATTGTCCGTAGTGTATGACTGTGTATGGATGTTTCCCAGTGCTGGGTTGCAGCTCGAAGATCATCTGCTGTGTAAAACATATTTTGAGTAAGTTGGCGGTTCATTCCGCTGTGGCGACCCCTAATGAATAAAAGCAAAAAGCCGAAGGAAAATGAATGAATGAATGTTTTTTTAAATAATTAGTTCATGTCAGTAAATATGTTAAGTAACATTAACTATATGAATTATTATTAAAGTGTTACCTTGTTTTGTTGTTCTTTGAAGTTATACTACCATTAGGTAACTTTTTTTGTGTGTTTTTAGCAATTTTATTTGATGCAAAGAACATTAAAATGTGAATAAAGTGTTACTTAAATGTACGTAACTGTTTTCTGTTTTAATATTTACCTCTGTTTAATATTTCAGCATCATTACTCATGTCTTCAGTGCCACATGATACTTTACATTTCTCATATTATACTGCGGCGTATGTTAAATATTCTTGTTAATATTATAGACCACTATTGAATAAAAAAACTAAATTTGATTAAAATAGAAATCTTTTGTAAATCCTTATGTGTCGCCCCACTTTTTACAATTATATGTCTATGATATTTACGTTTATTTTTAAAGATAAGATCAGTTCATTTTTAGACAATTCATTCATTCATTTTCTTTCGGCTTAGTCTTTTTATTTATCAGGGGTCGCCACGGCAGAATGAACCACCAACTTATCCAGCATATGCTTTACACAGTAATTGCCCTTCCAGCTGCAACCCAGTATTGGGAAACACCCACACACACTCTCATATTCACACACTACGGACAATTTAGCTCACCCAATTCACCTATAGCGCATGTCTTTGGACTGTAGGGGGAAACCGGAGCACTTGAAGGAAACCCACGCCAACAAACTACACAGAAATGCCAACTGACCCAGCTGGGACTCGAACCAGCAACCTTTTTACTGTGAGGTGACAGTGCTAACCACAGAGCCACCGTGCCGCCTTTGACAAAATTATTTGGATTTACATATGTACTGAAAAACATCCCACATGTAGGAGGATAAGAGTTAAAGGGTCCTAAACAATGCCTAATCAATTTAATGCATTTTTGATGTGAAAAATATGTTCAACAATATTCCTTTATTGATTCTCATTTATATTTAAATGTGATTGTTTTAGAGGAAATAGCTTTCCTTATAATAACAACAACATTGTAAATGGAGCTTAGACTGCAGAGTGATTAATGACGTTACACAGATGAATTTACATTGTCATTTCCACCCAGCATTATTCCTGCACAGCTGTGTACTTGTTGTACTTGTAGTTTTGGTAAATTGTCTAATAGAGGAATTCCTGACCTTACAGTTCGAGACGACCTTCACATCATTTAAAGACCTCAGAAAGACACAGAGATGGTGCTGGCAAACTGCCTTCAGAAACACTCCACTCAGGGCATGGTGAGTTTACAGGCCATCTTGGCTTGAAGCTGGCGTTTGTACTTGTTTCATTAATAATTTGCTGTGACATTCAATTAAACTATTCAAGTTATCCTTCATTTCATTTTGAAATATTTGTTTGCTGATAACATTTATCTTGTTTTTTTCTGTTTGCAGACTATTTGGATGTGGTGCCCAAGCTTGACTGCATATAAAAACGGAGACCATTTTTAAACAACTTGACTGAACCATGCTCTTGAACATATGGAAAGGTTTATTGGATCATTTTTTAAAAATGATGCAGTTGGACTGACTGCTGTACAATTGCAGGGAACTCTCTAAAGCACTTAAGGATTAAAAGAGAATCTTTCATCAAAGCAAGACCATGTTCGTTGTGATGAAACCAAGGGCAATGTAGCACCCATAGCTTGCAAATCCTTATCATGGAGGCTACTAAAACCTCAGGTGAAGTGGAAAGTTCCAAACAGATAATCAGTTTCAAAGATGATGAAAAACACTTGCCATCCGAGATGACCCAAAGAGGCCAATCCTCTGGCTCAGAGGACAAAATAAGACTTGCGGAGCAACCCCAGACCCCATCTGTAAGTCCATCTCCTGGTATGAAGCCGCAGGTCCTTGCTTCAGGAAATACACTTACCTCAAAATCTAGAGAACAGTGTCACGGTCAGCTCAGGAGGAAGAACGTTCCTCTTCCAAACAAAAGATATCTCCAGTCTGAGTATGAGATGCTTTCTGGGGGCCTTCACAAAAAGGAGCAGAAGTCTGTTAAAACTGGGAAGTATGTATGTCAGTATTGTGGGAGAGCTTGTGCCAAACCAAGCGTACTAAAGAAGCACATCCGCTCTCATACTGGCGAACGACCGTATCCATGTATTCCTTGCGGATTCTCATTTAAAACTAAGAGCAACTTGTACAAACACAGAAAATCTCACACCCATGCTGTGAAAGCAGGATTGGTTTCATTTTCAGAGCAAGACTGCAAGAATACGGATGAGGTGGCGGAGGGTGAAATGCATTCGGATGCAGAGCAGAGCAGCGATACCGATGAAGAAGTTGCAGAGGACTTATCCTTGGATACAATAAGCCATATTAAAGAAACAGAGGGTTATGTGCAAGAAAAGGTCGGGAAATTGGCCAAAAAGGAAGGCAATTTTCCATCTCAGACTTCGCTCAAAAAGGAAACGGGGTCATCAGGAAAAGTATCTTTATGGCAGTTTCGGGAAATGACGGCACCTGTGGCTATTACTCAGATAGACCAAATGGTCGAGTTCTCCACCATCAAACAAAAACTGGCACTTCGGCTTTCAGAGAAGAAAAGTCAAGAATCTGATCAGTCCCTGTCCTTACCCAGTTCATACAGTAAAGGCAGCACTGATTCGGGATACTTCTCACGTTCTGAGAGTGCAGAGCAACAGATCAACCAGTCGAGCGCAAGTGCCAAATCATATCAAGAAATTATGTTTGGAAAATGTTATAGACCAGCGACCAGGCCAAAGCAATCAATCACTGTTCAAACCTGCATGACAGACATAAATGAAGCCACATCTAGCTTTATGATTACACTGAACAAAGGCATAATGCCTGGTGACACGGACTCCTCCATTCACAGAAGCAAAAAAGATCTAGTCAGATCAATAAAAATTGATTCAGAGTCGTTCCAAGAGGAAGATTACCAAGAATGTCAAATTCCCAGCTCTGACCTTCTGGAAACAGCATTGGAGAGTAGTGTATTTTTGCGCAGTAACTCTCTTCCAAACTCATCTAATTCTAATCTGAATACACCACAAGGGCTAAGAAGCAGTAATTCATTTGATGAGAGAATGACAGGTGCTGATGTCACCTACCGGGGTGCAATGGGTATGAGGAGGCTCATGCGGCAATCTGCGTTTGAACACTCTGCTAATGAAGGTCACGCAGAATCAGACTGCTATGCTCATTTGGCTTGTAGCTTAAAATCAGACTTGACAATTCACAGCATAGATGATTCCAAAATGGCTGCCGAAAACGTTCAAGAAACTGAAACATGTCCAGTCCACTTATCAGAATCTTCCACAAGGAAACGAAGAAAAGACAAAACTGTCACGGAGGAAGAAGACTTTCATATTCAAGACAAGCCGTCAAAAGCGCCTGGACTCTCAGAGGACCTTGAGACAAAGCAAATTTCTTCAGATAATGTTGTTTCTGACACTGAGAGGAAGGCTGGCAGCAATGTTATTTCTGTCATTCAGCACACAAATTCACTAAACCGATTGAACTCTTCAGAGAAGTTGAGTGAGGTTAGATCCCATCAGTTAGACAAAATTGGCAAAATCACGGAAAAGGAGCATAACATGGAATGTCACAGAACAGGATTAGAGTGTCAATTGGGACCTTGTGGTTTTTTGCACCAAAAACTTCACATGCATAAACAGCCAACATCTCAGCCTAATATCCAGGTCCCAGAGATTAGAGTAACTGTGGAGCCTGACAGGCCTGAAAAAGTTCCAGATGTAGGTGTTAAGCAAAGGGAAAAGCACACTGAGGAGTTCCAGTGGCCTCAAAGGAGTGAGACCCTGTCACAGTTTCCAATGGAAAAACTACCACCCAAAAAGAAACGCTTGAGATTGGCTGAGATGGAATGTTCTTCTGGAGAATCTAGTTTTGAATCTGCTTGCACAAGTCTCTCAAGAAGTCCAAGTCAAGATAGCAATTTATCTCACAGCTCAAGTTTTTCCCAGTCCTTTGACAAAGAGGAGACCCTTAACATTGTGTCCCAAATTAACCCAGATGAGTCTAATAAGCCATTAGAGTTCCTATCAGTGCCTGGGAGTTCACAATGTCATCATCGAGAGATGAGGCGCTCTGCTTCAGAGCAGGCACCTTATAAGTTACCTTCAGAGATTGCAGAATTTCGAAGCAAGTCATTTGATTATGGCAGTCTTTCTCCGTCATCTACATATAGACTGGAGGACATTAAAGAACGTAGAAGGGCCTTTTTGGTTAGACAGGCCTCATTAAGTGGTGAACCTGAGAAACAAGGTGGCAATTTCCCAGATGAAATGAGCAAGAGAACAACTTCGCTGTTTCCTCCTGAGGGATCCATTGAGAAAATGAGGTACTCTTTGATTTCTGGTGGTCCTTTTCCACATCACAGACAATATAGCCTACTGCAAACCTCATCCCAGCATCTTAAACCAACTGTTTGCAATGTCCATGACATGGAAAATGTAATGCTTGTAATTAAGAAAGAACCAGAAGAGTCTAAATCACCTGAAACATACGTTAACTTAAGGGAACCCCAAGAAGATTGTTCTCAGAGTTTGGGCAATGTTTTGTCAACAATAGCAGTGCTTTCACAAGCTCAGCAAGCATTAGCCAGTCAATACTCACCGGGGTTACTAGTTCCTGTCAGAATTCAGATGCAAGTACCCTCTTACGGAAACCTAACATATACTAGTATTTCTCATATTCTGGATTCTCAAATCCAGAAACCCATTTCTTGCCTAGAACACAAAAAATCCTCCTCCTCTCAAAGTGAACAACTGCGCAGCCTGCAAGCATCACCAGCAAAGCTTAAAACAGGAATACCTCTATCATTAACCTCCAAAACCATCTTAACTACAGAAGCCCCCAGTGGTGGAGCAAACAAGCGTATGCTCTCACCTGCAAGTAGCATTGAACTCTTTATTGAGGCGAAGCAGCAAAAACGAGTCAAAGATGAGAACATTTTTGGTCAGATTGTTGAAGAGCTTAGTGCTGTTGAGTTAGGAAATCTTGAGTTTGAAAAAGAAAGTCCCAAATCAGAGTTCACCTCAGAGCCCATTGACGAGGTTGATATGGATGAGGCCACCCAAGACTTTTACAGCAATCCAGAGTTGCAGTCTTCTGCCAGAAATTCTCAAGATGCTGCTATGATGGAGCAAAAACCAACACCTGAAAGCGTGATGGCTAGTCATCATTCTGCTTCTTGTATCAGTTTAATGCCCTCTGCAATCACTAGTGCTTTACTGTTCTCAAAGTTTCCAGGTCTTCACACTACTACTTGCATGAGCTGGTGCTATCTCAATACCACTAAACCAAATAGCACCCACACGGTTGCACCATTCTCGGAATATGCCTCATGGTTTGTGAGATGCCATAACCCCAACCCACCAGATCTTAGCACTGGGATGGTTCTTGCCCTTCTCCGTTCTAAACAGCAAAGACAGAATGCTATTTATACAATTGCTACCATCTATCAACCTGGACTACTTGTGACTTCTACCCCCTGGAGACCGAAGCAAGAACAAGTATGTTATGTGTTCGTTTGCAACTAGCTGCTATGCCATCTTTCCCTTTATATTGATGCCATAGTTATTTAGCCATCTGTTACATAAAGTATGTTGCACTATTACAGATTGCACTGGACTACACAGAGGAAGATACAAAACAAGACATCAGGCTAAGAGAAATTAGCCACCGGGGCAAATCTTTACGAGAGGATGTTTCATCCACCATTCGGCAAACAGAACCAATGCGTGTAAAGATATTTGAAGGAGGGTATGAATGTGCATTGTAATAATATCAATGTTCATATGTCACTGAAGTAATGCATTCTTGTATAAGTGTTGTTTATTCCTTTCAGGTACAAGTCCAATGAGGAATATGTGTATGTGAGGGGGCGTGGTCGGGGAAAGTATATATGTGAAGAGTGTGGTATCCGTTGTAAGAAGCCAAGCATGCTTAAGAAACACATACGGACACACACTGATGTGAGACCCTACATCTGCAAGTGCTGCAATTTTGCATTTAAAACTAAAGGTTGGTTTTACCACATTCACATTTAAACATGACTGCAGTAGTTTGAGACAGAAAAATAATCCCTTTCTTATTTTAGGGAATCTTACCAAGCATATGAAGTCAAAAGCTCACATGAAAAAATGCCTTGAACTTGGAGTTTCACCGACAGTTATGGACAATACAGAAGATGCTGGTATGACCCTCTTCTGTAAGAAGCTAGGCATTAGCTTAGCTAAAACAATTTCTGAGCCACTTATGAAAAATTTTAACATATAAAATGTTAAAAATTTGTAATTTTTGTTTTCTCCTACTGCTTGTGTAGATGACACCCAGAAATCCTTGGGCATCATGCCAGCAGAACAAACCATTAAACATCAGTTCTCAGATGTGGAGGACTCTGATGGTGTCGATGAGGATGAACCAGACGATGATGAAGATGATGAATGTGATGGTGATTCTACACCAAAAACGTCTAGAAGCACAAGTCCTCAGTCCTATGCAGTCAACAAGCCATGTTTGTCTGGCTGCCTCCCTAAACACTTTGACCCAGGCTACAATCTACCAAAGGAACAGCTTGAAGCGTCCTCTCTGACTATTGAGGATGACCTGAATTCTGATCAGTCAAGCTGCTCCTTTGAGCTCTGCCCACCTCAGCTGCTGTCACCTTGTTGGGACTCACCTCGCCAAAGGTACATGTCCCCAAGAGGAGATCTCTCATCCCAACGTCACCTACTGTCAAGCCGAGATTCATCTCCATTAAGGGCTGTTTCTCCCAGGAGAGATTTGAGCATCAGAGGGGATTTTTCACCCATCCGCCAGCTGTCACCTGTAAGACCAACAGGTTTGGACACATCAGGGCAGCGAGCGCAGTCTCCACTGGGTCGACAAAAAGTAGTGCTCAGAGCTGTGTCTCCGCGAAGGGGGTCTTATCAGCACAGGACCCACATGGATCCAGGAAGGAGTGTAAGATTTCAAGCTTCGCCCATTAGACCAATCATTGGAGAGACAGGAGTGGTATGCTTATCTATTTACTTTTGGCAGGCACTTTTATCCATAGCAACTTGCATTGCATTCATGGTGCATGCTTTTATACAGTCTTGCTTGTCCCATGTTTTACTGCAAAGGTTCTTAATTTTGGCACTTGAGGTCCGGTTTAATCAAGATAATCTAGCTAATATTTGAGATTACCATAAAGGTACAGACGTGTGTTTTAGCAGGGTTAGAACTGCGGTCTGCAAGACAGTAACTCTTTAGGAGCAAGGATGGAGTGCTCCTGATCAAGAAAGGCTACTGTCTTGCAGACTTCAGTTCCATCCCAGCCTAAACACACCTGCCTTTATATATCAAGTTAACATCTTGATTAGCTAGTTCAAGTCTGTTTAATTGGGGTTGGAGGTGAAATCTACTTGACAGTTGCTGTACCGACCAGGCTGGACACTCATAAATTAAAGTGGACCACAAATGCCCAAGTTGAGAACCACTGTTTAACTGATTGAGCTACAGGAAACCATGTTTCCTTTTATTTGTTGCTTTGGGGACCCCAGCCATGGTCAATATGAACTTTGCATAGCTACAGTATGCGAAGATTCCTACAGTACTGACAGAATGAAAGGGGGTATATTGCGATATTTGCAATGCTGATTAGTTGCATAATGGTAATAAATATTTAAAACAATTGTCACACCAGAACACTAACTTCAGAGCCTGTTAATGTAATTCTCTAAATACAGTTTTACATACCTAAATGAGTTGGTCAGCATAATAAACAAGTATTCTTTTTTTCAGGATCAAGGGGATACTTCTCTTAATCTCTATGTTCCTGTTGGCCTATGCAGCAGTAAAGATCTGCCAAAACCCCGGCAGCCAGACATCTTCAGCCATTTGCCTTTGCACTCTCAAGGACAGGTGTCAACACCTGTTCCAATGGTCCCTATCGGGGGGTTAAGAATGCCATCAATATCGACATCTGGTGCTGCTGGGGAGAGAAATTCGCTCCCATCAATTCCACAGGGGAACATTTTAGAAATGGCTGCTTCAGGCCGGACCTCAGCCTCTGTCCCAGATACAGCAGTGGCCTACAGTGGACAAATAGCAACCTCTTCCACTGGCCTTCCTAACAAGGATGATAGGAAGGAGGAGAGTGTCTACACCTGTGCAAAAGCTATTGCTTCCCTCAGAATCACATCTGAAGATGCCTCCGATAATCCACCTAAAAGCTGACTTTATAAACCATGTACAATAGCATTCGAAAGCAAAACTAAATTCAAGCTCAAACCAGAAACATACTTTATGCAAGTATTCAAACATACTGAATGGTTGTTTTTACAGTTTGTGTTCTTGCATTGCACTGGCGGTAGCAATCTTCTCTACTCCAGGGGGCGTTCAGTTTACCTTTAATTGACTGTGCCATTAAAACGGGTGTGTTCCACTTCACTTTTAGACACCTACTCCCGATTTTCCCTAAGCATTTCCATCCAGGGGAATTAGCCTTGCTCTGTTGAAGTGCGTTCTACTTCATGAAGTGGATGGAGGAAGTTTACATGCATAGACCTTTCACTTCTTGGGAAAATGTAACTACTTATACATAGACTTTAAGCTTCTTCCTATACCATAATGCAAAACAATTGTAATTGCCCTGTTGATCGGGGTTAATTTACCCCCAACTCAGAACTCTTTAATATATATGTAACCCTAATCTTTAGATATTTAAAACAACCCAAGCATACCTGTAGACCTATAGAATGATGCATCTAATAGAAAAGTGTACAGATTGTTTCCATAGTCGATTTAAAATGGTCAAGGGCTTAAGGCCAGTGTATTCTTTAAATGGCAACATTTCATCATCAGGAGTGTCATCTGTTCACATGTTTTCTGCCCACAAAAAGTTTTTGTCTAATAGCACAGGTGCAAGGTGAAAGTTCATACAAAACTGTGCATGTTGTCCACTGTGCTTATGGTTTGATGAGCTTGAGCAGAATAGGAAAATAAAGTATACCCAGGCTATAAGAAGTTTCAGCTCAGCACTTTGCATTGAGTAAACAAGATTAAGGGAGGTTAGTGAGAAAGGCATTAATAAAATGAAGTGGAATCCGACCCTTTATATGTAACCATTCAAGAAGGTGCTGTAAGTATGCCAAGTTTAACAAACTGCAACTTGCTTAATTCTTCATAGTTGAGCCATAGCGCCCCCTTGCAGCATTTTATTTGCACATTCAGAAGGTAAAGATACACAAAGTTAAACTTGTGTAAAGTGTGTTTTTGGCCTAAAGGCTGGTTTATACTTCTGTATTGAGTGATCGTTGTGACCTACGGCGCCTGCCTTGTCTTGCATTTATACTTTTGCACTCAGTTTGTGTTGTTCTGCAATAACACTTCCGAAACATTAGCTGGCAGTAGGTTTTTGTTCATCTGTGTCGAGTTTCTTCGCTGGTGTTTTTTTTCTGAACGCTACCTTAATGTACAAGTAGATAACTTGCTAATTCAGAGGCGGGAACCGGCGGACGTGCAACAACTTTAATCATAAGGTAAACACAAAAAAAAATGTTTCTATCTGGAGCTCCTTTACGGGACTCGACACTTGTAAACACTTGCTCCATTGGGCTCGTGGCTCTCAGCACCGCCCACAACTCTTCACAGCTTCCTAAGCCAACCAATCACAGAGCTTGCGCTACGCGTAGTTGTGACATGTAGTTACATTTTTTGAGAGATGCGCATCAGCGTCAGCCATGGCGAGGTCTATGCGCCGGAGCATACATGTGCGCTTGACGCAGAAGTATAAATCAGCCTTAAGAGTCTGACCTAAGGGGCGTTTACACGACAACTTTTTTCAACTTTTTAAACTTTTTTTGGCCAGCATTTGACAGCATTTTGGGGGCCTAAAAATGTGAACTTTTGAATACGGATTTCTTAATGCAAGTACTTGACAACCCATGTATGTGCACTGACATGTAGTGTTTTTTTTTTTTTGCATAAAATGATATCGCCACCTAGTGACCTAGCATAATACATTGTTTTTAACAGATCTTTTTAAAAGGGATTGTTTTAACAATGCCAAAGGTAAAACATTTTTAAGAGTCTGTTCAAGGGGGCGTTTACACAACAACTCTTTTCAACAAAAATGCAAACTATTAAAAATAGGTTTCTAAATGCAAGTACTTGACAACCCATGGATGTGTACGGTGATGTCGCCACCTACTGGCCTGGCATAATACAGCATTTTTCACAGGACAGATTTATTTTGACAGTGTCGAAGGTAAACATTTCCGTTTTTAAGTAAATTGCTGTCATGTAAATGTACCCCGAGATTTTGGTGACTTGGGCATAACGGGTTTCTTAATGCAAGTACCTGACAACCCATGTATGTGCACAGAAATGTAGTGTTTCTGCATAAAGCGATGTCGCCACCTACTGGTCTGGCATAATACATTCATTTTAGCATACACTTGTCAACAAGTTGGTTTTAACAATGCCGAATATGAAACTTTAAAAAAAATTTTAAGTCCATCATGGTCATGTAAATGTGCCCCAAGAGTTATTTGCACATTAAGGAGGGTAAAGATGCACAAAGTTAAACTTGTGTAGTGTGTGTTTTTGGCCAAGAGTCTGACCAAGGGGGTGCTTGCATGACAACTGTTTCCAACTTAAAGGTTTTGATCATGTATCTACACAACAGCAGCATTTTGGGGGCCTGAAAATACCAACTTGGGTTTCTAATGCAAGTACTTGACAACCCATGTATATGTAAGGTGATGTCGCCACCTACTGGCCTGTCATAGTACAGTGTTTTTTGCTATTTTCATAAAACTGATTTATGTTGACTATGCTGAAGGTGAAACTTGTTTTGTCGTGTAAACGTACCACTAAGATTTTTAGTTCGGTTTTGGTGACTTGGGCATAGATAAATAATATGCACAACATCTAGCAATTCTATTCATTTCAGTGCACATGCATATATTCAAATATAAATGTGAATAAGAGACATATTTACAACGTCAGTTTTAGATCAATAATTTATGAGAACCAGTTGCAAATCTTGCATTTTACAGGACACGAGGTGCGTCACTGCGTCCCCAAGCACTGTTTGCATTTGTACCGAATTCGTCATCATTGACTTCTGCTTGTGCCTTTTAAGATGTTTGCATATTCCTCAATGAGAGAAAGTCATTCGATGTACCCCGTTTATGCACTTAAAAATTAGTGGTGGTCATTAAGTTGAACTAATATGAGGTATCGTGGTTGCTTTTTGAGATTGCACTTATGACGTATGTTAGTTTGCATATTGCATTAAGCTGTGCTCTGACATTGCCTTGTACGCTATTGTATATTTATGCTGGCACCTTTATAACTGCATTATGTCGAGATTATGAACCCAAAAGTGTTTAAACAGGCCTTTTGTTTAAACCTTCTCCACCGTATAGTATTTTTCTAAATGTATCATACCTCGTTTCCTTATGTAATCTTTATATATTTCAGCACTTAAGCAAAGACGTGTCATTATAAGGCATTTTTAATATAGATCTGCATACAACATCATATTAGTGTGTATATATATATATATATATATATATATATATATATATATAAAGTGGTAAGTATTGTGCGTTACGATGACTATTTGAAGCACTTTCTAGCGAGCTGATAGACTGAATGCAGTGTCATCAATATTGGAGCTCTATTTCAATCATTTTAGATGATTTTTCATTGAATTTATCATATGGCACAACATTCCAGTCACTGTTAAGTCAATCATATGTGCGTGTACAAGCACACACATACATATTTACACAAACACACACACGTAATCGCTATCATGTACTGTAATTACTTTCGAATAGTGTGTTTTGGTCAAGTACACAAAAATGAATGGTATATTTGAGGAGATAGTTGCTTTTTTCAGGTTTTTCAGCCATCAGATGACGGATTCTTGTCTGGTGAACTTGTCTGACTGTTTGAATGTATGCATTTTTAGCCTTTTAGTCATTTTAAATGAAGGTATAAGTGCTATCTCATATTAAACATACCGATAACATATGAAGTAGCAGACCGTTTATGATATTATAGTCTGAGTATTGCAAAGATGCTGAGATGGTTGAGTTTGTACTGAAGGAACTTTCATGTCATGTTTACAGTATTACATAGTAAAGATTTTGAGGTATCTCGTTTGAATTTATGGCATTTAAGAAATTACAACTGTTATTTATCTTACGGACTGGTACGTTGTCATCATTTGTAGACGTTCATGAGTATTTATTTTGTTTTGCCCATTAAGGCAGCTGGTTTCTTCTTATTTAATTGTTTGTTTTTGTTTTACTCTGATTACAAGATGTCCTTTAGAAAAGAAAATTAAAAGTTGAAATATTAAAAACTTGTTGACAATGTTCTTACCTCAAAAATTGAATATTTATAATAATAATAATAATAATAATAATGATAATAAATGAAGAAAATGAATCAGAATATGTAGTTTAATCTCTAGTGGTTTATAAAGTACATTTAGTTTTAAATTATTTGAGGTCTTTACATTTTTCGTACTTTGCATATATCATATATTTGCTTGAAAATAAATCTAATGTACAAGATAAAATTACAAAAATTAAAAAAAAAATTGTTTCTTAAAAATATATATACAAAAATATAAAGTGTATTAAACTTTACTGCTCAGGATTCTATGAACATAAAATGTATGAAGTAATATATAAATTGTAATGTTATAATTTACATTAATTTTATATAAATTAATATAAATTATTAAAGGGCACCTATTTTACCCCTTTTTAAAGATGTAATATTAATATTATGGTTCTTCTGAGTGTGCCAGTTTAGGTTCAGTTCAAAACACAATTCAGATTTTTTTATTATGATGTGTTAAAAAGTGTCATTTTGGGGGCGTGTACACAGTTTGCTGTTTTAGGGGCGTGTTGCTTCACATGAAAAATAGTTTCAACTTCCCGCCCAACTTAACAAGGGGGCGGAGCCAAGAGCTCCCCGCTTAGTGCATTGCAATAGACAGGCAGACAGAGAGAAGCAACATGAGTGAGAGTACCAAGCAGCTGTACATGTACGACTCAGACACAGACCAAGCAGAGTGTACAAAATCATGTGTCTTTGTAGAGTTTTACAGCCAACTGTGTGCTAGTTTAAAGCTCCGAGCTTGTAGCCTACACTGAGACTAATGAAGCACACTGAATTAACTTTGACTGAAGGGCATCACACACCGGATGCACCGCGACACGGCGCGCACATGACAGTTGAATGTATCGCACACTTGCAGCGCGGGTGTGTGTCACCTGATAGAAACTTATGTTTAGAATTCAAAAAAGCATGCCGCTGCGTGGCGTGATGCTGCTTGTCGCCGAGCGGCGCTTCTGGTGTACGACCTGCTTGAGGCTATAACTAAAGGGCGTCATACACCGGACGCGGTGCTCAGAGCCATGACGTGGCACACATTCGCATGTTATTTAAAATGAAACTATTCAGATAACGCTCTGTGGCGTGGCAGAAATATGAACAGTGTCCTGAGCAGGGCCAGCGCATCCATAGAGGCGACCTAGGCGGCAGAATAGTGAGCGAACCCCCCAGTCCTCACTTTCATTCGCGACAACGCGAAATGCATGGCGCTGCGCGTCGTTAGTTCGTTATTTCCAATGGAAGGACGAGCACGTGAGGCAACGCACTCGAACTTTCCAGCTGCACCTAGTTAAGATGACAGGGAGCTTCTGTGACCGCGGGAAATGCAAACGGCTGTAGTTTACGGAAGACACAATGAAAAGTACACATGTATGCAAACTCACCAAAACTTACAAACACTGGCGGCGAGGAGAGCGATAACGTGGTGAATGATGAGCCCAATGAGCCTTACATCTAATAATAGAGCAAGGGTGTTTCTTTGGTGACGTCGCTTTGACTCACATGCTGAAAATGGCAGACGTGAAACAACATACTGAGGAGATGGTAATGGCCACCTGTCAATCAATATTAGTGGGTGGGGGGACTGCACTCCTACATCAAGTTGCAGCGATCTCAAAACCGCTCCAATTGGTCCACCGTTTTTATGTTGTTAAATTGAAAAAAAAAGCACTGAGTGTGTTTATATCACTCCAATATGACGGCCTATACACTATACCTACACATATGTCTGTCCAAACAGCTTGAAAAGTAGATTTTTTCTTTAATTTATAAATGTATTAATACATAGAACGTAATTTATCAAATCTAAAATAACTTATATATATATATATATAAATGAATTTTATTTAGGCTAGATTATTTTTTTATTTAACAAACCAACACAATCTCATGACAACTCGTGTTTTACAGCGGACTTGTTTTGAAGCATTTCACCCCAAAGGTTATTTGTTATTCTTTTTTCCTTTAAGCAATGTAGCCTAGTTGTTTTTTAATGATTAATGAAGAAATTATAATGTTTTGTTTCATTGTTTATCTTCATTTAAAAGTAGTAGAGTATTTACAGCTAATGTATAGGCTATTTCTGTCCTTTTGCATCCCGTTCCTTTCTGCCACCTGGTGGCATAGTCGCAAACTGCAGTCATACCTAGAAAACGCGTTATTTTTCCTTCAGAGCGGTGGCTGTACACTTTGTGTCAGTAATGACCATACTAAACTCTCACCTACTGTATGTACGTATGTATGCGTGTGTGTGTAT
>CAIGQZ010034910.1:17970299-17980617 GCA_903798205.1 Danio tinwini
AACTCGTGTTTTACAGCGGACTTGTTTTGAAGCATTTCACCCCAAAGATTATTTGTTATTCTTTATTCCTTTAAACAATGTAGCCTAGTTGTTTTTTAATGATTAATGAAGGAATTATAATGCTTTGTTTCATTGTTTATCTTCATTTAAAAGTAGTAGAGTATTTACAGCTAATGTATAGGCTATTTCTGTCCTTTCGCATCCCGTTCCTTTCTGCCACCTGGTGGCATAGTCGCAAACTGCGGTCATACCTAGAAAACACGTTATTTTTCCTTCAGAGCGGCGGCTGTACACGCTGTGTCAGTAATGGCCATACTAAACTCTCACTTACTGTATGTACGTATGTATGCGTGTATATATATATATATATATACACAGTTGAAATCAGAATTATTAGCCCCCGTAAACAAAATGTTTAACGTAGAAATATTTTTCAACACATTTCTAAACATAAGTTTTAATAACTCATTTCTATTAACTGATTTATTTTATCTTTGCCATGATGACAGTAAATAATATTTTACTAGATATTTTTCAAGACACTTCTATACAGCTTAAAGTGACATTTAAAGGCTTAACTAGGTTAATTAAGTTAACTAGGCAGGTTAGGGTAATTAGGCAAGTTTTTGTACAAACAATGGTTTGTTCTGTAGACTATCGAAAAAAATATTGCTTAAAGGGGCTAATAATTTTGACCTTAAAATGGTTTTTAAAAAAATCAGAACTGCTTTTATTGTAGCCGAAATAAAACAAATAAGACTTTCTTCAGAAGAAAAAATATTATCAGACATACTGTGAAAATGTCCTTGCTTTTTTAAACATCATTTGGCAAATATATAAATCAAATAAATCAAAAGGGGGGGCTAATAATTCTGACTCCAACTGTGTGTATGTGTGTGTGTGTGTGTGTGTGTGTGTATATATATATATATATATATACATATAGTATATATAAACACACACAAACACGCAAATTTAGGTAAAAAAAAAGGAAAATTGTAAAGCTGAAAAAATACACAATTACATAAATTATAAACTAACACTTGATAATAATATAAAATGTAAAAAAATTATATTATTACAAATATATATATTAATAATCTTAACGATGCTAAATTAGGTCACAAAAGACTAGTCAGATATGCGTCTGGTTTAGATCGTTTTTAATATTTGCATTAAAACACATAAACAATACACAATGATGATTCATGGTGTAAAAAATTACACTACAACATTCAGCAGTGACTATACTAAAAAAATAAGCAATACAAACAGTAGATCATTGTGCAGAGTATTTAATATCTGCATGTCACAGAGTTTTATTATTCGCAGTGAGGCTACAGGACAATGTGAAAACACCTGAATGGATGGCATTGCAGTTTGACAAAAAAATGAAACCCCCCATAAATGTGTGTTATTAAATGTGAGAATGTCACTTTAGTGTTCTGTTGTGCACAAAACACTTATTCAATAATTTTCCTTCAGCTTTGTGTCTAATTATTCTGTTAGTTTTTTTATTTAATTTTTCTAATTATTATTATACTGTATATTTTTATTATTATTTAATAAAAAATACAAACTATAGATCATTGTGCAAAAATATTTACTTTTGGCATCTCACAGTGTTTTATTAATCACAGTGAGGATACAGGAAAATGTAAAAACACCTGAATGGATGGCATTGCATCCCGGACGAGCCCCCATAAATGTGTATTATTAAATGTGAGAATTTTATTTTTATGTTGTCCACAAAACACTTCAACTTATATATTTATTCATTTTCCCTTGGCTTAGTCCCTTTTATTTATTTATTTGTTTTGTAATAAAAAAATGTATTTATTGTTCAATTTGTTTAATTTTAATTTAATAAGCAATACGAATAGTAGAGCATTGTGCAAAAATATTTACTTTTGGCATCCCACAGTGTTTTATTATTCACAGTGAGGATACAGGAAAATGTGAACACACCTGAATGGATGGCATAACAGTTTGACGAAAAATAAAACCGTGCTACTATCCCGGACGAGCCCCCATAAATGTGTGTTATTAAATGTGAGAATCTTAGTTTAGTCTAGTGTTGTGTGTTGTACACACAATTATTTTTTTATGAAAAAATACTCTGCATTAGGGCGGCATGGTGGCTCAGTTGTTAGCACTGTCGCCTCACAGCAAGAAGGTCGCTGATTCGAGTCCTGGCTGGGTCTGTTGGCATTTCTGTGTGGAGTTTGCATGTTCTCCCTGTGTTGGTGTAGGTTTCTCCGCCTGCTCTGATTTTTTTTTTCCCACAGTCCAACGACGTACTGCATGTGTGAATGAAAGTGTGTATGGGTGTTTCCCAGTACTGGGTTGCAGCTGGAAGGGCATCCACTGCGTAAAATGTGCTGACATAGTTGGCAGTTCATTCCGATGTGGCGACCTCTGATAATCAGTAACAAAGCTGAAGGAAAATTAATGTATGACTGCGTTAATATCCCAGACGAACCCCTGTAAATCTGTGTTATTGTGAATTTGGTGATCGTCACCGATGTGTTAAATACCCCAGCCTTCTGCAGAGGATCTCGAAAATCTCCGCCACACACAATATCATGGTGATGATGGTGAAGATGTACATGGCGCTAAGGAAGATGGTTTTCTCGAAGTGTTCGGGAACCATACATTTGGTGAAGTTGAGCCTGCTGTCCAGAGGTCTGGAGTTGCAGAAATACAGCGGGTGAACCAAGAAACCGAATAGATGACTCTGGAGCCAGAAAGCCGCAACTTCCAGAAGGATTCGCAGGAGTACAGAGATGATGTAAAACACAGTAAATGAGCGCTGCTCCAGAATCTCCTCCTGGTCTATGTTTTTATATGCAGCATAAAGATGAAAAACTGCACCGGGAACGAGGACCGTCACAAGCTGGAGCGCCCAAAACACCTGTGGGAAACAGCGACTGGAGGTATTTGTCATTTCTTTCACTGACTAATATTTTTGAAAGTTTATTTTTTTCTTAAACACAAAACAAATATTTGATTGCAAAAAGAAATCCTAATACAAACATTAAATTATTATTAAATAGGCTGTTCTTGATTTATATTGTTAAATGCATTTCTGTAATGACAAGAAAAAATATGTATAAATTCTTGCATGCAAAAAATATATAATAAAAAATCTAATGAAAATAAACAAATACAATTTGTAAGCCTTTTTAATTGCTTTTCAAATGATATTTATTAAACTAATATTTTTCGAACTTTTTACATTTTTTTTTATTTTCATATGTGCATTTGCAAAAATTCTAATGTTCAATTAAATTATAATTAAATAGGCTGTTCTTGATATATATTGGTAATAAGAAACATTATTGCCGTTACATTATTCATAAATTATGCAATGAAAACGAGAATAAAATCCTTTTCAATTGCATTTATAGGGAATATACTGTTTATTATTCTGTTTAAAGTCCTGTTTATTATTATTTTTTATCAGTTTTTATTCAAAAAATATTTCATTCTTGCGTGCAAAAAAATATCTTAGATTCTTGATCATGAAATAGTCCTAATATATGTGACATTAAATTATAGGCTAATAATGAAATAATTTATGAATAATGTAATGACAAGAATATATCTAATTTATCAACATAAATGCATTTCTGTATTAGATATAAAGCATTATTTTTGTCTTTACATTATTCATAATTATGCAATGAAAAAGAAAATAATTTTTAATTGCATTTAGGCAGTTTATACCTTACATTCTTGCATGCAAAAAAGACATGTTTATTTTTCCTTTAATATTTCTGGAAGTTTTTTTGTGTGTTTAACGCAAAAACAAATCTTTGATTGTAAAATCCTAATAAATAACTCATTAATTTATTATTAAATTATAGGCTGTTCTAGATTTATGTTGGTAAAGGCATTTCTGTAATGACAAGAAAGATTCTTTATGAATTCTCGACTGTAAAAAAGAATGAATGAGTGAATGAATAACCCTTTACATTGAATTTTTCAGACAATTTGTAAGTCCTGATTATTTCAATTATTTTGTGTATGTTGACAAACTTAATATATATATATATATATATAAATCGAATGAAAATAAACATTTTTATTAAATTAACAAATCAATAAATACAAATGGGGCATCATGGTGGACCAGTGGGTAGCGATGTTGCCTCACAGCAAGAAGGTTGCTGGTTCAAGCCTCGGCTGGGTCAGTTGCCATTTCTTTGTGGAGTCTGCATGTTCTCCTTGTGTTGGCATGGGTTTCCTTCGGGTGTTTCGGTTTCCCCCACAAGTCCAAACACATGCACTATAGGTAAATATAGGTGAATATGCTGGAAAAGTTGGTGGTTCATTCCACTGTGGCGACCCCAGATTAATAAAGGGACTGAGCCAAAATGAATGAATAAATACAAATTGAAAGCCTTTTTATTTGACTTTTTAAAAGTTATTTTTATTAGTAATTAGTTATAATTAGTAATATTAGTATTATTTATTTATTTATTAGTAAAATTAAAATAAAAAAATTATAAAAAAAGTCATTTAACACAAAATAAATACAAAATAAATGTTTCATTAAATTAAAAAAATGTTACTATCAGGGTATTTAGGTTTATTTTGTAAATAAAATCTGAATATTCACAAAACTTAAATTCCGCCAAAAAACAAATATTTTGAGCCATTTAAGATTGAATTAATTAATCAGAATTTGTATGTAATAGGATTGTATGAAAACAATTATTAAATAAATGTACCAACTTGTCTCTTCTTTTTATTTATGAACAAATACATTGCAAAAAATTAAAGCACCAAGCATATTACAATAAAATATGAATTATTGTCCCTCGTTTTTAATTAATTGTATTTTATGTGTTATTTGTACGTCTTAATGAATTTCTAAATTATAAAAACAATTCACACCAATTTTATTTAAGTGTTCTGTTGTCCACAAAACACTCTTCAACTTTTTATTTATTTTCATTTATTTATTTTCCTTCTGCTTAGTCACTTTATTCATCAGGGGTCATCACAGCGGAAGGAACCGCCAACTTATCCAGCATATGTTTTACACAGCGGATGTCCTTCCAGCTGCAACCCACTGGGGAACGTCCATACACACTCATTCACACTCATACATTACGGCCAATTTAGTTCAATTCACCTATAGCGCATGTCTTTGGACTGTGGGGGGAAATCAGAGCAGCCAACACGAGGAGAACATGCAAACTCCACACAGAAATGGCAACTGGCCCAACCAGGACTCGAAACCAGCGACCTTCTTGCTATGAGGCCACAGTGCTGACTATTATAGCACCGTGTCGCCCTATTTATTTTAATTTTAAATTTATTGTTTTAATCGGTCTGACCTGTGGCGTGACGGGCCTGAACTGGTTGTAGCAGAAGAGGTTGATCTCCCTCCTGTCCGGATCACAGCTGAAGTGAAGCGCTTCATTCCCGTAAACTGCAAATCCCAGAACCCCCAGAAAGAACATGCGCACTGAGCCGAAGAACAGCGTGTGGAACTGACCAATCACAGTCGGAGGCCGGAGCTACATAGACACCAATCAAACGAGACAGCGTTAAATACCAAACACCTGCATAAGAAAGATTGAAGACAGCGAAGTAAAACCGCTACAAATTCGGGAAGCCAATACAGTAAGTCGACTACAGTATCCGTAGACGTGTTTGAGTGTATGAATGTAATAATGAATGTTATTTGAATGCGTGAATGTGTAAAAATTCATTCATACAAACTTAAAATCTCAAATGTTCTCTGAAAATTCACTAGAACATCGTTGGAAACATCTGTTGACAAGGCTGTGAGTAACGTTAGCATGAATCCATTAAAATAAATATGATCATGTAATATTCACTCGATAAGGTGATTTCTGTCAGGTCAGAAACATTACCTGTGGAAAAAACAACAGCAAGCATTATTATAGTTATCGTTATCCTTCCTAATAAAATGTTTTAATAACGTTATCCTTAACCTACTAATATTAAAACATAAATAAATAAATAAACAGAGCAGAAAACCCGCTCCAAATTCAGTACACCAATACAGTAGGTACAGTATCTGTGAACGTGTTTAAATGCTATTTGAATGTGTGAATGGGTAAAAAAAAACCCTCATTCATACAAACTCAAATGTTGTCTCAAAATTCACTAGAAAATCGTTGAAAACATCTGTCGACAAGGCTGTGAGTTGTATGAATCCATTAAAATTAAAAATTATGACTAAATATTCACTGGATAAGGTGATTTTTGTCTGGTCAGAAACATTACCTGAAGAAAAACAACAGCAAGCATTAATATAATATTGTTTATCTTAGTACTAAAAACGTTTTAAAGAGCCTCTATTATGGGTTTTTGAAAATGACCTTCCATGCAGTGTATAAAGGGGGTCGCACACCGGATGCTACGACTCAGGCCACAGATCGCCATCTGAATTGTTTCATTTTAAATAACATGCGAACATGTGCATCTGGTGTCCGATACTTCCAAATGTCATGTGTGGCCATCCAGTGTGCGACCCCCCCCCCCCCCCCCCAAAGTATTGTAATGTATCTCACCGATTAAATCTTTATGGAGCTATTCACATATTGTGTCTAAAACCACATTAAAAGCGTGACACATGCTTTTTCCTTTACCAATTTAAATGCGTTTTTGAACTTGCGATCCTCTGCCGTTTGTCTTTGCTATGATGCAGTCAGTTTTCAAAATGGTTCAACTTTTGCCAATGTGTGGATTAATACTGAATGTGTCTCCTCGTTACTTGGGGTTATGAGTAGAGTGATATGCTGGTGTTTAACTGCGTTGCTTTATTGCATTCCTGCATTGGACTCTCACATACTCTGTGCTACTTCATAACCATGGTGGACTAGTCAAGTAATCACAACAGACTGGGTCATCAGATCAATCACAGCAGATTAGCTTTACGCAAAGGAGGGGTTTTGAAACAAATTAATCGCTGCACAAATCATATGGTAGTCAGGATAATTAGGTAAAAATTAGGGCTGTCAAAATTAGCGCGTTAACGCACCAGATTAATTTGAAATGTTTAACGCGTAAAAAAAATTAACGCATTTAACGCAGTTGCTGTTTTTTTAATTTCCTGTTGTGGCCGACGTGTGTTCAGGGCCGGCGCGTCGGTAGAGGCGACCTAGGCGGCCGTAGAATAGTGAGCGAACCCCCCCGGTTCTCACTTTCATCCGCGACACCCACCCCCTCCCTCCTGGTCCTTACTTTCATCCGCGAACCCGTCACTTTCTATTTCACTTTCGAGTTGAGGGCGGTGTTATTGCCGTTCGCTCAGAGAGCCAGTTCAGCTTGCTCCGACCCTGCGTGTGTTTAATGTGCAAAGAAATATGGATAAGACCAAGGAAGAGCTTTTAGAAGGAAAGTTTCAGTATGAAACAACTAAGGTTGCATCACCTGAAGGGAGTGCGCTGTACTGTGCGTTCTCTCTCTGTCTCTCTGTCTCTGTGTGCGTGTGCGCGTGTGTGTGCGCGTGCTGTGCCCCGATAATGTCAATAGACTGGACTGTCTTAGCAACTGGCTAAGTTAAGGAGGACTAAGCAAAATTGTTTCTACTTTATAATTAATGTTCTTAACTCGCAATACAACTTTACAATAAATACAATTGTTTGTACTCAATACTTTATTATTATTATTATTATTATTATTATAATTTTCCAATTTCCATATTTGCAATGCCTGCATTTTGGATTTTTTTTATTCGTGATTAATCATGATTAATCACAAAAAAAGGTGTGATTAATTAGTTATTTTTTTTTAATCAATTGACAGCCCTAGTAAAAATAAATGCATTTTATGAGACAGTAAAAGGGTTTTTGACCTTGCACACATATCAGCCTGTTGTTGGAGACCCCTAAAATATGACTTTTTTTTTAATGCAAAATATGGGCTCTTTTAATAACGTTATCCTTACCAATATTAAAACAAACAAATAAACATAAAACGGGATAATTTGCAATATAATAAACATTACTTGACAGCAAAGTATGAAGCACTTAAAATAATACAAAATAGGAAATATTATAGTAAAATACGGTAAATAAATACATATATGCGGTAAATGCTTTACACCAGCCTTAAAATCTCAACCATAAATGTAGATTTTTCAAATAAACAGCACTTCAGATTTTTCTTATTTTTGCGGTCAGATTTTTAATATGATTATTTTTTTATTTATTAATTTTTTTGTAAGTTTTTTTTTTTGTTTGTTTTTGGTTGTTCTCTTATTTGATTTGTATATTTGTTGTGCTTTGAGTTTAAGAAAACCTCATAATAACAATTGTTGTTGTTATTATTATTAATGTTGTTGTTATTATTATTATTATTATTATTATAACTAATACTAAATTAAATATTGAGAAACATAAAAGTGAGTATATAATATAATATAATATAATATAATATAATATAATATAATATAATATAATATAATATAATATAATATAGGATCTCAACAGAAATCTCAATAAAATGTTTATGGAATAAACAAATTGTTTTGTAATTTTTTTATGCATACAAACCTTAAATAACTGAAAAAAAAAATAAGTGAATGAACAAATAAAAACAAAAGACAAAAAATAGGTAATAATAATAATTTTTTAAAATGCTAATGTAAATGATCACAGCTGTCGGAAAAAAGCAGCACACATTTTGTCGTCTACAACTGAAGTGCAACCCAGTGACCCCGCTGATGATTAAGCTATATACTTTTTCTGGTTTTGATTGTGTTTTCTAAGATGTTTTTTTTTCTCTTAACATCTTATTATATGTCTACAAAACAAGCCAATGTTTGTTTCTTCTTACTCTGTGTATATACAAAAATAATTAAGTAAATATGGAAAAAAAGAAAGCAACACGCTTCTGTCATACTTACACATCCCTCATAGAAGTTCTTGATGTAGTTTAAGGACATAATAATGTCTTTTTTCGTTAAGTTCAATAACTCCGTAACGTTCGGCCTTCATGTCAGACCTGATTTCCAGCTTAAACGCTGCAGTTCCTGTTGACCCGTCAACACATTTTCCTTTCATCTTCTCTACTGTACCATCATCCATTTACCCGTGATGTACACAAAAAAGACAACAAAAAGGAAAAAACAAAAGGACTGAACATGTGCTGCACACATAATCCCCATTCAACTACATCAGCAGAAAAAAACAGGCCATTGACGTGCAATCAGCTGACAAAAATACAACAGATGAAAGGTATAAAGTCATATTAAAGAAACTAATGCTTTCTAAATATTTGGTATGGTCACATGATGCATATGCACATCTGTACACTGTAATTTCTCCATGCAACAATTCAGTGGCATCGAAATGAACACACCGGTAAATAAATATTGAATCTGATTAAATTTAGTCAACTTACCAGCCTGAGTCCAAGCGGAGTGTTTGTCCTCCTCATTTAATCAGACATAAAGCAAGAGCTCGCATATCAAAGCTGAGCTGAAGTGAAAACCAGCTGTCAACATTCAGACATGTGGCTTTCACAGGCGATCCCGAGAGCTGGAGTGTGTTCATACACTCTTTTCACACTGACATTAATGGAGGTTTGGTCAGAGTGTCTGCACCTGCTCACGGCACTATAGTTACTACAGCAGATGTGACTTTGTGGGAAAACATTTTCTAGCATTACTTACTGAAAAAAATTTATCAATGTCAAAATTATTAGCCCTTAAAATGTTTTCTTTTTCAAATATTTCCCAAATAAGGCTTATCGGAGCAAGAAAATTTTCACAATATTTCCTATAATATTTTTTCTTCTGGAGAAAGTCTTATTTGTTTTATTTTGGCTAGAATAAAACCACAGAATAAACCACTGTCATACACCGTCTTGCCCAATTACCCTAATTTTACCTTAATTAACCTAGTTAAGCCTTTAATGTGCACCTTAAGCTAAATATTAGTGTCATAAAAAATATTTAGTCAAATATTATGTGCTGTCATCATGACAAAGATAAAAGAAATGAGTTAATGGTGCTGTATGTAAGTTTTTGACTCTTCTAAAGCATAAAAGTAACATATATTTAGGAAACATGCTAAGTGAACATTCACAAAATAGCATATTTCATTTATTCAGTCAGGAAGGCTCACAAAGTATGCGTTTGTGACCGAAATGCGATTCACTCGTGAAATGGTAAGGTTTATAATCTTACTAATGCATATTAAACCTCTTTAACATTATTAAAGCATTAAAAGCATGTTTAGTGTAACTCAGCATGTTGTTGCATATGTTATTAGACTGGATTTCTGTGTTAACATGTTGGAAATATCAGTACCTATACATTGATATGCAC
>CAIGQZ010034910.1:17980627-17992265 GCA_903798205.1 Danio tinwini
TTTTTTTTCTTTATCTGAACACATTTAACTCTGTCATAACTGCAGTATTTACATTCCTCCTCAAAATGGAGAGCATATTAGACTGTATGGGCTGCTTTTCACTGTACTCGGTGACAAAAGAATATTTGTCTGTAGCTGGGTGGTGCTGACATCACAGGCAAGCACCCCGCTGGTTGTAGTCCGTTTATAGCCTAATGTTAGCTTTTCAGTTCTTGCGTTTGCATTTAAGATCCAAAAGTGCTAAAAGTTGTATTTTCGTGTGAGGATTATCTGGCTGGACAAAACGTGTAAGTGTACTGAACTGTGTTTGAACACAGAGCTTATTATTTGCAATCTTCGAAAAGCCTATGGGAAAATCCTATAGAGATTTTATCGAGGGAACCAGTTTTATGCTAGCAGCCAATTAGCCTACAAGGTGACGTCATAGTTCCTCCACTCTATTATGTTTAGAAATGTGTTGAAAAAAATCTTTGCATAATTGGGGAAAAATATTTTGGTTTCAACTGTGTATATATATATTTTTTAATTGTTTAACAAACATACAGTTAACATAGTGAATGCAAATATAAAAGCACCGAAGTGCATGTATCGACGCACTAACCACTACACCACTGGTGCCGACTCAAATAACTTTATTAATAAAGTCATCTGGAATGGCAATGAAAGCGTTCTTGCAGGACTCCAAGAGTTCATCAAGATTCTTTGGATTCATCTTCAATGCCTTCTCCTTCATCTTACCCCAGACATGATCAATAACGTTATGTCTGGGGACAGGGCTGGCCATTCCTGGAGCACCTTGGCCTTCTTTGCTTTCAGGAACTTTGATGATGAGGAGCGCTATCCTGCTGAAGAATTTCCCCTCTCCTGTGGTTTGTAATGTAATGGGCAGCACAAATGTCTTGATACCTCATGCTGTTGATGTTGCCATCCACTCTGCAGATCTCTCTCATTCCCCCATACTGAATGTAACACCAAACTATGATTTTTCCTTCACTAAACTTGACTGATTTCAGTGAGAATCTTGGCTCATGCGGGTTCCAATAGGTCTTCTACAGTATTTGTAATGATTGGGATGCAGTTCAACAGATGATTCATCAGAAAAATCTGCCTTCTGACACTTTTCCAAATGATTAACTAGAAATCAGGTTATTATTTGTTGCTCTTACAACTGGAATCGACAACAAGACTTTTGTCAGGCAGTGTATATTATTTAGCCCTAACACACATACTGTATTTTATGTAAAAAAAACTTTTATTTTGGATGCAATTCATTTTTGCCCAGCACTAAATATAATATGATAAAGTATGTATATGTATGAAAATATTTACTTTGTCACACTTGCTGGAAAATTTTGAAAATGAACCTGGAAAATGTTCGGAAAAGGTGTTAAAGAGTCCTGTAAATGACAAAATGTGTAAACGTAGACCTGGATTTCCAAATCCATATTGTTACATATTCAAAGTCTAGAATGTTTTAATGTCTTTAAACATGTTTTGTCTTCTTCAAATCTACAGATTCAGTTCAGTATAACAGAAGTTATGTTATAGATGATGTGTTTTGTGCTCTCCAGAAAGATGATTTGGCGGTCAGCATCGGTGTGCTCAGCTGTGATTATTTTGAGGTCCGTCCTCGTCCTGCAGCTGCTGTGTTTGACGCTCACTGCTCACTCCTCACTGCTCCTGCTGGTAAGAGTCTACACTTTTTCTCTTTCTCCACCTTACCAAACATCTCACAGTTATATTTAAAGTGTTATATCTCTTGACTGAATGCTTGATTTTCATACTGAGTAAATCTATATATATTCATAGAGAGAGAGAGAGAGAGAGAGAGAGAGAGAGCTTTGGTTTAGCATTAAAAGCATGTTTAGTGTAACTCAGCATGTTGTTGCATATGTTATTAGACTGGATTTCTGTGTTGGAAATATCAGTACCTATACATTGATATGCACGAAGGTTCAGTGTAGGTTATATTGGGGTGTTATGTAATATTAATAAAGGCATTGATTTTATAGACTTATTTCTCTCTATATTATTTCTTATACAGATATTATTTTAAACTACTAAGATGTCAATAAAAGTCAAGAGTTGAATTTTTCAGCATCAAAAGTCGACAGGGCAGAGATCAACAACCCATAATGCAATTCACAACTGTTAATAAACAAAACGACTCCTTTTTTCAATCACAAAATATGGAAACTGTTAATTAATAAAAAAAATGTCAGCGTTTGTATAAAAGTATGTACTTTGCCACACTTGAAGAAATGTAAAAAATGTTCCTGGAAAGTGCTTGAAATATACTTAGAATTGATTTTAATGTATTATTTGTAGACCTGGTCATTGGAAATATCAGTGCCGATACGTTAATATGCATGAAGGTTTAATGTAGGTCATATCAAAGCGTTATGTGATTATTAAAAAAATGCATAGATTTATTTTGGTGCAATGCATTTTTGCTAGATTTATGACGAACGCTGCTGTGCATGAGGATAACAGACAAGTTGACCATATTAAGTGTGTCTTGAAATAGAGTTGAGGCCGTGAACAGGTGGCAGTGCTGCTGGTGAAGATATCAGAGAGACGCAGCGGCTAAATATAACCAGATGAACAGTCGCTCCATCACAAACAACTGCAAACTGTAGTGCAATAAAGAGCAAATGCGTTTAAAGACGTTCATCTGATCTGATTTTGTAAGCTGATGTGTGCAGTTTAAATAAACACTGTAAAAATATACCCCTAAATTAGCAGTTTTTCGTATTTTGTGATGCATGCTTTTATTTTTTTCCATTTATTTTTGCTTTTAACTTTTTCCATTTATTTTTGCTTTTAACTTTTATTTAACTTTTAACCTTGAAAAGCTTGAAAAAAGTGACCTTTATTGACATTTGTAATATTAAAATTTAAAGTGATATATTGTCTGAGTTGGTGTTGTATATTATGCTACAAACACCTTGTAATAGACTGCCAGTACATTTTCTGTTATTTTACAGACTTCTTTCTCTATGTATTATTTCTTATACATTATATTTTTTCAAACTACTAAAATCTCAATAAAAGTCCCTTTGTTAAACTGTAGAGTTGATTTTTCAGCATTAAATGTCGACAGAGCAGAGATTAACATCCCATAATGCAATTTACAACTGTAAATAAGCAGAAAATATCACACAATTCAGAAACTAATAATTAACAGATACTTTTTACATTGTACAGAGCTACACTTGTCATTTTAAAGTTGTTGTTTTTTGTTTTGAAGCCTCTCTTTTAACCCTTATAATGCATTTAAAATCTGTATACAATTTTTTTTTCTAGGGATGCTTCAATTAGGATTTTTTTTGCCTTTTTTTTTTTTTTTTTTTGCAGAGTATTCCTTGTCATTAGCTATGTTTCGATCCAAAAATGCGAATGAACTTTATGCGTAAAACTGGATTATCGCATAAAAGACATGCAAATAAAGCAGCGTTTCCATCCAACTAGTCAAAGCGAACAAAATCGTCACTTCCTGATTAACTGGCGCCAAATATCAGCAGTAAAAACAGAATTTGCTGCAGTCGGAGAAGCTGCGTCAATCTGAGGCGCAAGTCATTTATTAAATGAAGAAAAGAAGGCAATCCTGACACGCATCGAACGCGCGGTGATGTTTGAAGATGTCAGACACGGAGCACTCTTGATTCTGGATGTCATTAATAATATAATAACACTAATACTGAGATAGTTAAGGCGTTTTAGAATGACAAACAACATTTCAGATGGTTACAGATGTGCTAAGCCTGCTGGTTTGTCCATTTACACACATTTTCATCATCACATGATCTCATAACAAAATCACATGACTTTTTTAATGCACATACTGGAATTTGTGGTAAAAGTTTTTCCATCATAGTTTATGCGCAACTTTTTTTTTTATTGAATAAAACGTTTATAATACTCAGTTATGCGCATGTCTTTTATGCACATTTTCAAAATGTATGCACATCATGGTGTTTCCATCAAGCGTTTTTTTTTTTATGCGCATATCCAAAATGCACATAAAAATAGGTTGATGGAAACATGGCTAATTGTGATCAGCCGAAACCAAGTACCGATTCTGATGCCTAAAGCCTTATATAACTTTGCCATTGTAAAAGCACATTTTCCTTCTATGTATGAGATCTTGCCTTACCTAAGTGAATAAATTAATGATGTTGCATACATGTAATGGTTAGAAGCAGCTTTACAAAAAAATAATAGATTAAACAGATAGACAAAAATGGAAGGAAAATTACTGACAATGCAATTTAGAAACAATGCTAGCGTGTTGTTGCTCTGTGGATGTATAACCCGGGTTGTAAACTCGTAAACAAGCACATCAGTTCAGGAAATTGGCCCGATCAGCAGAGATCGAATCGTGAAATGTGATTATCGGCCGATACTGATCTTTGGTCGATCGATCGGAGCATCCCTAATATTTTTGCATTGCAATGTGTGCTTTTAAGTGCAAAGAATTGCTTTTTTACAAAAACAAAACTATATTGAACTTTGATCAGCAATGTGCAATTTGTGAGTACAGTTGATGATCTAATTATTAGCCCTCCTGTCAAATTATTATTAATTTTCAAGTAATGTTGTTTAGCATAGCATGATTTGTTTTCACAGGATTTTCTGTTATATTTTGTTTTGGAGAAAGTAGTATTTGTTTTAAGTTGGATGGAATGAAGATCCCAGTGATGAGTTGCAGCTGGAAGGGCATAAGCTGCGTAAAACATATGCTGGATAAGTTAGCGGTTCATTCCGCTGTGGCGACCCCAGATTAATAAAGGGACTAAGCCAAAAAGAAAATGAATGAATGAATGAATGGAATAAAGAAATTAAAACCAGAATAAAGATCCTAGTGATGGGTTGCAGCTGGAAGGGCAACCGCTGCGTAAAACATATGCTGGATAAGTTGGCAGTTCATTCCGCTGTGGCGACCCCAGATTAATAAAGGGACTAAGCCAAAAAGAAAATGAATGAATGGAATAAAGAAAATTAAAATTAAAAAAGTAGCTCAGGTCGTTATTATTAGCCCTTTTAATGGTTATTATTCATTCTTGATTGGCTTCAGAACTAACCACTGTTGTCCAATAAATTTTAGCTTCAAATTAACCTAATTAAGCCTTTCAATGTCACTGTAAGCTGAATACTTGTCAGTATCTTGCAAAATAATTAACATATTGTGTACTGTCATCATGGCAAAGACAAAATGAATTAGTTAATAAATAAGGTATTTAGGAAGTTATACAAGTTAGTTATTAAAACTAATATGTTTAAAAATGTGTTGGAAAAAAACAATAAAAATAGTAAATTTTACAGGAGGGCTATTAATTTTGCCTTCAGCTGTAAATGTAAAATAATAATATTTAAAAAAATAAAAGGTTTGAATAGGGCATCACGGTGCGCAGTGGGTAGGACGATCACCTCACAGCAAGAAGGTCGCTGGTTCGAGCCCTGGCTGAGTCAGTTGGCATTTCTGTGTGCAGTTTGCATGTTCTCTCCGTGTTGGTGGGGGTTTTCTCCGAGTGCTCCGGTTTCCCCCACAGTTCAAACACATGCTCTATAGGTGAATTAGGTAGGCTAAATTGTCCGTAGTGTATGTGTGTGAATGAGTGTATGGGTGTTTCTCAGTGATGGGTTGCAGCTGGAAGGGCATCCGCTGCGTAAAAACATTCTGAATAAGTTGGCGATTCATTCCGCTGTGGTGACCCCTGATTAAGGGACTAAGCCGAAAAGAAAATGAATAAAAGGTTTGAGTAGCTAATTGAATTAGGTTATTAGGAATGTTTTGCATATTTTCTTAATATAAATATGATGTGTAGTGTTAGTACTTTAAAACACTGGTTTGTAATGCTATAAAATAATAAAATACGGTAGTTTGTCAAAGTTTGAAAAATGTTTTATGGTTTCTACCATATTTTAAGAGTAAGATTCTGGGAACCACAGCTTAAATTTTTTTTTACCGTAAATCTTATGATTTTTTTTGAACAGCTTAACATTAATAAATGCTTTTGTAGTTATCATTACAGTGACTTTTTAGTTAAATTAACTGATGAACAAATTAAATCTTACTGCACAAGTTAATCAACAAAAAAAAACTATAAATAGTCATGAAATAGTCAAGCTTAATGTGAATGTTTAAAAATAAAATAATAATAAATAATATATTTAAAATAAATAAATAATTATCTATTAATTCCAAGAGATAATAAATGTCAATGACTATGTTTACATGGACATCAATAATAGACTTATTTGCCTTAATCTGAATAAGACAAATAATATGATTTAGGTGTTTACATGAGTTGTTTTTTCGAATGTTCATTTCATGATCCCTTTTTACATTTTATAGTACACAGATTGATTAACATCATTGGTTCTACGCGATATCCAAGTTTCCTTTGGAGTTTCATGTAATTTCATGCGTTTCATTTTTGATTTTGGGACTTTAACTGCAGTTCGGCAGTTTAACTTTCATTCAGGAACGTTTCTTTCATGCCTCTGTGACAAACTGAGATATTGGATGCAAGTATGAAGTAAGAACTGCTGGAAGAGTGTTTTAATGGAGTTTAGTACCGCATGCCAAATGGGTGAAAAAAAAAACCCTATGCATTTTGTGGGGTGTGTCTATGGTACTTTACTGACTCTGTAGGTGCAGAGAATAGTGTCAAACAGCCGTGTGCGTATGGACTATCCTGTCGCAAAATTCAATTTATTTTTATTTCTCTAGCGCTTTTACAATGTAGATTGGGTCAAAGCAGCTTCACATAGAAGATTATAGTAAATTTGATTTGATTTATTTATTTTCGAACAAAAATATCATACATAAAATATCTTCAACAAAAAACAAAAACATTTTAACATGGTCTAAAATGGAGCAGGATGAAGCCCAAGCTTATTATTTTCCCACTCCATTACCACACACATCATTCGTCTATTACTTAAACTTATTTCTTCTTTTACTTATGTCTTCTTTTTACATAAGACATATTTGATCCTTTTGGCATCTTTGACATATTACATGTTTGATTCCATTTGTACAATTACATTTTATAACATAGACCCCCCCAAAAAAAAACAAAAAAACAACAACATAGTACTACAAATAGCCATTAACTACAATTTCATCATACCTTTCTCATTTTATGCTTTTCAATCACCTTCATCATTATATTCCTTTAATAATATATATTTATACAACTTTTTAAACTGATTAATATCCTGACATTGTTTGAGAATCTGTTCTAGACTGTTCCATAATTTCACACCACATACAGACATACACAAACTTTTTAAAGTTGTTCTTGTTTTCAACCTCCTAAAATTTTGTTCTTCTCTCAGATTATATCCCTCTTGTCTTTCTTCAAAAAAACTTTTGTATGCATTTCGTTTCCTTGTACTTGTACATGTGTGATGACAATAAAGTTGAATCTAATCTAATCTAATCTAATCTAATCTAATTTATTCCTAGCTTTAAACATAAGTTGTGCTGTTTTAAATTTAACCAAATCATTGAACTTAAGTATCTTCAATTTTAAACAATAAAGGATTTGTATGCTCCAAATACCCCACATTTCTATCAGTCTAATTAATTTTTTCTGCATTGTACATAACAATTGTAAATTAGATGTATATGTATTCCCCCAAATTTCAACACAATAACTCCTATATGGCAACATAAGTGTGTTATATAACATATACATTGATTTATTGTCCAGGATAAGCCTTGCTTTATACAGTATTGCTACAATTTTTGCTAATGTTGATATCACATTTTTTTTTTGCGGTTTCCAACTAATTTTATGATCTAAAACAACACCGAGAAACTTAATTGCATATATTCTTTCTAGAACTTCATTGTCTTTTCGTGAATCTATATTATGACTAGTACTATTTTTTAACTTTCCAAATAACATAACCTTTGTTGACAATTTGAAACAAATTGAAACTGTCAATTCAGTTTTCAGTTGAAGTTCAGTTTAGTTCAGTTCAATGTGGTTTAATTTTAATACATCGATTCGCAGCTCCACAAGTCCCGAACCATGCAAGCCAGTGACGACAGCAGTGAGGAAAACTTCACCAATTGGCGAAAGTGATGGAGAAAAAACCTTGAGAGAAATCAGGCACAAGAGAGAACCTCGAGAGACACCAGAAACTCAAAACGTGGCAAAGTCCTATACTTGACAGTAATAGTTTGATTGCGGTGTTTGCACTTCAACAATGCGACCTAAATCGGCATACTTCACAAGTCTTAATTCCATTTCTGCTTAGTTCGATTATGACTTTAATCAGATTTTGATCAATCAATAATCGCTGTTTACATGGTAGACTCTTAATCACAGTATTGTCTTAATTGTATTAAAATCGGATTATTGGTGTCCATGTAAACATACACAATGCAAAAAATAAACTCTATAAATTAAAATAGGAGTTATATAACCAAACATAGAAACAAACATATAAAGCCTTAATCTTCTAGCATTTGGTGCAGTAATGAACAACTATTGAAATACAACAATCCAAACACTATTACAAGAAACTCTAAACGTTTATTCATTCATTCATTTTCTTTTCAGCTTAGTCCCTTTATTAATCTGGGGTCGCCACACCGGAATGAACCGCCAACTTATCCAGCACATGTTTTTTACGCAGCGGATGCCCTTCCAGATGTTTCCCATCTCTGGGAAATCCATACACACTCATTCATACTCATACACTACGGACAATTTAACCTACCCAATTCACCTGTACTGCATGGCAAATGCAGGGAGAACATGCAAACTCCACACAGAAACGTCAACTGAACCAGCCAAGGCTCAAACCAGTGACCTTCTTGCTGTGTGGCGACAGCACTAGCTTACCCAATTCACCTATACCACATGTTTTTGGACTTGTGGGGGAAACAGGAGCACCCGGAGGAAACCTACGCCAACACGGCGAGAACATGCAAACTCCACACAAAAAGGCCAACTGACCCAGCCAGGGCTCGAACCAGCGACCTTCTTGCTGTGAGGCGATTGTGCTTCCCATTGCACCACTGTGCTGCCCTTCTAAACGTTTAAATAGTAAATACTTGTTTTCTGTATTTTGAAGTGCCCCAGATATCAATTTTGTGCATGTTCATTATCACGATATATTGAATTAATAAAAATCTGCATATGTCAACAGGAGTCTGAATATTATCCACTGCAAAACTTTTATTTTTTTTGTCTTGTTTCTAGTCCAAATATCAAAAAATTCTTAAAACAAGAAGCATTTTATAGACGAGCAAAAAATATTGTCTGGTTTTAAGAAAATTGTGCCAAAATTAAATGAGTTTTTCCTTAGAACATGAAAAATAATCTGCCAATGGCATGTGTGAAACAATCTTATGTCCAAGCGGAAAGCAAGATTATTCTGCTTACCCCATTTGCACATTATTTAGCTTGTTTTAAGGAAAAGCACATCTAATTTTGGCATATTATTTTTTAAAACTAGATCATAGTTTTTGCTTGTCAAGAAAATGCTTCTTGACTTAGGAATTTTTAGATGTTTGGACTAGAAACAAGACAAAAACTCTAAGAAAAGCATTTTTTTGCAATATGTTGCTGTATCTCTACAGTCTGGATAGCCGAATCTTGCGCATGTTCATTATCATGATATAATTGAATATATAATTTATATATATTGAATTATTGATTATGAATCTTGGATGTCTACATGGGTCTGAATATTGTGTTGTTGCATCTCTCCAGTCTGGATAGCAGAATTGCCCCTCATGATGGAGATGGAGAGCTGTGCTCAGTCTGCAAACGGAGAAATGACAGAGGATCTGTCTCAGCAGCTGCAGGAGATCATCAACACATACCAGCTGAATGAACAAAAACACGTAACAGAGGAGGATGAGATTGAGGAGGAGGAGGAGGAGGAGCCGAAGAGCAGAGAGCAGAAGATGGAGAAAAAGATGCTGAAAGGCCTCGGTGAGACACAAACACACAACATTAGTGACCAGGGACACATGGACTTTTAAATTTCAGTCAGCCAGCCCAAGCATTTTCAGAGAATTGTCACTCCATTACAAAATTGCCACGTTGCTACTGATGGCACTTGTGTTTACACGGCCTTTCATCTCGTTTTACGCTTTAACAGCTTAATGAATGCTCTGGATTTTAATTACATTACAAAATCAATGTTGTAAAAGGAACCTTATGAAATTGCCACTGCCAAGGACTACTGAACCGTTCTGGAGGACCATATGCACCCAATGGTTCAAACATTGTTTCGTGAAGGCAGTGGCATGTATCAGGATGATAGTGCACCAATACACACAGCAAGACTGGTGACAGAGTGGTTTGATGAGCATAAAAAGTGAAGTTGAACATCTTCCATGGCCTGCACAGTCACCAGATCCAAACATTTTTGAGCCATTTTGGGGTGTTTTGGAGGAGTGTGTCAGGAAACGTTTTCTTCCACCATCATCATGTAGCCACTATTCTGCAAGCTTTAAATCCCTCTGGCCACTGTGCGGGACTTGTATCTGTCATTCCCAAGATGAATTGATGCTATATTGGCCACAGAAGGAGGTTCTACACCATACAGTACTAATTAATTGCTGTGGTCTAAA
Source organism: Danio tinwini (assembly GCA_903798205.1). Lineage (NCBI taxonomy): Eukaryota > Metazoa > Chordata > Actinopteri > Cypriniformes > Danionidae > Danio > Danio tinwini. Next base: position 17,991,237 of record CAIGQZ010034910.1, read on the forward strand.
ACCAGGCATTTCAGTTTTATTGTCTTACCTCTGAACATAAAGCCTAAAAGTAAAATAAAATTAATGCATTTGTTTTTCACTGAATTTGTTTTTCTGTCTGTTATCTCAGGGAAGGAAGCAATGCTGTTGATGCAGAGTCTGAATAAACTGGGGACGCCTGAGAAGAAACTGGACACTCTCATTAAAAAACATGCTGAGCTGGTGAGTACAGTCATCATTCTACCTTTTGCATTTGGATTATTTTATTTTTAAAATATTTTTCAAATGATGTTTAACAGAGCAAGGACATTTTCACAGTATGTCCGATAATGTTTTTTTCTTCTGGAGAAAGTCTAATTTGCTTTATTTCGGCTAGAATAAAAGCAGTTTTACATTTTTTAAATGCATTTTAAGGTCAAAATTATTAGCCCCTTTAAGCTAATTTATTTTTGATAGTCACATGGCAGTATGTTTAATGCTATACAAGTGGGCGGAGCCTGTGCTTTGGAAATGTGTATGCAAATTACCAAACCCCTATAATGTCTCATGCCACTTTGTTTGCAAATGAGTTATTATGGATTTATAAAAACATAAACCAGACAAAATAATGTCTACAGCTGTAAGTGAACGCCAAGTAAACATTTATTCATTAATTTTCCTTCAGCTTAGTCTCTATTTCAGAGGTTGCCACAGCTGAATGAACCAGCAATTATTTCAGCATGTGTTTTACGCAGCGAATGACCTTCCAGCCGCAACCCAGTACTGTGAAACACCCATACACACTCATGCACACACACATACATTATGGCCAATTTAGTTTATTCAATTCACCTATAGCACATGTCTTTGGACTGTGGGGGAAACCGGAGCACACAGAGGAAAACCTTCTCCAACACAGGGAGAACATGCAAACTCCACATAGAAATGCCAACTGACCCAGTTGAGACTCAAGCCAGCAAGCTTCTTGCTGTGACGTGACAGTGCTAACCACTGAGCCACCATGCCACCCCCAAGGTAAACATATATATATATATATATATATATATATAT
>CAIGQZ010034910.1:17992665-18011797 GCA_903798205.1 Danio tinwini
TCATGATATGAGCCATGATCCTTAATCAATTAATAAAAATGTAATCTGGTGTACGTTCACTTTTAGGAATGTTTCAATGGGGAGTTTTATAAGACCTCTGGTGTTTTCTATGCATGATCAAGTATCTGTGTGTTCTGTGTGCAGCTGGAGGAGCACCGCTCAGACCAGAAACAGCTGAAGATGCTGCAGAAGAAGTTTCTTCAGGTGCTTAAGGAGAAAGATCAGCTTCAGGGTGAACACAGCCGAGCCGTTCTGGCCCGCAGCAAACTGGAGAGCCTGTGCCGAGAGTTGCAGAGACACAACAAGACCCTCAAGGTGAAAACAACACCTCAATGCCAGCAGTATGACATGACTAACAAAAAACACCTGAGCTTCCTTTAGCTCCTGTTTACACCTGCGCACTTGAGGAGGTTTTCTCTGATCGGATAGGAGCTGTTTATACCTACTCACTTCATTAGTTTTGTTCTGATTGAATAGCTATTTGATTTGCACAAACCTGCTAAATGGATGTAAATCTATATGCACATTTAACTAGGTTACAATGACTAAAGCATCAGACACACTGCTTTTTATTTCATTTATATTATTATTTACAGAAATATAAGCTATATACAGTGGAGAAAGGAGCTGTTGACATGGAATTGAACCAGATTTTGGTTAAAAAAAAAACAATACAAACATAAAAATAAAACCAAACACAAAAAATCTGAAAAATGAGTGTTGTGTAATAACAATGAAATGACACAAGAAGAAAGTACTGAACTACTGAAACTTATTTAATACTTTATATAAAAGGCTTTTTTGGTGATGGCAGCTTAAAGACGCCTCTCATATGGAGAATGAAGACGCATGCGTTACTCAGGTGTGAGTTTGTCACAGACTTCAACAGAGTGTCAATCTTGATTGTTCTGTGGGTCTCGTCTATCAAATCTGAGCTTTATTTTGTATTTTCTATTGGAAAATTTTATTCAAGTCATGAGATTAGCTGGGCCATTCTACAGCTTGATTTTCTTTCTCTGAAAGCATTTAAGAGTCTCCTTGGCTGAGTTTTGGATCATTATCTTGCTGAAATGTCCACCCTGGTTTCATCTTCATCCTCCCGCTAATGTAGATGTTGGACTGAAGCAGCTGATATTCATTTACACTGATGAAGGGCAGAGGTGTTGCTGAAGAACTACTGAGAGATTTCAGCTGCTGTCTGGGCTATCACTGCCGAACTACAGCTCCCTTTTTTTCATGTTCAATAATTTTTCCCTGCGTCATTTTATTTTATTACGCATAACTTAATTTTTGTAAACTTAGTTTTGTTTTCTTTGCGTATATAGATTTCTTTGGTTGTTACCAACTTCCGGTGAAAATCGCAAGTCAACAGCACCTTTAGAAATATGTTTTCTGAGAAAAATGGTGACGTTCAGTACTTCTTTTCTCCACTGTATCTTATTTGGGATTCAAATTATTTTACAAAATTAAGTTATTGAATCATCTTTTTTATATATATGTATACATAGCTGAAGTCAGTATTATTCGCCCTCCTGTGAATTTTTTTTTTCTTTTTCAAATATTTCCCAAATTATGTTTAACAGAGCAAGGAATTTTTCACAGTATTTCCTATAACATTTTTTCTTCTGGAGAAAGTCTTATTTGTTTTATTTTGGCTAGAAAAGTTTTTTTTTTTTGATCGTTTTAAGGTTAATATTATTAGCCTTCTTTAGCAATATTTATTTTCGATTGTCTACATAACTGTCCTTATACAATGACTTGCCTAATTAACCTAATTAAGCCTTTAAATGTCCCTTTAAGTTGAATACTAGTATCTTGAAAAATATCTAGTCAAATGTCAAATATTATGTACTTTCATCACGGCAAAGAGAAATAAATCAGTTATTAGAAATGGGTTGAAAAAAAATCTCTCCATTAAACAGAACTTTCTCTCTTTGGCTCTCGGTGAAGGCGGTTGCACTTTTTTCCTCTCCGTCCCATATCTCTCCTGGCTGGCTCCTCTTGTCTCATCTTATTCTATCTCTGAGGCTCTCCGTGCCCTGCTACCCAAACGAATAAGGAATTATGCATTTGATCAACTAGTCTCTGAACGCAATTGACACCATCTTCTCGACAAGAAGTTTAGGCTCGGGAGAGCCCACTTGTTGTTTCCAGCTGGATACCTGGTATCCTGTCCCTGGAGGATATTGAAGATATCTACCTATTCTGAACTTTAATAACAGGGTTTCTGCAGATGGGCTAATGCGGGGCCCTGGGGTATTGACGATTGATGAAAGCAATCAGTGCTGCTCAAAACCCCACCAAGCTGGCTGGCTTGATTGAAACGGTGATGAGGAGGGTCGCTAATAACCCTCACTGGACTATATCCACATCCCCTGTTGCAATGTTACGTCTATGTCTATGTGTTTATGTGGTTGTCTGCTGGGGCTTTTTTTTCCCCTGATCTCACACTGCCCTAATTCAAGAGCAATGTTAGAGGGAGTTTTTTTCGCCTCTCTCTCCCCATTTATCTATTTCCTCTTTGTAAACGCTACCTCTCTTTACCCTGTCTTCCCCTGAAATGTACAATTTCACTACTTGAAAGTGTATGTGACAAATAAAGGCTTGATTGATTAATTGATTGTATGCAGGGGAGCTAAAAATTCAGGAGGACTAATAGTTTTGACTTCGACTGTATAAATAAATCAGCATTCTCTGTTTTTCTTTTGTGTGTGTGCAGGAGGAGACTCTGCAGAGGTGTCGTGAAGACGATCTGAAGAGGAAGGAAATCACCACACATTTCCAGAGCACGCTGAGCGACATCCAGGCCCAGATCGAGGAGCATAGTAGCCGAAACAACAAACTCTGTCAGGAGAACAGCGAGCTGGCCGAGAAACTCAAAGACCTCATTTCCAAATATGACCAGCGGGAGGCGGTACGACTACACTACAGAAGAACGCTGTTATTTATTGATATATTATTATAGTTTTATATATTTCATTGTTATTTTTTTATTATTAATTGTAAAGTTGGCTTTTTTGTCATCTTAATTTATTTTGTCTTTATAAGTTAAATGTTTATGTGCTTTTTATGATTATATTTTAAATATATATTGTTGTATTTTTCATGTTCATTTACATTTTAATTAGTTTTAATACCCTTGTTGGTTTTGTCATTTTATTAGTTACTGTTTATTTACACCGCTGGTTAAAAGTTTGGGGTCAGTAGGATTTTTAAATGTTTTAATATAAGCTTCTCCTGCTCACCAAGGCTGCATTTATTTAATCAAATATACAGTCCAAATTGTAAAATAGTGAAATGTTGTTGCACTATAAAATAACTATTCAGAAGTAGTTTATAATTTAATTTAATCATTTATTCCAGTAATTTTAAAGATGAATTTTTAGCTTAATTACTCCAGTCTTCAGTCACATGATCCTTCAAAAATCACACTAATATTAATTGTTATTATTGTTAGTTTTATTAATGGTAATATCGTTACTTTTATTACTGACTGAAGTCATAATTTCATTTTAAACAACATACAATAAGTAGTTATTTAAATATTTAACAATTTATTTATATTTAATAAATGCCGCCTTGATGAACAGAATAATTTTCTTAAAGAAAAGAAAAAAAAAACTGACCTCAAACTCTTGATGTGTGTGTGTGTGTGTGTGTATATATATTTATTTATTTTGTTATTTATATTTAGAGTTTTTATTATGAAATATTTTTTACCTTTTAGTTGTACTTATTATATTGTAAACTAAATTTAAAAATGTTGCTTTAATGATTATAAATAACTAAAATATTAATAAGTCTAAAATAAATAATAATAATAATAATAATAATAATATTATTATTATTATTATTACACACACAATTGAAGAGGAGATTATTAGCCCTTCTGTTAAATGTGAATTATTTATTTAAAATTATTTATATTTATAGTTTTTATCAATAAATATTGTATTTATCTTTAAATTGTTTTTATTAAAAATATAAAAATAAGAATTATTAATATAATAATAAAAATAAATATTACTTTAGTATTCTCATAGCCCCACCACACATACATACATACATGCATACATACATACATACATACATACATACATACATACATACATACATACATACATACATACATACATACATACATACATACAGAATATATATACAGTTGAAGTCAGAATTATGAGCCCCCCTACCCCCCCCTTTTTTTTTTTTTTTTTTCAAATGATGTTTAACAGAGCATGTAAAATTTCACAGTATGTCTGATAATATTTTTTCTTCTGGAGAGTCTTATTTGTTTTATTTCGGCTAGAATAAAAGCAGTTTTAAATAATTAAAAAAAACATATTAAGGTCAAAATTATTAGCCTCTAAGCTATATTTTTTCGATAGTCTACAGAACAAACCATCATTATACAATAACTTGCCTAATTACCCTAACCTGCCTAGTTAACCTAATTAACCTAGTTAAGCCTTTAAATGCCACTTTAAGCTGTATAGAAGTGTCTTGAAGAATATCTAGTCAAATATTATTCACTATCATGGCAAAGATAAAATAAATCAGTTATTAGAAATGAGTTATTAAAACTATTATGTTTAGAAGTGTGTTGAAAAATCAGCTTAAAGTGACACAAGAGAATGTTAATTGTTTTCATTTTATATATATATAGATAGATAGATAGATAGATAGATAGATAGATAGATAGATAGATATAATTTTATTATTAAATATTTAGTTTTTTCACTTTTAGTTGTACTTATTATAGCTTAAACAAAAAAATTTAATGTTTCTTATTTAATATAATTTAAATTATTCTTAAATGTATATATTAATAAAAGTAAAATAAATATTATTACACACACAAACACACAATTGACGAGAAGATTATTAGCGAAGAGAAGATTATTTTTAGATATAAATTTTTAAATTATTGATGTTTTATTAATAAATATTTTATTTACCTTTTAGTTGTACTTAGAATAAACAAAAGGGGTTGCCACAGCAGAATGAACCGCCAACTTATTCAGCATATGTTTTACGCAGCGAATGCCCTTCCAGCTGCAACCCAGCACTGGGAAACACCCATACACTCCCATTCACACACACATACACTACGAACAATTTAGCTCACCCAATTCACCTATAGTGCCTGTCTTTGGACTGTGAGGGAAACCGGAGCACCCGGAGGAAACCCACGCCAACATGGGAGAACATGCAAACTCCACACAGAAATACCAACTGACCCAGCCGAGACTCGAACCAGCGACCTTTTTTCTGTGAGGCGATCATGCTACCCATTGTGCCACTGTGACGCTCTATATTTTAAATAATATCAATAATACTGTAAAAATAAAAATCATTTCAGTATTTATTTATTTATTTATTTATTTATTTATTTATTTATTTATTTATTTATTTATGTTTACCTAAGTCTAACCACACTTATAACTTGAAAAAAATAGCATTTCTGTGTTTCCTGCAGAATCTTGAGAAAGTTTTCAAGCACAGAGACCTGCAGCAGAAATTATTGGAGACTAAACTGGCACAGGTCAACATGATCCTCAAAGAGTCTGAGGTGAAACACAAGCTGGAGAAAGAGCATGTGAGTAAAACATCTCTACAAAATCCCTCATTGGCAAGTAGTGTTGCCAGGGTGGTGTTTTCCCGCACTTCTGGGCTCTTTTAAAATGCATTTGCGGGGGAAAACCTGTTTTAAAAATGTTTTATTGTTTATTGTTAAACCAAAGCTGAAGGTTGATCTTTGTTTCACTTTACATATAACAAAATACACATAACACAATCACACTACATATACTTAAAAGTCTTTACCTCACATAAGAACATTACATTTATACGTTATTCAAAAGTTTGGCTCAAAGGTTTGTTTGTAGGTTGCTTTAATTGCCTGGTTTAGAGGGAGCGTAACATCACATATGACCATGGCCTTCCTCCTGCTATTTAATACAATTCATCTATAGATTTATGTTTAAATCCTGTGATTTAACCTGCTATTCTAATGACCCTATTTAACTTTAACTAAAGTGATTCTCCCAAACCAGACCATTATGTTGTACGCCAAAATGCTTTCAACCAATCATAAGCATACTTGTGTAGTTTAAAATTTACTTTGACTCTGCAAATAATGGCTGTCCACCAAATATACTCAACGGCCACTTTATTAGGTACACCTTACTAGTACCAGGTTGGACCACTTTTGCATTCAGAACTGCCTTAATCCTTCTTGGCAGAGATTCAACAAGGTACTGGAAATATTCCTCAGACATTTTGGTCTATATTGACATGACAGCATCACACAGTTGCTGCAGATTTGTCAGCTGCACATCCATGATGTGAATCTTCTGTTTCACCACATCTCAAAGGTTATGGTGAAATCTCTATTGGATTGAGTTCTGGTGACTGTGGAGGCCGTTTGAGTACAGTGAATTAATTGTCATGTTCAAGAAACCAGTCTGAGATGATTCATGCCTTATGACATGGTGCATTATCCTGCTGGAAGTAGCCATCAGAAGATGAGTACACTGTGGTCATAAAGGGATGGACATGGTCAGCAACAACACGCAGTTAGGCTGTAGCATTGACACGATGCTCAATTGGTACTAATGGGCCCAAAGGGTGCCAAGAAAATATCCCCCACACCATTACACCCCCAGCACCACCAGCCTGAACCGTTGATGCAAGGCAGGATGGATCCATGCTTTCATGTTGTTGATGCCAAATTCTGACCCTACCATCCGAATCATGTTGCAGCAGAAATGGAGACTCATTAGACCAGGCAACGTTTTTAAAATCTTCTATTGTCCACTTTTGGTGAGCCTGTGTGAATTGTAGCCTCAGTTTACTGTTCTTAGCTGACAGGAGTGGCACGCGGTGTGGTTTTCTGCTGCTGTAGCCCATCCGCCTCAAGGTTGGACGTGTTGTGTGTTCAGAGATGCTCTTCTGCAGACCTCAGTCGTAACAAGTGGTTATTTGAGTTGCTGTTGCCTTTCTATCAGCTGAAACCAGTCTGGCCATTCTCCTCTGACCTCTGGCATCAACAAGGTATTTGCGCTCACTGGATATTTTCTCTTTTTCTGACCATTCTCTGTAAACCCTAGAGATGGTTGTGCGTGAAAATCCCAATAGATCAGCAGTTTCTGAAATACTCAGACCAGCTCGTCTGGCACCAACAACCATGGCAAGTTCAAAGTCACTTAATTTACCTTTCTTCCCCATTCTGATGCTCGGTTTGAACTGCAGGAGATTGTCTTGATCATGTCTATATGCCTTAATGCATTGAGTTGCTGCCATGTCATTGGCTGATTAGAAATTTGCAAAAACGGGCAGTTGGACAGGTGTACCTAGTAAAGTCACCAGTAGTGTGATCATACAAAATGCATTATGAAAACTGAATTTTTTCTTGATGAACATTGATCCCAGAATGCATACCTGGCTACCCAAAAAAACTACTGCAAGTGAGTTAGAAGTAAATCGCCTGAATGCACAGCACATTTATCCCAAAGTATAGTCACAAGCTATTACCTTTTGTGCTCTTAAGTAAAACACATGATACCTGTAATTTATTGTTGTTTTCTGGGACTTTTTTAATGTATTGGCCTGTATTAATTACGTCTTCTGGCCTGTATTAATCTCTAGTTACTGAAGCAAGCCGCAGAGGCGAAACTACACGTTAAACTTCTGAAAGAGCAAGAGGTTGACATGAAGGCTCAGGTAAATTTACGTCAGTTTGTTTTTTTCTTAAATCATATTTGTTTTACAGATTGTTTACAGACTTTTTTTTTTCTGTCAGCTTGCTGTATATTCAGAGAAGTTTGATGAACTGCAAGGATCTGTGTCTAAGAGTAATGGTGTTTATGCGAGCTTCAAACAGGACATGGACAAGGTGTGTATCCGCACCACATTACAGGTTATTTAATAAGTGGTCATTAATGTTTGTAAAAATGTCATAAAAGTCTCAGGTGTCTGTCCTCAGAATGCAATATTATTGATTATTTCCTAAACCTTTCAGAAAAAGTCCAATATGAAGAATATTATGCATGGGTTGTTTTATTATTAGCTTTGATCTAAATGGAAAAAAAACAGAAATTAACAAACTGAAGCACTAAAATGAAAAATGCGACTAATAAACTAAAATTGGACAAAATGTAAAAGTGAAATAAAAAGGATTTAAACTTCAATACTTTTAGTAATAATTAGAAAATAAAATAAATAATAAAAATAATAATACAATAAAATAAAATAGTAAAAAAAAATTGACTGAAGCACACTTAAAAAAAAAATGCTGGGTTATTTGAACCCAAATTGGGGTGTAATATTGACAAACCCAAAAACTGGGTTAAATTTGGGCTAAAAATTTAAAAGGGAAAACATAACCAAGCAGTATATTTTGTGCATATTTTACCCAAAGTTGGATTGAAATAACCCAGCGTATTTTAGAGTGCAGGGTTAGGGTTATGGTGCACTGGGTAACACTGTTGCCTCACAGCAAGAAGGTCGCTGGTTCGAGCCTCTGCTGGATCAGTTGGCATTTCTCTGTGGAGTTTGCATGTTCTCCCCATGTTGGCGTGGGTTTCCTCCGAGTGCTCCGGTTTCCCCCACAGTCCAAAGACATGCGCTATAGGTGAATTGGGTGAGCTAAATTGTCTTTAGTGTATGAGTGTGAACAGAGATGTATAGTAATGAAGTAGAACTACTTCACTACTGTACTTAAGTACTAAAAGGTTGTATCTGTACTCTACTGGAGTATTGTTTTTTTCTCCTACTTCTACTTGTACTTCAGTACATATTTTCGATGAGCTTAATACTTTTACTCCAGTAGATTTTTTATGTGTTGCATAGTTACTCGTTACAATTATAAAAATGTTACGAATCAATCATTTATTGATCAGACGATCAAAGAAGACAGTGCTGCCTGCCTGCATTAGGAGGACTTTAGTTTGTTTTAGACATGGAAAACCCAGAAATTCCACCTTCAACTCCTTCACTCTAAACTCGTGGCGATAAGGAAAAAGACCACCCGTGACCCTATTTACAACCAATGTTTGCATTTGTCGGAGTGAAAGACAGTTCATATAGAATGAATTGCATACTCTACTGTCGGATTTGAACAAACATGTCAAGTTAAAGATAATATAATACACAAAACAGCAGTTTGAGCTATCCATAAGAGCTAGATAAGTTAACTAATGTTAGCTACCTGTGGTTCATATCATGCTGCAATGTTTACATAACGTTAACCGTATATATATGTGTGTGTGTATATGTGTATATATATATATATACATACATACATACATACATACATGCATACATACATGCATACATACATACATACATACATACATACATACATATATATGTGTGTGTGTGTATTTGTACTGTTAAAATGTTATAAATAAATAAATGTAAAGAGTTTGTGTGAGGTGTTAAGTGTTCATCAGCCTGATAGTCTGTGGAACTAAATGAACTAAACGAATAGTCTGAGCAACTAAACGAAAGCTTAAGTCTATTTAACATCGATACTGTAAAAGGAACCTTATGAAGTTGAAAGTCACATTAAGCTTTAACCTGAAGTTTATCATTGGCTAAAAAACACTAGATGTGCATATATGCCTGAATGCTTTTAAAATCCTCACAGAGTCACGGCCTCAAAAACACATGCAAATGATGAATTATAATCCAGACTCAACATTGCATATCCTGCGATGTGACTTGTGAATGATCACATTGCGATATCGACACTAAACTGATATATTGTGCAGCCCTAATGCAAATACTAATAAAATCATAGTTAGCCGTTTGTTATCTGTCTTATGTGTATGGTAAGATGTCGATTTGTTTTACAGATGGGGAAGAAGATGAAAAAGTTGGAGAAAGAGGCATCGGCTTGGAAATCCCGCTTTGACGGCTGTAATAAAGCTCTGGTTGATATGGTTGCAGATGTAAGTTGCTTAATCATACCTATCATACATATACAGTTGAAGAAAAAATTATTAGCCCTCCTGTGAATTTTTTTTTATAATTTGTCTAGTCTTTAGGTAGGACATCCTATTGAATTTCATGGTTTTGTTTTCAAATCAGGACATAATAAATACTATATGGTAGGATGAACAACCATTTCAAATATAAAGCTAAGATAGAAAAGCAATGGTTGACAAATGATGATTATTCAGATCCTGTAGATGCATGTCTACAGTAGCAGTGATGACTAAAGTCCTGATTTTCTGGAGCTTCTGCATCTCTCAGATCATTCTGAAGAAGTTTTGGAGATTTCTGCATTTGTCAGGATGAGCTCTGGACTTTGTCTTACTATTGTACATCTTGATGTTTAGTGTTTTCTTTTTCTTCAGCTGTTGTGTTGTAGATTTGCTGCTGTGTTTGGGATCATTGCAGAGTTTTGTCTTAGCTTTATCTGTGTGATGGCCATTGTGTTCACATACACCTGAAACACCAGACCAACACACTGATCAAACCTCTGATCAACAGTTTCAGGTGTTTGATTAACTCTGCCTGACTCAAGCTGCGGTCACACTAGAGTTTGTGTGTGAAATTCTGTTGTATGGTGCTGTGAAAAGGGGCGGGACTAAACAAGATGATTAGACGATAAAAAAAGCGAGCGATTGCTCCATGTTTTAAAATTCTGTCTAGAGAGGTCATGTTTTGATCCTTGATTGGTCTCAAGCAGTCATGTGATGCGATTTCACAAGTCAAAGTTCACCAAGCTTGAACTTTGCACCGCAGCGACCTGCGAAACTTGATGCATGACCCTGCGTTTCTGGTCTGATGCATTTGTGTGCGTATGAATGGAAGTCTATGGGGAGAAAAGTCCAGTGTGACCGCAGTTTAACTGACTTGTCCTAAATGACTGATAGCTCCGCCCTAAATGACTGATAACCACACCTTAAATGACTGATAGCTCTGCCCTAAATGAATGATAACTCCACCCTGAATGACTGATTTCCCCACCCTAAATGACTAATAATCTCTCCTTAAATGACTGATAGCCCCGCCCTAAAGAACTGATTGTCCCTGCCTAAAGCCGCGGTCACACTGGGCTTTTCTCCCCATAGACTTCCATTCATACGCAAGCAAATGTGTCAGACCGGAAACGCAGGGTCATGCGTTGGAGTTTCGCAGGTTGCTGCGGTGCAAAGTTCAAGCTTGGTGAACTCTGACCTGCCAAATCGCATCACTTGACTGTGTGAGACCAATCCAGGATCAAAACATGACCTCTCTGAACAGAAATTTAAAACATGGAGCAATCGCTCGCTTTTTTAAATGTCTAATCATCTTGTTTAATCCCGCCTCTTTTCACAGTGCCGTGCGACAGAATTTCGCAAGCTCAAACTCTAGTGTGACTTCGGCTTAAGGCCCCGTTTACACTAATGCTTTTTCGTTTTAAAACGCATACGTTTTGCTTCGGTTACGCCATCCGTCCACACTACGCCAGAGTTTTTGAGCCCCAAAAACGGAGCGTTTTGAAAACGCTGGAGAGGTTGTTTTCATTCTAAAATGCTGCTGCTCCGTCTCAGTGTGGATGGGGGAAAATGGAGACATCTGAAAACGGAGGCGGGGCTGCAGACATTCGCTACCTGATAGGGGCTTTTGGATCATTGCGTATCCTTTCTTTATTTGTCAAGCCCCTATCACATGACTATAATCCTACCGGAAGACGGCAGACCAGCCTTCACTGTAAACAACAACAGGTACACAGAAATGGGAGCAATGTTTGCACTATTGTCTGTTTTAGGCGCCATTGGGCAGTTAAACTCTGCCTTTTTTACGAGGCAAGCTATTGTTCGAGCACTCGCTAATCACTCTCGTTCATCGTTTAACCGGTGTTTGTTGACTAACAATAACCAAACACAGAGCGAGACACATGCTTCCTGTTTATACTTGCACACGCATGCCCAGAATGCGCGAATGGTCATGGATATACGTTTTTGGTGGAGTAGTGTGGACGGAGATATGTTTAGAAACGCTAGATGAAACGCTAGTGTGGACGCAGATCATTTTTGACCTAAAGCTCCATTTCAAAACGAAAACGCATTTGTGTAAACGGGGCCTAAATGACTGGTAGCCCCTGCCTAAATGACTGGCCGCTCTCTGAATGACAGATAGCCCCACTCTAAATGACTGATAGCCCCGCCCTAAATGACTGATAGCCCCTGCCTTAATGAATAATGGCCCCTCTCTGAATGACTGATAGCCCCTCCGAATGACTGATAGTCCCTCCCTAAATGACTGATAGCTCTGCCCTAAATGACTAATAGCTCCTCCCTAAATGACTGATAGCCCTGCCCTAAATGACTGATAACCCCGCCCTAAATGACAGATAGACCCTTAAAGCTGCAGTCACACTGGACTTTTCTCCCCCATAGACTTCCATTCATACGCATGCGAATGCATCAGACCGGAAACGGAGGGTCATGCATCAAGTTTCGCATTTCGCTGTGGTGCAAAGTTCAAGCTTGGTGAACTCTGATCTGCGAAATCGCATCACTTGATTGCGTGAGACCAATTGAGGATCAAAACATGACCTCTCTGGACAGAAATTAAAACATGGAGCAATCGCTTTCTTTTTTGAATGCCTAATCATCTTGTTTAATCCCGCCCCTTTTCGCATCGCTGTACGACAGAATTTCGCAAGCTCAAACTCTAGTGTGACCCCAGCTTAATAAATGATGGCCCCTCCCTAAATGACTGATAGCCCCACCTTAAATTACTTGTAGCCTCTCCCTGAATGACTGAAAGTCCTGCTCTAAATTACTGATAGACCCTCCCTGAGTGACTGATAGGTCACCCCTAACTGATAGATAGCTCCGCCCAAAATTACTGATAGTCCCGCCCTAAAGTCATTCCATGTGACCAGAAATGAAAAAAAGTAATTTTAAGGGGCAGGGAAGGTTATGGTATCTGATAAAATTATGAGGTCAAATAAATTTGTACAAAATAAGTGCACAGATTCGGGTTTATAACAAGCTCTACTGTATAAAAAAACAAGAGCAATTTTTAATTTCATGGTACTATATTCCTAATGTTTTTCATCTGAGGTTTTATTTCCCAAATTTAAGCATAGTTCACTCAGAAATGAAAATATGCTCATTATTTACTCACCCTCAAGTGGTTTCAAACTTTTTTTTTCTGTATTTTGCTGAAGACTAACAAAGATATTTTGAAGAAATATGCTGAAAACATGTAACCATTGAGTTCCATATAGCAAAAAACAAATACTACAGAAGTCAAAGGTTCCAGCTTTCTTCAAAATATCTTTTACCTTGTTTGTTCAACAGAAGAAACTCAGACAGGTTTGAAATGACTAAAGGCAGATGATAACAATGTAAATTTTTGGGTAAACTACCCCTTTTAGACAACCCAAAGACCATATCACATTTTATGTCCTGATTTGAAAAAAAATCTGAATTTCATCGAATGTCCAAACTTCACATAAAGCCTTAAAAAAATCCTTCATTTTAAGAGTGTAAACAAATGCCTAAACAATTCAGTCAGTGGACGTCTTTAATATCTGCAAGATGTTCCCATGCAGAAAACTCTGAAGGAGAAGGAGTTCGAACTCTTCACCCTGAAGACCCAGAAGCTAGAGAATCTCTGTCGAGCTCTTCAGGATGAGAGGAAAACCCTGATTCAGAAGCTCCAACAACCTGACGCTGAAAACACAGCCTCTCCTCCATCCATAAATACTGAGAAACCTACAGAGAAAGCAGCAGAAACTAAAGAGGAAGCTGCAGAAACTAAAGAGGAAGTTGCATCTTTAAGAGAAGTGGTCAGTAAAGAAGCAAACCCATCATCTGAACCAGCCAGTGATCCTCCATCAGAAGCAACACTGTTAAACAAAGAGTTGAAGAACCTGAAGGATGAGAAAGCTCGTCTACTGGAGCTAGCAGATGTTTTTAGCATCCGTCGCCATCTTCCGGCTGAAGCTTATGAAGACACGGGTGTCTGTGTTGAGGAGGATAAACAGGAGGATTGGGAGGAGACGGGATATCTCACAGAAACACTGTCTGAAGAACACCAGGAGCTCAGAGACAAAGACATGCTGTCAGTGGATTAGACAGACTAATAGTGTGAGAACAGTCAGAAATAAAACATTTATACAACTAAATTATGCGTGCTGGTGAATGTTTGACACTTTGAGACCATAGATTCACAAAGCCTTGCACCTTTGAACGTCACATTAGACTAGATTAGATTCAACTGTATTGTCAGTACACATGTACAAGTACAAGGCAACAAATGGCAGTTTAGGTCTAACCAGGAGTACAATGGACTGATTTCACGCGGCCGCCATATTAAACAGCGGAATTGAGGCTGAGGTGGGAAGAAACCCGGAAGTACCGCCTGAGTCTCGCAGGAATGTTGTGTGGCACAAATTTATACTTTCACCTCCTTCCGAGTGACCCGAAGGTCCGTCCTGAATGAATAGTGAAAATAAAAAGGGATATCAGACCTCATTTTCAGCTAAGGGAAATGGCACAACCTGGCTAACGTTTGCTTTACGTTTTCCCAAACACACATTTTAGATGCCATTCATCAAACTCAAATTAATGAACGGATTCTTTTACTATATTAGACCTGTGATGATACAAAATTTCAGTACTGAAATTTAAAATAATATCCAGATCTTGTTCACATTTAATCGCTGTTGATGGCATTCTTAAACAGCGCTGATTGGCCATTGTGTTCACATGCTCAACAGAAATGACTGTGATTGGCTGTGAATGTCATCAGTTCACCAAACTCGCCGCTGTTTACTGAGTGCAAATACAGACAAGCGATCCGCTGATGAATCGACTAATCTTCACGGCTATAAAACGCTCCAATGTCTGTCTATGTAGGTTTTCAATCTGTGAAGAGCGGTGAACTGATGACCTTCACAGCCAATCACAGTCATTTCTTTTGAGCACTGGTGAACGCTATGGCAAATCAGCGCTGTTTATGAGCACGCTCAGCGGCGCTTAAATGCTAGTGGGAAATGGGCGGTCTTAACTTTAGTACCAGGACAACACTGTTAAAGACAACACGAAGATGTGCTACAGAGGATTGCATTGTTTTATCACTCACCGAGTTACTTGAGCTGAAGCAGGGAAGCGTCCCCACGGTGTTTACCTGCTGCCATGAACTGAAGTCTAGGAGGACACTTAAGCGTATTACTCTTAAAGAGATTGTGATGTTGTTTGATGCGTAATATGCTTTTAATTGTTTAAATTAAACTGAACTGAATGATATTAAAGTGATGTTTACACCCTTTCTGCATTTTGAAATCACGGCTGGAGGTGTGTAGTACACAGCATGTTGTTTCAATGTTTACAGTGCTGATCCTATACTTCCGGGTTTCTTCCCACTGCAGCCTCGCTTTCGTGTTTTAAAATGGCAGTCCTGTGAAATAAGCGTATTCACCTTATTCTCTGCGTACGTGCAGGCGCAACCATTTGAATCTTTTTGGCTCAAGACTTCCGGTCTCATTCACTTCCATTCATTTTTAGATGTTAAAAACAGCTTGTTTTGCTGCTTGATGTTGCAAACTAATATTCTCTTATTATGTTATTCTGCTTTGTTTGTATAGTCATGAACACACTTGTTTGTAGAGCAAGTAATTTGACCGTTTTTGCCCTTTATTATTCCTAGTCATTTCCCATAGGCGACTGAATCGAGAGTTCTAAAACAATCGCACGAAAACGAGCGCACTTTCCGCATTGAAGAATAAGGTCAAATAGCATCAAGTGCAGGATATAGGTTATAAAGTACAATTATAGAAAAACTATGGAGATATTTACAGATGGATGTACTATGAACATTATATACAGGTTGTATTGACTATGAACAGAGATTTACATTGATGAATATATGTACAGGTAGGTTGCTGTTAATAATCAGAGGTATGCAGATAGATATGAGCATAATTACAAATGTTTATGTAAAGTGGATATATACAATTCAAGATGAATTAACGATTTTTGATTAATAATCAATTAACTTATTAAAACAGGTTGTTAGCACTGTTGCCTCACAGCAAGAAGGTCGCTGGTTTAACTGTCGAACAAAAAGATTTCTTAAATGACTTTTGCATTGAATAACCCTCTGATGTGATCAATTCTGTGTGTGTCAGGCACTCAATCCTACAAATGTGATGACCTGTGTGTGACCCCTACAAACTGATAGGTGTGAACCAAATGACCCTTTTACAATGGGTATAAGCCAAACAACAGCTGAAATGTCTGATAAAAGCTTGAGTAAACTCATAATGGTTTGTTTGTAACTTCAAAGTACTCACAGACAGATATTTTGGTTAAGATGTTTGGTGACCACACTGTAAACCCAGCTGTTGTCATTACTAAAGATATTAAGTTAATATAACTTGACATTAAATCAAAACTTAAACAGGTGAGTTTAACATACTCATAGGCAGAAAAAAAATGTAATTAATATTTTAACATTTTAATTTCTTTAAATGGTTCTCACATGTCTCTGTTTACAATGATTGGTTGCACTTGAAATTCTGCTTTGACAACCGCACTAATTGGTCAATATATGTTCTATGAGATGAGGTGGTCATTTTGCTTGTGATGCTGAATTTTGCTGAAGCACAGTAGGACCAAGGCACTACCTGAACCCATCTGACGAAACTAGTAAGTAGATATTTAAATGCTTGTATACATTTTTCTTAATTGATATACACACATGGGCAACATGGTGGTGCAGTGAGTAGCGATGTCGCCTCACAGCAAGAAGGTCACTTGTTTGAGTCACCCAGTGTTGGCGTGGGTTTCCTCTGGGTTCTCCGGTTTCCCCCACAAGTCCAAAGAAATTTGATATAGGTAAATTAGACCCACAACTCACCTCGTAAAAGTTATATGTTACAAAACATCAACATTGTGTGGCTAAACGGCCCTGAAAGTAAAGCTGAAAAATCTAAGTTATCTGTACTTTAACATTTAAGTTAATGCATTGAAGAGACCACATTTGGTCAATTGAAAGGCATTATTAGAAGAAATATGTATTTTATTACCAATATTTATTTTTTTAACTAGTTATTTTACAGCTATATGAGATTATAGTTTATTGTCAGTGTCTAAAATCTGTCCACACAACAACCTCAAAACATTATTTAATTCTAAGTGTGCCTCACACAGGTTAGTGGACTTAATAAACTCATCACACTGACACTTAAATCGACACTTGCACCAGTTTTGCACAAGACACATTCTTACAATCCCTTCATATATATGTATATATGTATGTATGTATGTATGTGTGTGTGTGTGTGTGTGTGTGTGTGTGTGTGTGTATGTGTATGTGTGTATGTGTATGTGTGTATATATATATTATACACACTGCATTTCCAGTATATATACTGCATTTCCAAATGTGCCTTACACAGGTGAGTGGGCTTGACAAATCACCTGTAGAAACACTTTTTCTCATCCTCTATAAAAAAAACACTCCCCTCTCCTTACTCTGGCTCTTAACTCACTAATCACTAACAGTTCATTTGTGTAACTAGCACTTCTTGTGTGTATTGCCTCTTTTTGTTAAATCGCTGAATGCCTCCTCAGTGGTAAGTCGCTTTGGACAAGTGTTTGCTAAATGCAAAATTGTGTTATGTAGCATATTTATTAAAAACAAACAACAAAACAAATTAAACATTAAACAAAAACAGAAGCTCAATCTTCACATTATACTCATACTTTCTGTATACATAATAAACAATTATACATACATTTCCATAATACAAAATTAAGCACCTTTTCCTGTTTGTTTTTTAGTTCCTTGCATATTGGTTCTTTATCTTTTTAATATAATATCTATTTACTGAAGTTAAAACTTAATAACATTATCTTAAAGGATCAGATGATAGCACACTGGTGAGTAAAATTAGAAATCCATGGCAAGTACAGATTGTCTTACAGTTACTAGTAATTGTAAGTAACATAGTAAGTTCATATCAGGGCCAAAACAAGACGAGCGCATTAAAAATATCCCAATCATAGATCACACAGGTTGATTTTTGTTTTTCGACACAAGCACTGCTCAAGATGTTTCAAAATTAGTATGTTTAAAATTAAGAAGCTATAAGACATTGAGTTATAGATGAAATTATTCTGCATCTAAAAAATAATCCATGTGAGAAACAATGTTTGACAGCAGTTATGTAAGGAATGAATTACTCACTGTGATTATGCTGGGTGTTGGTTTGTTTTGTGAAGCTATACAATTTGTTTGACTGGATTTTAGAAATGTTCTGAATTACGCAGACCATTAAACAACATCAACAACCTAAAAAAAAGTGTGCAAACGATTGTAGAATGTTTTAAGAAAGTTAAGTTGATGAACTTGGTTTAAACAAAAGTGGTCGCAATTGCAAAAAAGAGAAATATATATATAAAAAAAAGAGAAGATGGTGACATGGTGGCTCAGTGGTTAGCGCTTTCGCCTTGCAGCAAGAAGGTAACTGGTTCAAGTCCCAGCTGGGTCAGTTTCTGTGTGGAGTTTGCATGTTTTTCCTGTGCTGGCGTGCGTTTCCTCTGGGTGCTCGGGTTTCCCTCATAGTCCAAACACATGTTCTTTAGGTGAATTGATTAAGCTAAATTGGCCGTTGTGTGTGTGTGTGTTTCCTAGTACTGAGTTGCTGCTGAAAGGGCATCCGCTGTGTAAAACATATGCTGGATAAGTGGATCCAGCTGGGGCTCGAACCAGCGATCTTCTTGCTGTGAGGCGATCGCGCTATCCACTGCACCACCGTGACGCCAAATGCAATTTCAATTTATATTAAATAATATTCTACAAAATAACTCAGAAATAAATGCTATGCCTTTTTATTACAAAGATCCATACTCCATAGCAGTTGGTGGCGAAAATATGCCATTTTGTTATTTGTAAAATGCCAATAAATTAACAAGAAAATTGGCACTTGACAGAAGGTTGCTGATTTCTTGCAGGTGTTTGAACACAACACCATCTATAAGGTAAATAAAACGTTTCATGCTAATCACTGACTTTAAACAGGTTTCAGACAACTGGGGTCAACTTATATTTCACACACACACACACACACACACACACACACACACACACACACACACACACACACACACACACA
>CAIGQZ010034910.1:18021507-18039180 GCA_903798205.1 Danio tinwini
AGATATGCTCACTGAATACAAACCTAACAGATCACTCAGATCTCTAGTTTCATATAAACTAGAAATTCCAAGAGTTCAGTCAAAGCAGGGTGAATCGGCTTTAAGCTACTAAAAGCGCCCCCGCTGCTGAAATCAGCTTCCAGAAATGATCAGATGTGCTCCAACATTAGGCATCCAACATTTTTATTCTTTTATAACCCATTTTAACACATTTTTATCTGTTTTTAATCATTCTTATTTGCTTTTTTATTTTCTTACACTTGTCTTTTTATTCTTGTTTATGTAAGGCACTTTGAATTGCCACTGTGTATGAAATGTGCTATATAAATAAACTTGCCTTGCCTATAAATATATATATATATATATATATGTTTTTACTAGCGTATTTAAAAAGTGGTTAAAAACAAAATGGCAGTGTTTACTCAAATAGTCTACTAATAGTTTGTATGATCATGCCACCTTTGCCTTACAGCAATTTTCTGTAAAGAATTTAAATATTGTGTATCTGTATGGATTTTATTTTCATTTTACTTTAAGCCTCCCTTGGACAGGTGATGAGAATTAGCAAGTCTGCTTCAACACTGAAAGGCATTTGGTTGTCCAGTGGAATTGTGATGTTCATGTCAAATAAATAAAAATAAAACGTATAAATGTCAAAACAAACTTTTATTTTGGATGCAATTAATCGTGATTAATTTTTGCCCAGCACTACTAAAAGCACTCAACAAACATAGAAGAACTCCTTGTGGAGAAAATACAGCTTCAAATTGTGTTTTTTAAAGCTGTAAATTAAAACGTGATCTATCAGATTGTATAAATCTTTTTTTGTCTGTATCTGTTTCTCTTTTTGCAAAACAGTTATCGAATTCTTTGGATCAAACAACAGGAAATTTGTCTCCGTTATGTCCCGTACACTTTACTCGTTGGGATTGGTTTTGCTTCCTGCTCTGGCGTATTACATTCCTTCATGGAGAAACCTGCAGCTGGCGATGACTCTGCCCACGTTCATCTTCCTGATCTACCACTGGTAATTGCTTGCAATGTTATGATAATATAATAATGAATGATCCTTAATCACAGTTCAAATGAAGGTCCACTTCAGTCAGTCTTTGTTATACATTTATATAGAATTCCTTCATATAATTTACTGGACATGGCAGGCATTAATATTATCACAGGGTTATTCCAGAGTCTCCCAGATGGTTACTGTCACAAAAGAAGACAAAAGAAGCTCTAAATATAGTTAAGAGCATTGCCAAGTGCAATAAAAGATCACTTCCTGAAGACTTTCAAGAGGTAATTTGATGATATTCATCTCGTTTTATTGTTCTTGAATCCATGCTTTTTAGCCCTTCTAGGACATGTCTACGAGTTGGTAAGTCTTAATTTATACATCTTATGCATTCAGCTGATTCTTTTAATTGTCACTTCTCAAAAAATACAATTTTTTTTTTACATTTAAGAGCATTTTAAGTGTGAAGTTGTTGTTTTAAATGCATGTTATTTATAGTGCTGTCAAACGATGCATCACAATTAATTGCATTCAAGGTAAACGTTTGTATTATATATAATACAGTACTTCCCACACTTATATAAACAGCCGCCCTAGTATATTTGTTGGAGATGCATAAATAATACTATTACTATCATCCTTTTACACTTTTTGTATCCCCTTAAGAAAGTCAAACATTCGCGATCGATGAAACGGTGGAAAATCTTCTCTCGCTCTGCACGTTTCCTACTGCTGGTTCTGTGTGCGCGAACACACAGACAATCTCACATGCTCTGCAGACCCATAGAGACACTCCTTTTGCACCAAAATGCATCCAGCCGTAGTTTATGAATCTCTTAAAATGTCTGGGATTTGGCTTTCGCTTTCTAAAGTTGCCGTTATTTGTGTTTGCTTTTGCATAATCTTTTCGCAGCTGACTGCGCACGTACAGCTGAGAGAGAAACATTAAATGATTACTTATTTAATAAACTACTCAGATAAACTTTACTATATACTCTGAGAGAACAAAATGACATCTATACTGGCTGCAAAATATTTGTACACCATTGGTTAACCAACTAATTTTCCCTATTTCGATCATATACACTGTTTATTCTTGTAATTATTATAGTTTTTAGCAATAATGTTTATTTTTATTCCTTTTTTTTTGTCATTTATTTCTCATTTGCTGTGTACAGTGCATCCGAAAAGTATTCATAGAGCTTCACTTTTTCCACATTTTTATGTTACAGCCTTATTCTAAAATGCATTAAAAAAAAAATTTTCCTCAAAATTCTACACACAATACCCCATAATGACCATGTGAAAAAAAAATATATATATATTATTAAAAAAACAGAAAAATCACATGTACATAAGTATTCACAGCCTTTGCCGTAAAGCTCTAAATTGAGCTCAGGTACATTCTGTTTCCACTGATCATTCTTGAGATGTTTCAGCAGCTTCATTGGAGTTTACCTGTGGTAAATTCAGTTGATTTGGACATGATTTGAAAAGGCATACACCATTCTATATAAGGTCCCAGGGTTGACCGTGCATGTCAAAGCCCAAACCAAGCATGAAGACAAAGAAATTGTCTGTAGACCTCAGAGACTGGATTGTGTCAAGGCACAAGGCTGGGAAAGGTTACAGAAAAAATTCTGCTGCTCTGAAAGTTCCAATAAGCACAGTGGCCTCCATCATCCATAAGTGGAAGATGTTTGGAACCACCAGGACTCTTCCTAGTGCTGGCCGGCCATCTAAGCTGAGTGATCGGGGGAGAAGGGCCTTAGTCAAGGAGGTGATCAATAACGTGATGGTCACTCTGTCTGAGCTCCAGGGTTCTTCTGTGGAGAGAGAAGAACCTTACAGAAGGACAACCATCTGTGCAGCAATCCACCAATCAGGCCTGTATGGTAAAGTGGCCAGAGGGAAGCCACTCCCCGCCTGGAATTTGCCGAAAGGCATCTGAAGGACTCTCAGACCATAAGAAACAAAATTCTCTGGTCTGATGAGACTAAAATTGAACTCTTTGGAGTAAATGCCAGGCATTAGGTTTGAAGAAAACCAGGCACTGCTCATCACCAGGCTAATACCATCCCTACAGTGAAGCATGGTGGTGGCAGAATCATGCTGTGGGGATTTTTTCAGCAGCAGGAACTGCAAGGTCAGGATAGAGGTAAAGATGAATGCAGCAATGTACAGAGACATCCTGATTGAAAACCTGCTTCAGAGTGCTCTTGACCTCAGACTAGGGCGACGGTTAATCTTCCAGCAGGACAATGACCCAAAGCACGCCGCCAAAATATCAATGGAGTGGCTTCACAACAACTCGGTGAATGTCCTTGAGTGGCCCAGCCTAAGCCCAGACCTAAATCCAATTGAACATCTGTGGAGAGATCTGAAAATGGCTGCACACCGTCGCTTCCCTTCCAATCTGATAGAGCTTGAGAGGTACTGCAAAGAGGACTGGGCCAAAATTCCCACAGGTGTGCCAAGCTTGTGGCATCATATTCAAAAAGACTTGAGGCTTTAATTGCTGCCAAAGCAGCATCAACAAAGTATTGAGCAAAGGCTGTGAATACTGATGTACATGTGATTCTTCAGGTTTTTTGTTTTTAATAAATTTGCAACAATTTCAAAAACTATTTTTTCACATTGTCATAATGGGGTATTGTGTGTAGAATGTTGAGGAAATAAATAAATTTAGTCCATTTTGGAATAAGGCTGTAACATAAAAAAATTTGGTAAATGAAGCGCTATCAATACTTCCAGATGGTAGGGTTAGGGGTGGGGTTAGGTGAGCACATTAAAAAGCATTGGATGCAGCTCAGATTGCACTGCACCAGGTCTGCATCCAGACCCCTCTCAACAACTGAGCCACCGTGCCACCCTAGTAACATTTTTAAAATGTTAATTTATAGAAAGATGAAGCTTTTCTTCATTACTAGTGCACTCTCAACATTTACAACTCAAATCTATTGCTTACTCATGCAAATGACATGTCTCTAAGACAATGATAACCTTTTATTATAATTACATTGTGCACTAATATTACAGTAATAATACGTCAGGAAAAAAAGTGTGGTGGTGTATGTGCTAATCTTGAAAATACAGTTACAACATTGATTCCAGCTTTGATTTTTTATTTATTTTTTATTTTTTGCATCATGTTTTGTTACAGAACAAATCAGGAATAAGTCTCTAATAGATGACATGGATTTCAATTTTTTTATTTAGCTTTAATTCAGTTCACATAAGGAATTTATGCAAAAAATATATATTTATCTCAATGTCTTAAAAGAAGTCTTTATGCTCTGAGATTGCAGAAAATGTACATTTTTTTCTATTTTTCAAACATTTTTCAGATGGATCTTCTAATAGAAAAGCAAGAGGAAATCATGCGCCCTTCATATAAAGATTTATTTAAGACTCCTAAAATGAGGAAGCACACATTTATCTTGATATATGCATGGTGAGTTTATTTCATTTGTCAATACATATGCATTTATACAACAATTTAAATATGTAAACCTTTATTCCACCAAATGCACCATAAATTGTGATGTTTACTCTTCTTGTTGTGTCCTCTTCTTGCAGGTTTACCGGCGCTGTGGTTTTCCAGGGTTTGGTGTTGCGTTTAGGCATCACTGGAGATAATGTTTTCCTGGATTTCCTCATCTCCGCTGTGGTTGAGCTTCCAACGGGACTCATATTTTATTTTTTAGTTGACCGAATTGGCAGAAGGCCTCTCATGGCGACAGTAAATTTTATTGGAGGTGCTGCTTGTTTGGCTGTACCATTTATTTCACCAAGTAAGTTACACTTCCAGAAATTATTAAATGTGTCATGTTATGCTTTCAAATGTATTTATTATGCAATGTTGCTTTTATAAGGGGTTGTGTGGCAACAGTGTGTGAATATAAACAGCTTCTAATGGTAAAAGTGTATTCATTTTATTTGTTTATAATCACACTTGATAAAAAATAGTCTGCAGAAACACTTTGATTGACATTCTCCCTTTGCACGTGTCATCAGAGAGGGAAAGCCTCACCCACTAGTGACCATCTCTCCCTCATTAGCAAAAAATATTACTCTTGTTTTTGAATCTGCCACTATGCTGACACACATGCATTTTTAGCTCCGCCCTCTTTTGAAAAGAGCACAATCTTTTTTGAATTTAAAGTGACAGTCACCAAACTAACACAATTAGGATCAAAGCCTAAAAGGGTCAGTTTCAAAGAGTTATAGAACATTATCTGTGCGGTATTTTGAGCTGAAACTTCACATACACACTCTAGGGACATCAGAGACGTATTTTATATTTGGAAAAGGGGCACAATAGGTCCCCTTTAAAACACATGCAGATATTTTAGTTGTTGTTGCTGGAGTAACCAAGGCACAAGCTTTAAAGGCTCCACCTCTTCTGAAAAGGGGCGGAGAACAGCCACTAATTTGCATTTAAAAAGACTCACATAAAATGGCAGGTTTTTGCTTCTAAACAAAACTTGTCCAGCATGTAATAACAAATTATCCATAATGGTTTTGAGCTGAAACTTCCCAGACACATTCTTTAAACAGCTGGGAGTTCTCATTTAATAGTTAACAAAAAGTAATAAAGAATAATAATATAAGACCCTTACGTGAGTACAAATGTGTTGTTATCAATAGTTGTGCTTCTGATTTCTTTTATTTTCAAATAATTAGACAGGATATTAAATCTTAATTGTTATTTTTATTGTTTGTGGTGTGAATGTACTGTATGACTTGTGTTCAGAGTGTTTGTCTTTCTGTCTTTCTAGATATTTCATGGCTCAGAAGGACCATTGCAATAGTAGGAAGACTAGCTGTTGCCATTGGGAATGAGACTGTGAATTTTGCCAACACTGAACTGTATCCAACACCACTCAGGTTTGGATAATTTATCAGACTTTTATCAGTGAATATGAAACAGTGTGTTACTGTGCTGCCAAATATTTGTATGAAAACTGATAGCTGACAAGCCGGAAATGGTTAGTCAAAAAGTGTAACAGCTAATGTTAACGTCCGTACGTGAGAAAGAAGACCAGTGGCAGTTTTGTTTTAATGGAAGTCAATGGAAGAGAGGCATCACTACACACAATGCACAGCTTTTGTGAGGAAATAACTTGTCATTTAATCAATTGAAAGCCTGTTCGCTTATCTTCAACATGTTTTACACTAAACAACACGTTCATGGTGAATCAAATGTATATTTTAACCTAATAAAAATAATATTTTTGAAGAGAAGGCAGGGTAGGGAATGCTGCATTATATGATTGACTGAGGTGCCTTGTGGAATCCATGATAGCCATTACGTTTTTTGCAATAGCGAGTAATACACAGATTTCCATCTCCATATAGTTTAGAAAATCTCTGACCGTCACTGGTTGTGCATACTGTTATTTTACAAACTTGTGCAATCTTTTAAACAACATTTAGTTTCTCTTTCTCTCAGCATACACTACACTACACTACCTAACAAAAGTCTTGTCGCCTATTCAAGTTTTAGGAACAACAAAAAAACTTGACCTCTATTTGATCATTTGGTATCAGAAGTGGTTTATATGAAAGGCAAAGGCCTCTAGATTACGCTTATTTTACCAAAATAAAATATGATCTTGATTTTTAATTATTTCATTAGGACAGTAAGGTCTGACTTTGCTGAGACAAAACTCTTGTCACTAAACAGAAATAATGTCCGGTACAGAATATAAAGTCATGGTGCAGTGGAGAAAGAATGAATATTGTGTCTGACTCCCATGAGCTTGGCGGACTGCATCCATACATCTCTGCAATGACTCAAATAACTTATTAATAAAGTCATCTGGAATGGCAAAGAAAGCGTTCTTGCAGGACTCCCAGAGTTCATCAAGATTCTTTGGATTCATCTTCAATGCCTTCTCCTTCATCTTACCCCAGACATGCTCAATAATGTTTATGTTTGGTGACTGGGCTGGCCAATCCTGGAGCACCTTGACCTTCTTTGCTTTCAGGAACTTTGATGTGGAGGCTGAAGTATGAGAAGGAGCGCTATCTTGCTGAAGAATTTGTCCTCTTCTGTGGTTTGTAATGTAATGGGCAGCACAAATCAGCACAAATGTCTTGATACCTCAGGCTGCTGATGTTGCCATCCACTCTGCAGATCTCTCGCACACCACCATACTGAATGTAACCCTGAACCATGATTTTTCCTTCTCCAAACTTGACTGATTACTGTGAGAGTCAGTATTTGTGATGATTTGTATGCCGTTCAACAGATGAAAAATCGACCTTCTGCCACTTTTCCAAATGATCGACTAGAAATCAGGTTATTATTTTTTGCTTTTACAACTGGGATCAACGACGACTATTTTCAGGTAGTGTACATTTGGCACAGACCTTCAGCACTTTCTAACTTCAGCTGCTTCATTGTGTGAAAGTAAACAGATTGAAGGTTTTCTAAAATAAAATGTAATCAAATATACTATTGATTCATCTATCATCACAACACTGTTGCCACAGCAATAAAGTACCAATCACCTATTGACCTTCAACTTCACGTACAAGTGGACGCAGTCTTTTCGGCTGGAGACTTCTGTTCTCATTCACTTCTATTGATTTTGATGTGAAAACAGATAATTATGCTTCTTGTGGTTGCAAACTGACATTTTCGTATTATACTATTTACCTTTTTATGTATAGTCTTGAATGCACTTGTTTGTAGAGCAAATAGTTTGACTGTTCTGCCATTTCAAGTTCACACTTAGATATTGCTTGAAGTTATTAGCAGGTTTGGCATGCTGTCATGGGAGAGAACCCTGAGCTCTGAAATAATTGAGCCCAGGACTCCCGCCTGGTCAATAAGTGTAAAAAGCGGTACAAGATTAGGTGGTTCTTAAGTGTAGAGGTCTGCATTCTCGCTGCTGTACTGCAGAAGCTGCGGGACCTGACCAGTTTTCTTGTGCCACGGGAATAAATTTCCAAATAAAACGCGGTAGCGGTCAGGAATTCTGGTGTAATTTGAACGGGAGTGAGTGGCCTAACTATGTAGCGCTCCAGAGAGAAAGAGCACGCCCTCCTGAGAGAGAGAGAGCGCATGCATTCGCTGTAGGGTTGTGTGTGTGTGTGAGAGAGAGAGAGGAGAGTGAGCGCTACTGCTCTTCATTACTGCCCTTTTTGCACTGTCTTGTTTGTACACAGTAATGCTGCACTGCTTTGGCAATAGGAATGTACAGTTATTTGTCATGCCAATAAAGCACCTACATGTGAATGTGATAGTGCCGTGGTGCTCTCTCTCTCTCTGTGTGTGTGTGTTTGAAAGAGAGAGAGTGAGCGCATCCGTCGTGGTGCTGTGTCGCTTGTAATAGACTGTCGGGACTCTGTAACATCCAGCTGTGTGTTTTTTAGTAGGGCCTATTAAATCGCTATAAGTTCTTCCATGGCCCAATATGTACCTGCTACGTGTATAGAAATAATGCTGATATGATTTATGAAAAACAATCGGTAGCTGGCAAATATATAATGTCACAATGATATACACAGGAGACCCAAATGCAAGAGAATGCAAGATGATTTATTAAAAAGTCACAACTGGTATGATCTCACCAGATATAGTGTTGAGCAAGGGTGCTCACATCGGGAATGCAACACGCTTTAACAGCGATAAAAGTTCATCCGAGAAATAGCGCCACATAGAAGTCTCTCACTGATATCTCACCAGATATCGAGGGAAGGGGAAGGTCAGCGCTAGGTAGCAACTCTAAAGGAGATCGACACGCTTACCAGCGGTAAAGTTCATCAGAGTAGCGGATTGGGATAAAGTCTCTCACAGAAAATGTTGTCATCAGAGCAGGCAGTTGTAACAACATCAATGAAACGGAGACGTTCATGAGGTCCAAATGAAACAGGCTATTGACGGAGATTCTCCACCAAAACGAGCGAGAACGTCTAACAGAGAGCAGAGACAGGAGTGAACAAACAACGGACTGATAACGCTATCTACAAAACACTGAACATATATAGCACGCGGAAGGCGCAACAGCTGTGACTGATAGCAAACACCTGATTGCTGTGAGTGGTAACAAGACACGTGAGCACCCAGCTGATGAATGTAAACACAGACATACACACACACCACGTGGTGAAGGATAAACCAAACAAGACATACCCACTTCCCCCACACACACACACACACACACACACACATGCAAGAAGAACAGAAAGATCCACAACCGTGACATAGAGTGGATACAATTGTAAATCCACCAGCCACAAACCTCATGGCACGTCAAGCGGCAATCATGTCTCATCACAAAGGGCCAAACAAAACTGGCATTTAGCCTACAATCCTTGCACAACCTACACTTTTATCTGTTATCTCTCTTTTGGTAGTGCTCAATTTTAATGTGAGATTTTGAAAACCAGATCTGAGTTTAGCAGGAGTGGTCGGGTTGGGTAGAAAATGGGGCGGGGCAGGCAGCGTGTGAACAAAGACTGAATATATGGCGGAAAGGGCTAGTGCCGTATAAAACCTGGTGGAGCGGGATTCAAATTTCAGTCCCACGCAGCTCTCTACTCGAGAGCTTCACCTGATAAAGCAGGAAAAGGAGGAGATGGGGTGGAAGGGGGGATTCTTCCAAAACGAAGATAAGGCAGTAGGGTGAAATCAGTCTATTGTAGGCTTGGATCAATCTGATTTGGTTATTACTGATTACGGATGAGAGACCAGCCGTGATCATTCATTTCAAGGGTTCACACTTAGCTGATAATTGATAAAGCGTATTTGGCATGCTGTCCCGGGAGAGAGCCCTGAGCTCAAAATATCCTTGAGCCCGGGGCTCCCTCCCGTTTGAAGGGCAAGAGGAGAGTTTGAGCTCAGGTAGGTCTCAAGAACTCCCCTACTTGTAAACTGCTGTGATATATTTGACTAAGAGTTGCTTGGATGCTATTTTGGAGTACTCAGTTTACTTATAGTGTATGTCTTTGGACGGTGGGAGGAATCCAAAGAACCCGGTCAGGCAACAGTGCTACCCACTGGGCCACCGTGCTGCCCTATCAGAGAAGGGGAGGAGTAGGGGTGGAAGGGGGGATTCTTCAAGACAAAGATGACCGGAGGAGAAAGCTCTAATAATTTATAGTGTGTCAGTATTCATCTGATTTGTGCAAATATACGGAGCTAATGCATTTTATTTTGGTTACGCTTTAGTTTAAGAAACAATTCTTGCTATTAACTAGTGGCTTATTAGCTGCCTATTAAGATTTTAGCTGTTTATTATTATTACTTATAAAGTACATATTCTGCATGATCTTATTCTACATCCTTATTCATACCCAATACCTAAACCCAACCCTTAATATCTATTAATTAGTTTTTTTGAGGCAAAAGTCATAGTTAATGGACTATTAATAGCACTAATTATAGCGTAAAATAAAAATAATTAATAAATCATTATTAATTGTGCTCTTTTTTTTTGTTGTCTTCTGCAGAAACTTGGGCGTTTCTGTGTGCTCTTCAGCCAGTGATATCGGAGCAGTGGTTGCTCCGTTTATTCTGTACAGATTAGCTAGTATTTGGCAAGAACTTCCCCTCTTTGTCTATGGTGAGAAGTCTTTCAGTTTTAGATATAAAGACACAAATAATTATCTTGTGTTAATGATGTTTCTCTTGTTTACCGTATACAGGAGCCATGTCAGTTCTGTACAGTGGACTAGTGATGCTTCTGCCAGAGATGAAAGGTGTTGATCTCCCAGAAACTGTGGATGATGTTGAAAACTTGAGAAGGTTGCTTTGGGTTTCTGTTGTTTATTCACCAATAATCAGCAATGGTTATTAGTTTAGCTTGTATATAATGTTATTTGTTCTTCTGCAGGCACAAACACAAGGAAAAAGATGGTGCTCAGTTTCCTGAAATAAACATTGTTCCAATGAAAGCTAACGAGAAAACATCCCAAAAATGATTCAATCACAATTAATATATGTAACCGTATTTAGTATTGTAATAATACCATAATATTTGCAGATTTGCATACATAAGTTCTTTCAGATGCTTTTAGGTGTAAAAATTTGACTGATTATTTTGTTTCTAATGTTTTAGTTGCTGTTTATTATATCTATATATTCACCTTTTCTTCATTGTTCTGGTTGTGTTTTTTTTGAAGCCGTGTTTACATTCATGCTCATAATTCACATCCAGCCATCCATGAAATTCACTCTTAATGAAGAGACACACAATAGATTATGTTAATTAGCATCTGACAATGACCTATAAATACTCTTTCATTATATTGTTCATGTCTGAATAAAAGGTCAACTCAATGCATTGCTTTTGTTCAGCAATGCCCAATCTACTTTTTCTAGTTCAGCAGTTTTTGGTAACACTTTATAATAACTACAGACTATGAATCGTTTATTAAGCATTAGCAAATAGTGAAATTATTATTTGTTAAGATTTAACTCTACATTAATAAACATAAGTAAGCTGTATGCTTGAGTTAAAAGCACATTTAATAATTGTACTTTAATACTTTATTAATGATTTATTTTTCATTACTATATTAAGTATTGCATTATTTACAAACCAGTTATTTAAGAATAGTTTGGTGCTATTTTAAAATCATTCAGAATGAGTCAGTAAATGATTAATAAACTATTCAAATTAACATTTATAATTCCTCAGGCTAATATATATTAATATATATATACTAATAGTTAATTTGTATTTTAATAAATGCTTTATTAACTCAACTTCATCCAGTTTTCTGACCTAATCTAAAGTGAGGACTGTTTATGCTTTATAAATTGCTTATAAATGACAATTAAAGGCTCAGTTAAATTCTATACGAGAAAAAAGTACACAAACAACATTATTCATTTCTATTTATTTGAAGATACACAAATGAAACTGCATCAAATAAAAATTATTCTTTGCAACCTTATCTAAAATAAAATGACTGTACAGTTTAAACATTGCATCCTATTATATTGTTAAATTATTATATTGTTGTTTTATGCAATTTTATGTCATATTTGGGCACTCCTGTTATTCAGCAATGTTTAAAATTTGCAGTCATTTATTTTTTAGATAAGAGTGCAAACATTTATTGTTTATTTAATACTAAGCCTTTAATTGTCATTTATAAGGGATTTATAAAGCATAAACAGTCCTCACTTTAGATTAGGTGACAAAACTGCTTGAAGTTGAGGTAGTAAAGTATTTATTAACATACATAGTAATCATTACTATATGTCTGAATAATAAAATATATAAATGTTAATAGTTTATTAATTATTTACTAACTCATTCTGAATGATCTTAAAAACCTCCAACTACTCTTAAATACAAATGATCTGTAAATAATGCGATACTTAATTTAGTAATGAAAAATAAACCAGTCACAAATTATGAAAATACAATTATTAAGCACATTATAAATGTGGTTGTCAATAATACAGCATTTGTAGATGCAGTTATAAACTGCTTAATAAAGTTAATTCTTAACAGATAATGAATTCAGAGATGCTAATGTTTAATAGATGATGTGTAGTTATTATAAAGTGTACCAATTAAAAAAAAAAAAACAATTTACTGAATCAGTTTTCAATCAAATTGGCACCGAACATAATTCATTTGAAGCTTTTGTGGGATTTTAGTGTCAGTAACATTGTTTCCATCCAAAGATGCAAATTAATTTTATGCGCAAAATTGAAATATCGCATAAAAGATGTGCGAATAAAGCAGCGTTTCCATCCAATCCAGTCAAAGAGAACAAAAATCGTCACTTCCTGATTAACTGGCACCAAATATCAACAGTAAAAACAGAATTTGTAGGAGAAGCTGCGTCAATCTTTTCTTAATTTAATAAAATACTTTTGCCTCAGAAGACAATGCAGACACGCAATAAACGTGTGGTGACGTTTGAAGGCATTAGACACGGAGCACAGATGCTCTGACAATTCTAGAGGTCATTAATAATATAATAATACTGAAATGGGGCAGCACGGTGGCGCAGTGGGTAGCACAATTGCCTCACAGCAAGAAGGTTGCTAGTTCGAGCCCCTGCTGGGTCAGTTGGCATTTCTGAGTTGGCTTGGGTTTCCTCCGGGTGCTCGGGTTTCCCCCACAAGTCCAAAAACATGCGGTATAGGTGAATTGGGTAAGCTAAATTGTTCATAGTTTATGTGTGTGAATGAGAGTGTATGGGTGTTTCCCAGTGATGGGTTGCAGCTGGAAGGGCATACGCTGCGTAAAACATATGCTGGATAAGTTGGCGGTTCCTTCCGCTGTAGTGACCCCAGATTAATAAAGTGACTAAGCTGAAAATAAAATGAATGAATGAATGAATAATACTGAAATGGTTACGACATTTTAGACTGACCAAAACAACATTTCAGATGTTTTACAGTGTGCTCAGCCTGCTCGTTTGTCCATTCACACACATTTTCATCCCCACATGATCTCTTATAACAAAATCACATGACCTTCTTTTTTATATGCACATACTGGAGTTTGTTCGGTAAAAGTGTTTCCATCGTAGTTTATGCTCATCTTTTCTTATCAAATAAAAAGTTTATCCTACTCAGTTATGTGCATTTTTTTAACTTAAGCACATCTTGGCGTTTCCATCAACCATATCTAAAATGTGCATAAAAATAGGTGGATGGAAGCATAGCTAATGTCAGTAGTTTTTAATAATATTTTCATGGTTACTAGTTTTAAGTAAACCACAGTAAATTTTCCAATAGTTACTGTAGTATTACTCTTTCAAAACTTCATTATTATCATTAAAACTGTGATAACTCATTTCAATTTTAAAAACTCTTAGTAAATCCTGTAACATTGCAGTTAGCTAAATGTGAAAGGCTACAGCATTAAGATTGCATGGAAAACATCAAACTAAATTAAATAGAAAAAGCTAATTATTAATAGAAATTTCTTTTTTGTAGACTACACTGAAAACAAAAAATCAAATATCATTCCTTGGATTAATAAAGTTTTTTTTAAGTTAAGTGGTTGTACATAATTAATTTGGGTTAAATTTAAACAAACAAATTAAGTTGAATATTACTAAATTTAATTTATTTAAATTCAACCCATATAAATTGTTTGCAACTATTTTGCACACAGCATTTTTTTTCAGTGGAAAATAAACTAAAGAATTAATGAAAAAAAAAAACACAAATCTAATTATTTTAAGCTTCAATAATCATAAACTGTATTGATTGGACAACTTGAAATGCAAACTAAATTAATTAACTTTAAAAAAAAAAACATGTTTTACTTTTTCTATTTTAGATATGTACTTTTAATATCTTCATTAATTAACCCAGACATGATTTATTTGGACAGTAAATAAACATATATTTAAATACATTGTAAAAATATCCTGTAAATTAGCAATTTTCCCTTTATTATGACTCGTGTTTTTATTTTTTCCCATTTATTTCTGCTTTTGAATTATATTATGGCAGCTTGATCTCTCTTCTGACAACTTTTAACCTTGAAAAGCTTGAAAAAAGTGACTTTTATTAATATTTGTAATAGTTTAAAGTGATATATCGTCTGGGTTGGTGTTGTATAGTACGCTACAAACACCTTGTAATAAACTGCCAGCACATTTTCTGTTACTTTACAGACATATTTCACTCATTCAATTATTTTCTTTTTGGCTTAGTCCCATTATTAATCTGGGGTTGCCACAGCGGAGTGAATCGCCAACTTATCCAGCATATTTTTATGCTGCGGATGCCCTTCCAGCTGCAACCTATCACTGGGAAACACCCATTCATTCTCATTCACACACACATACACTACAGACAATTTAGCTTACCCAATTCATCGTTACCGCATGTCTTTCTCTATGTATTATTTCTTACACATTATATTATTCAAACTACTAAAATGCCAATAAAAGTCACTTTGTTAAACTCTAGAGTTGAATTTTCAGCATTAAAAGTTGACTGAGCAGAGATCAACATCCCATAATGCAATTCACAACTGTAAATAAACAGAAAACACAGTCACAAAATACGGAAACTAATTAACAGATATTTTGTACAGTGTATGTTGTGTCCCCTTCATATAAAGTGTGTGTGATGCACACTATAGTGGATATAAAGCTTGACTTTGTGATGCTAAATCACAATATCAGTCAGAAAAATTGCAATTAGGTATTTTTTGTTAAATGACACAACCCTTTTTAGCCGTCATAAAGCAGCTTTTTGTTATTTTGCGTGCTCATTTTGATCGCTATATAATAGTGTAGTGAAATATTCTATATATTAGGAGGACGTGATGGGAAATGAGGTTAGTCTTTAAACTGTGTTAATGGGACAAACAAGCCTGAACAATCAACTCTCAGTTGGAGTGTTAAACGGGCTGGAAGAAAAATCAGGGACAGAATAACAGAAGAGTTGGTGAGCATAAGTGTACTAGTAGTTTGTCAGCTGGCTGTTTGCTATATTTAATATAAACTAATTGAAGATGAAGGAGAAGCAAAGATCTGATTCGAGTCTTGAGGAGCACAAGAGTCTTCAGGAAAACATCCGATGCTGGAATAAAAACCATCTGAGTCTGTTCCAGATCACTGAACCAGATGAGGTGAGTGTTGCAGATTACACTTTTTTCCCCTAATATGTTTTGTAATGTTAGAGCTACACTCTCTGTTGACACTTTCAAAGTCTTCTATATTGTTTAGTTAAAACTTTTAGTTTAATTTTTTTATTTTTTTCAATTGATCTTCTTGGTGTCTGGGTTAATTAATGAAGGTATTACAAATATGTATCTAAAATAGAAGAAGTAAAACATGGGATTTTTTTTGTAATTGTTTTTATTTAATTTAGTTTGCATTTTAAGTTTATTTAATTAAAATTGTTTATGATCATTAAAGTTTTAAAAAAATCACTTGTATTTTTTTATTCATAATTATTTTTCCCTCTTTAATCTAGTGTACAGCAAAGAAATCTCAGTTATTGAATGTTTTCATTTAATTTAGTTGCATGTAGTATTAGAAATCACTCTTCTATCAAGCCTGTAAGCCTTGGAAATGTGAATCGTTAAATTTCCTTGCGAACGACATTGCTCTATTTTTGTCTGATCCTAAACAGTCTGCCCCTATACTGTTAGATCCTATAAAAGTACAGTTTCTGGATATACAATTAATTGGCAAAAGAGTGAGATCATGTCTTTAGGTGCAGATCTTGATAGAGATTTTTTTACATAACCTTCCTTTTTTTAAAATTACAGACAGTCTTAAGTACCTCTGAATTGTTCTGCCTAGGAACCCCAAACTTTATTTTTACCTGAATTTTATTGAAAAACTGGAAAATCCGAAGATAGACATTAGTAAATGGAGGACCCTCCCTCTTTCCATGATAGGCCGTATTAATGCAATTAAGATGGTTACGTTACCTAGATTTTTATGCCTCTTTTAAGTCCTTCTTTAAAGCAATACATTTCATAATTCTCCCTTTTATTTGGGCATTTAAAGCTCATAGAATATCCAAAACACATTTACAGAAGCCAATAGATAAAGGTGGGCTAGGGCTACTGTTTTTTACATTATTACTGGGCAGCGAATGCCAGGGCCCTTGTCTACTGGCAAGATGATTATAAAGTCAAAATCTCGACTGATACACCAGCCTGATCTCACGAGGAAACGTAAGTATTAGTATTTTCATTTAAGAAAATGTACGATTTTAAAAAGGAGGCATGGCACCTAACCCCAACCTTCATTGGGTGATGAGCAAATCGTACAAATTTGTACAAATTAGATCATACGAATTTATACTAATTAGTTACTAACTGAAAAAGTTACGAATTGCCGTGAGATTGCATTGAATACACTAACACCATTTCACAGCAATTCGTAACTATTTGATTTAGTGGCTAATTCGTACAATTTAATATGATTTGCTCATCATCCAATGACGGTTGGGTTTAGGGGCGAGGTTGGGTGCCACGCCTCCTTTTTAAAATCGTACGTTTTCTTACAACTCAACTCGTACGAATTAGCCACTAAACTGACAAAACATAAAATAATTACGTTTCCTCATGAGATCAGGCTGGATACTCCCCACTGGGTCGCCATTAATTAAGTTGCATGTTTTCCATTTAATCTCAAAGCTGTCATGACTGAACATTTTTATTTAATTTGTGATCATTATTTTTGGATTTCAGTATATTGTTTTCTGTTCATTGTCATTTCTGTCTAGGATAAATAACTGATTCAGTTTAATATTTGTATTTTTTATGTTTTCTATTTATTGTTATTGCTGTCAATTCTGATTATCATGACCCTGAAACTTAATTTGTTTTTTTATTAGATTATTTTTTGTGTGTGTGTTTGTGCCTCAAAAAATACAGATATTAAAACGCATTTCAATTGCTATTTGTTTTTTTTTATGTAGTTTAGTTTGCAATTGAGATTTTGTATTTAATGTCATTAATAATAATAAGATAACAATGAATAATAACCAAATACATGCTTGATTCATATCCCAGACATATGTTTTGTTTAGAATTTTTTTTTTTTTTTTTTTTTTTTTACTGTTTTAATGTGCTATGAAAATGGATAGAGTGAAATATGCCTAAAATGCCATTTTTTATTTAGGATTTCATTTAGTTAAAAAAGTGTTTCCACACACACACACACACACACACACACACACACACACACACACACAC
>CAIGQZ010034910.1:18039190-18051652 GCA_903798205.1 Danio tinwini
CACACACACACACACACACACACACACACACACACACACACACACACTATAATCTGCTGTTTTACTCCACAAAACTCCATATAAAATCCAGAAAAGCCTTTTTTGCACAGGCCTATCTAAAGGGAATAGCCAACTGATGATCAACAGTAAACATTACACATTTGACCTCTTCCCAACAGGGAAAATCATCAACAATCAAGAATGCATGATAATATGCTGTCATGGCTTTGCAATAAAAAAATGTCATTATAATGGAAGTCAATGGGGGCAAAAACAGCCCCCAACATAATGAAAGGGTAGTTTTTTTTTGAAAAATACACAGGTTAAAAAAATTCAACTTTTTTTATTATTCTTTATAGGACTCTGTATTTCATGGAGTTGTTCGTTTCTACCTCCAAGACCATGTTTCAGGAAACTGCGCCACCAAATGCATTTGTATCTCAAGCACTTCTACCACACAAGAGGTCATTGAAACCCTGCTGGAGAAGTTTCAGCATGATGTAAACCTGCAACTTTTCCCATATTCACTCTATGAAGTCATAGAAAATCAAGGTGAGTCCAGGACTAAATTTAGCATACAGTTAAAGTCAGAACTATTAGCCCCCCTGTTTATTCCCCCCCCCAATTTCTGTTTAACGGAAAGAAAAAAGAAATTTCAACGCATTTGTAAACATAATAGTTTTAATAACTCATTTCTAATAACTGATTTATTTGATCTTTGCCATGATGACAGTAAATAATATTTGACTAGATATTTTTAAGATGGTAGTATTCAGCCTAAAGTGACATTTAATTCTTTATAATTATAATAAAAAAATATAATTCTTAATATATATATAATTATATAAATATAAATATATAATTAAATATAATTCTTTATATTTATAATTAAATTAGGCAAGTTATGGTAATTAGGCAAGTTAATGTATAGCGATGGTTTGTTCTGTAGACAATCAAAAACAAATACTGCATAAGGGGGATAATAATGTTGACCTTAAAATGTTTTAAAAAAAAATGTAAAACTGCTTTTATTCTAGCTGATTTATCCAAGACTTTCTCCAGAAGAAAAAATATTATAGGAAATACTGTGAAAAATTCTTTGCTCTGTTAAACATCTGTTGAGAAATATCTGATATATATATATATATATATATAAATATTTTTTTTTTTTTAATCATTTTGGCTTCAACTGTACTTCTGCTCTCAGTCTTTGTTTTCAGCCACTGAATGTTCAGTGTTTTTGTCATTTAGAGGAAAGACGGTTACACCTTTCGGAAATGCCTTTAATGCTTCAACTCAGCTGGAATAAAGACGCTGATGGCCGATTTGTGTTGAGGAATGAGAGTTGTGCAACTTTACAGGTGCGTGAAGTCACTGACATTTGACCATAATCCACAAATACACTGTAGAAAATGCTGGGTTTCACACTATTCCTTCATGTTGTCCCAACTCAAATCGATTAAGGTAACAATTGTTTTTACAAATTTAAGTGGACTGAACATAAAAGGGGGCGGCAAGGTGGCGCAGTAGGTAGTGCTGTCGCCTGACAGCAAGAAGGACGCTGGTTCGAGCCTCGGCTGGGTCAGTTAGCATTTCTGTGTGGAGTTTGCATGTTCTCCCCATGTTGGCGTGGGTTTCCTCCGGGTGCTCTGTTTTCCCCCACAGTCCAAACACATGTGGTATAGGTGAATTGGGTATGCTAAAATTCACCGTAGTATACGAGTGTGTGTGAATGAGTGTGGACGTTTCCCAGTGATGGGTTGCAACTGGAAGGGCATCCGCTGCGCAAAACATATGCTGGATAAGTTGGCGGTTCATTCCGCTGTGGCGACCCCAGATTAATAAAGGGACTAAAACCAAAAAAAAAAAAGAATGAATAAACATAAAACAATTAAGTTGTCCTAAAAAAAACTCAAGAATTGTTGATTCATTCAATCATTTAGTGTCCTTCAGCTTAGTCCTTTATTTATCAGAGGTAACCACAATGGAATGAAACGCCAACTATTCCGGCATATGTTTTACACAGCGGATGCCCTTTCAGCCGCAACCCAGTACTGGGAAACACCCATACACACACATACACTAGGGCCAATTTAGATCATCCAATTTACCTATAGTGCATGTGTTTGGACTGTGGGGGAAACCAGAGCACCCGGAGGAAACCCACACCAACACAGGGAGAACATGCAAACTCCACATAGAAATGGCAACTGGCCCAGCCGAGACTCAAACCAGCGACCTTAATTCTTGCTATGAGGTGACAGTGCTAACCACTGAGCCACTGTGCCTTCCCAATTGTTGATTTAACTCCTTTTTCAGCAAAATCCTTTTTTTGACGGTACACTGTGAAAAACGCTGGGTTCCACACAATCGATTTGTGTTAAGAAAACAGAAAAGGAATTAACTGATTAGTTTTTATAAATTTACATGGATTGATCATAAAACAATTAAGTTATCCCAAAAGAATCTTTGTTTTAGCTCATTTTATAGTTTAAACAAACAGCAAATGTCATTTTTTGAGTGTATGTCTGATAAATATCAGGATTTACAAGCGTGCGATCAATCCTCCTGTTTCAGAATAGCTGTGTGGAAAATAAGGAAAAAGTTGGAGTCATCGAGAACTTCAAAAGGACGTTATCAAGGAAAGAGAAGACAAAAAACAAACCCAAGAAAAGAGACGTCTCTGAATGTAAAGCCTACAGGTTAGGGACCACTTTTTAATGATGAATTTTTGTTTCCAGAAGCTGGTTATGAAGCAATTGTACTTATGTATGAGATATGTTAACAATCATAATCAGTTTAGAATCAATATATTGCATTTAAAATATTAATTAGACTGGATTTGTGTTAGTTATAATTTACTATTTTACAATCAATACAATCTGATCACATTAACAAGTGAATGTTTTGAAAGTTGCCATGTTTTATCACAGTATTACCACATTTAACTCATTTTTTATTATTAATAAAAAAACTGAGCAATTCTTTGAAATTTCTAATTACGCATAAACCGCACCACTGGAAAATTTATTAATTTGTTATATTTATAACTAAATATTTCTCATACACAATCAAATAACAAAACCTAGCTGCTTCGAAGCAATAATTGGTAACATTTTATTTTGATGGTCCATTTGAGTGTTAGTATACTCTCAGAAATAAAGGTACGCAAGCTGTCACTGGCGTGGTACCTTTTCAAAAGGTACACATTTGTACCTTAAAGGACCATATTAATACCTCAATGGTACATATTAGTATCTAAAAAGTACAAAAATGTTCCTCTTTAAATGTTTAGGTACTAATATATACGTTTGAGGTATGGACCCTTTAAGTACAAATGTGTACCATTTGAAAAGGTACCACCCCAGTGACAGCTCGCGTACCTTTATTTCTGAGAGTGTAGACTGTCTGCTAAATGTTAATACTGCTCCTTCAACAGACATTTAACTGACTATAAGAAACTTAGCAAGTACATGTCAACGTACACTATCCTAACCCCAACCTAACAGTCTACTTGCAGTATAATCTAATGAGATTTAATTGGCATGTGGATTCAATGTAACTTAAATTCAACAAACGGACCATCAAAATAAAGTGTGACCAAATAATTATTGTGAAAATCACTTTACAAATAAACTTCAATTAAAGATATAACAAATTTAAACAAATAAATGTGAAAACTAATTCTTACATGTTCTTGTTTATCAGCAAAATTGAGTCTCAAACGTGTATTTGTCCCAAAATGGTTAGATTTCTTATAAATAAATATTGTGAACAAATTCCTAAACTTATGTATTATGATAGACTTAAATAATTCGAAAGGTTTTGTTTCATTTGTAGAAACTGCATTTCTAAATCATTTTTGACTCTTTTTAGTCAAAACAGACAAAATGCATTATATAAGGGTTAAAGTGTAGAGACATTGCAAGTTCATTGCTTTAATAAATATTAAACATATCATAAACCAATAAATATAATAAAAATAGTAACCTGCTTATTTTCACTTCAAGTGTTTAAAAGCAGTCAGTCATAACTTGTGCATTAATATAGTCAAGAATATCTACTTTAAACACCAGTGAAAATTAATGTTGAGATTAATTTAAAGAGATTTAATTGCATTTGCTTGGGAACTGTAAGAATCAAGAAAAAGGAAGGACGCATACTAGCAAATCTTAAATTAAAATGCTAAATCATAATCTAACTTAAGCAAAAACTTAATATACACTGTTAACAATTTTTGTAAATGACACTGTATTTTACTGTAGGATAGTTATGCAGTATGTTACTGTATGTTTTAAAAATGCATTGTGATATTTTACAGTAAATATATGCGATACTGTAAATACATATACAGCAAGATAAATGACACTATAAATGTAAATTGCTGTAATTTAGTAAGTTACTGGCAAACTGCTGCCATTAAATTACTGTAGATTCTACAGGAAATTGTTTACAGTATAATATAGAGTATGTACAATACGAGTATAATGTCAACTTAGGATGGTTATGTAATTGCTAGTGATATAGAGTACTGTGCAAAAGTTTTAGGCCAACACTAAATCTGTTCTTTTACTGATGGTGTGATGGATATATGTAAATGATTACATAATGATCCGCTAATTGCAGTGAAATCCTATTTGGAGGAAGAAAACTGCAGAAAAAAAACACATGAAATGGCCTCCACAGTGTCCAGACCTGATTATTATTGAGTCTGTATGAGATCACCTGGACAGAACAAGAAGGTTAAGACACTCTAAACATAAAGAAGAACTCCGAAAAGTGCTAAAATAAGCCTGATATAACACCACACATTATTTCCTATAAATTCTGTTTGTTTTTAATAAAGAGACTGATTGATTATATATTGTGCAAAAGTCTTAGGCCAACAAAGCTGGTGTAGTGCTTAGGACTTTTGCACAGTTTTGTATAATCATAGCTTTTTGCAAGTTTGCTGTACAGTATTTTAGTCACTGTATGCCTGTTATACTTAACCACAAATCAACATTCAGTATCCCCAAAAAATGAACATATCTTTTCTTTACTGAAGCATTAAACAAGACTCCTTAGAAGTGAAGTGGAATCTCCCCCTCAGCATTTCTTTGAAGGAAAAAGGTACAATAAAATTGCTCAGTTTCATGAAATATGTGCACTTCTCAAGTTCTTCTCAAGTGTATGTCATTAACTTCGTTTTCAGACGAGGACCCTTTCTTGCAATCTGTGATAAACGACATTAACAGCTCCACTATTCACTTCAAGCTCTCGCCAGCATATGTGTTTTATCTGGTCGGACGATTCTTAACAGGCAAAAATTGCCAGAGAAATAAATCCCTCCAACAGACTGAGCAGAAAATCGGCCTGATATTTGAGAAGATTGTGCGGATGATTCAGGATGTCATTCAGGTAAATTAATGTAACTTTATTAATCACAACTGAATTACTTGATTTTTTCCACATACAGCTGAAGTCAAAATGATTCGCCCTCCTATGAATTATTATTATTATTATTATTTTTTATATTTCCCAATGATGTTTATGTGACCCCGCCGGTCCTATGCCACCCAACCTGCTCCGAGCTAGTATCGAACCGGCCACCTTCCGTATGGGGGTCAGTTGCTCCACCAAGGAGGCTAAAGACCATGGCCTCTGGTGTCTGTTACTAGAGCACCTTTAGAGATCAGAGGAGTGAGGTTTACTTGCACAGCACTTACTAGCTGGCCTCCGTTACACTTAACAGAGCAAGGAAATTTTCACAGTATTTCCTATAATATTTTTTCTTCTGAAGAAAGTCTTATTTGTTTTATGTCGCCTAGAATAAAAGCAGTTTTAATTTTTTTTAAAACCATTTTAAGGTCAATATTATTAGCCTCCTTAAGCAATATTTTTATTCAGTTGTCTTCAGAACAAA
Source organism: Danio tinwini (assembly GCA_903798205.1). Taxonomy (NCBI): domain Eukaryota; kingdom Metazoa; phylum Chordata; class Actinopteri; order Cypriniformes; family Danionidae; genus Danio; species Danio tinwini. The sequence goes on from CAIGQZ010034910.1 coordinate 18,045,096, forward strand.
CCATCATGACTTGCCTTTTTACCCAAACTTGCCTAATTAACCTAGTTAAGCCTTTAAATGTCACTTTAAGCTGAATACTAGTGTCTTGAAAAATCTCTAATCAAATATTATTTACTGTCATCATGACAAAGATAAAATAAATCAGCTATTAGAAATGAGTTATTATAACTATTATGTCTGGAAATGTGTTAAACAAATCTTCTTTCTCTTAAACAGAAATTGGGGAAAAAATAAAGGGGCTAATAATTCTGACTTCAACTGTATATAATATGCTGAAATTAAATAATTCATTATATCATACTTGTAACCAGGGCCCGGTTTTTCAAAAGTAATCCACTAGGATTTTGGATAACGGATTGGATCAAATCTTGAAAATGAGTTTTATAAAAGAAAAAACGGATTACATAATCAGATTAGATCTCGTAATCCAATCTTGGTTTTGATCCAGATCAAACCTTTAGTTTGGGTTTTTGTAGGATTTGGATCACTTTGATTTAAAAAATCTGGATTTAATTGATCCCATTCTAAATGGTGGATTCAGCGTGGATTTCATGCCCAAAATGTAATGAAAACTTAAAAAATTTATCAAATAATACTATATTTGGATCATGCAGCAGTATCTTACAAGAGATCATATTTATTCATAAGGTTTTAATTGTATTTGTTTATCCATCTGGTATAGGCTTTAACGTATTCAGCCTTTCAGTATAGGCCTACAGCAAAGAGGAAAGAGTTTGGCCTCATGAAATAATCCCCCAAACAGCTGTCAAAATTGACCAAAAACAATACATTTCATTCTGTCACTAATTAAAATATATAAACTCATCACAATGAAAAATATTTTGGTTTTTCGAATATTTATTAGTGATGCATGCAATGAAAACAGAATAACCAAATAAAAAAAACAAAGAATGGCAATCACTGATTTCTGAAATCATTTTCAACAATTGCTGAAAGAGACTGAAAGGGCAGAAGCACAGCTTCATCTAGCAGAGGAACAACTGACTCTGACCAAACTGCAGCAAACCAAGGCCAGACTTGAGATTCGCCTCCTAAAGGCTACGCTCAGACAAGCTGGTCTCTCCACATCAGATGAGGAAGTCTAAAATTATTGTGGAGTTTTTGGCATTAAGTCTTTTTTATTATTCAATACATCTATATTTGAAACTATTTTTAGTTTTTAGTTTTATTTTTTTTATGTGTGTGTTTTCATTTCAAATAAAATAAAGTTCTTTTGACCTCACACTGGCTATTCTACTTGTTGCTCTTTGAATATCTATAGTTCTTCATTGTGATTTCCTATCCTGTTTGAGCACTGGTTATCCAGATTTAGTGATCCTGAAAAGTTCCTATACAGATCAGATTGATCCAATCCTATGTTGCTTTGAAAAACTGGCTCAAAAAGTAAGCTTGGTTACATGATCACGGATCGCAGAAAAAGGATTACTAAATCTGGATCAATTTTATCCGGATTAAACCTTTTGAAAAATCGGGGCCAGGGTGTGCCGCTGACAACAGAGTGTGGATCGACATGCAGGTTTAATGAGAAAGTCAGGCAAGCAATGGTCAACTCAGGGGCAAACTGATGTAAACAGGCAGTCTAGAATCGTAGTCAAGTAACAGGCAAGAGATCAGAATTCTGGCGGCAGGCAGGGATGAACAGAATAACAAGGCGAGGGTAAACACACGGCAAAACAAGACAAAGGAAACGCGTTGTAATGTCAAAGGCTGTAAACAAGACTTGGCGACTGGAGTGAGTGTATGTGCTGCTTATATACTGTGTGTAATCAGTCCTTGACAATCATCTGGTGGTGTGTGTGCAATCAGTCAAGATGGAGGAACATGTGTGTGTGAGCGGAGTGTATGTATGGCGATGTAGTCCATAAAAAGGCAGATTTGTAGTCCATAAGCTATTGTGCCTGTTTACCAGCGATCTATAGAGTCAAGATCGCTGGTGATCATGACAATAATTCACAATAATGAACATGCACAATATTGATATCATTGGCACTTCAAAATACTATGAACAATAATTTATTATTTGAAATTTTAGAGTGTCTTTTAGGAATTTATTCACACCAAATGAGATATGTTTGATAAAATATGGTTCAATATTCAGCACAAAATTATGAAGGCTTTATGGCTTTATATATATACACATATATATATACATTTATATATATATAACACTTTACTTGAAGAGGGTGTTTAGAAGACTGTTTAAAAGGGTAATGATTCGCACTCATCAAATATTTACTTTGTGTTGTTTTTATTTTTACATTCTACGGGTGAAATGACATAACTGAGCAAATGACACCTAACAACAGTTGTTATAAGCGTGCATAAAATTATGATTATAAAGGATTTATGACCGTCTTCTAAACACCTGCGTAAAATAATGAAATTTGCCCTGCGCGCTCGCGGTTTTTAAGGAAACTTTTTGGTGCGTTAATCAAGTCAATATTATTGTTCAAAAGGGTAATGATTCGCACTCATCAAGTATTTACTTTGTGTTGTTTTTATTTTTACATTCTACGGGTGACTCAGAAAACACAAACGTTTCGGCACAATGCCTTCCTCAGTGTGTAACACAATCCCCTTACTCCACCCCTTTATCCCACAGTCAATCACATTGCGTCACTAGATGACCACTCCAAAACACTCTCATTTTCATTTCGACATTCCATAATTAACCCCATAGGGACTATTTACCTTCATATTCAATTATCAATTATCATCATATGTCAAGTGTACATCAACACATTATAAATTCGACAGTCTATAACATAAAAAAAATACATTTGACAATCATTTGAATATGAAGGTAAATAGTCCCTATGGGGTTAATTATGGAATGTCGAAATGAAAAGGAGATGGTTTTGGAGTGGTCGTCTAATGACGCAATGTGATTGACTGTGGGATAAAGGGGTGGAGTAAGGGGATTGTGTTACACACTGAGGAAGGCATTGTGCCGAAACGTTTGTGTTTTCTGAGTCACCCGTAGAATGTAAAAATAAAAACAACACAAAGTAAATACTTGATGAGTGCGAATCATTACCCTTTTGAACAATAATATTGACTTGATTAACGCACCAAAAAGTTTCCTTAAAAGCCGCGAGCGCGCAGGGCAAATTTCATTATTTTACGCAGGTGTTTAGAAGACGGTCATAAATCCTTTATAATCATAATTTTATGCACGCTTATAACAACTGTTGTTAGGTGTCATTTGCTCAGTTATGTCATTTTAAATGCAAAGTTAACTTGACCTAAGCAAAAAAATTACAACCAGTCTTTGATATGAGGCCATTCAATGGAACAAACTGTATTTGTCATTAAAATGTCTCAATAAGAGTAACATTTCTCTGTCAAATAATTTTTAAGAGCATCATTAATATTTAAGGACATTTTAATGACAAATTCAGCTTGTATCGCTGTTGTTGAGGTCAAACAAAAATAATAATGACAGTGTTATGAAATTCATTACATGTTTATAACTGCTTCATGACAGAATTTTGTGTCTTGGTAATGTCAAGTTGTCATGACAAAGACAAAAACAGGTTGTGATGTATTTGTTTATGTTAAGTTGTCATAACAAACAATGTCATCTTTGCATTTAAAATGTCATCATTGAGCGAATGACACTTAATAACAGTTGTCATAAGCATGCATAAAATCTCATTCACATTGTCATGTCATGATTATAAAGGTTTTATTACAGTTTTATGAACACCCCTTCAAGTAAAGTGTTTTCTTTATTTTCAAACATTTCCAGATGTTTAATCTGGTCTCCGACATGGAAAATTCTGTGACTATTTATAATCTCTTTTGTTAATTTCTGTTTGATAAAGCTCTGTTTGTTAGCATCAGTTCATTAAAGTAAAGTATATGTAAACAAATACTATACAATTTGATTTACAGTCATAAGCCTATTTCCATGTTTCGTTCTCTTGCAGAAACAGAGGAACATTGCGGTGTCTCTTGCTTTCTGGATGGCTAACGCGTCTGAGCTGCTGAACTTCATCAGACGGGACAGAGATCTGTGCTGCATCACAGTGCAGGCTCAAAACACCCTCGCTCTGCTTGTGCAGACGGCTTTCAGGTGTGATAAAAGCACATCTGCTTTGAGATGTTTACAGCATTTTGAATGTTTAATGACGCATGAATGTTTCCTCAGGTATCTGTCACATCGGCTTCAGGTTGAGCTTGAAAATCAATTACCTGCATTCTTTGCTGATGGAAAAAAGGAAAGCGCTCAGGCAAAAGAAATAGGTAAAATGTTTAGCAATTGCTAAATTTATGTATAAATCAAGTCCTTGCATTCACTCGAAAATGTATTTTTGCTGCTTGTTCAGACTACTCATGTAAAATGAGCCGAAACCACACAATTCTTGAGGTCTTTTGGGACAACTTAATTGGTTTATAATCAATCAACTTAACTTAAAGTTAACTTAATCGATTTGTGTTGGGACAACATGAAGGAATTGTAATGTAAAAAAGTAGAATGTGTGTGTTTATATAGCGCATTTATTGCGTATGTGTGCTAGGGTTGGGCTGATAGACGATGCCATCATCCATCGCCGATGGCCAATAAACTTGACGATGCTGAGCCGGCATCGCACTCCATCGCCTGCCCCACATTTTTATTGATATATAACTTATTATTTGCATGTCATCTTAATAGCAATAACACAGCTTTTCATGGGCTGTGTTAAATTTTACATATAGCTGCCGTTTGCACGGCTGACAGCATTGTGAGGATTAAATAAAGGATTATACATCACCTCTTTCACTTAAATTGTATAGATTCAGTGGCAAACGCTGTTACCTGCAAACCCCGTCCCACAGACTTTACAGTAAATGGCTTTAGTTATTTTCATAGCGGACTTAAAGCAGCTGGAACTCTTTTATCCACTCCTGGAAACATGTAAATGGTGGATTAACATTCACCGCATGATCACTAATAAGACGTGCCATTATTAGTAACTTTAGGTAGTTTCTAAAACAAAATTGTCAGTGTTATTTTCATTCTGTCATCTTCAGTGCTGCACATTTTCACGGTTGTAGCTCCTGTCATCTAAAGGCAGAAGGCATTGACTGGGTGATTGACAGCTAATATTAACCAATCCATTCACATTCAGTTCTAAAGCAGTGGACCAATAAGAAGAGCACAAAGGCGGGGCAAGCATTGCAGCCTTTTTTTTTACTTCAGCATGTTCACATAACAACTGTTTCAATCTGTTCCTGAGCGCTGCGTTTGGGGTCTTTAGGTGCAAAGATGCATTCTGCATAAATGTCTTCTAAAAAAGAGCAAGAAAACTGCTAATTTACGGATATTTTTTACAGTGTGAACTATTACTTAAACATGAACAATATCTAAAACTATTTTGATATCTTAATAGAAAATATTGAAAAAAAAGTTAGGAAAGAGGTGGCTTGGTGATTTGGCACTGTCGCCTCACAGCAAGAAGTTCGCTGGTTCGAGTCCCGGCAGGACCAGTTGGCATTTCTTTGTGGAGTTTGCATGTTCTCCCCGTGTTTGCGTGGGTTTCCACCGGGTGCTCTGGTTTCCCCCACAGTTCACACATGCGGTACAGGTGAATTGAATAAGCTAAATTGGCCGCAGTGTATGAGAGTGTGTGTGAATGAGTGTGTATGGGTGTTTCCCAGTACTGGTTTGCGGCTTGAAGGGCATCCGCTGTGTAAAACATGCTGGATAAGTAGGCGGTTCATTCCGCTGTGGCGATCCCTGATGAATAAACAGGCTAAGCCGAAGGAAAATGAATGAATGTATGAGTGTGTGTGTAAATGTGAGAGTGTATGGGCATTTTCCAGTACTGGGTTGCAACTGGAAGGGCATCCGCTGTGTAAAATATATGCTGGAATAGTTGGCGGTTTATTCCGCTGTGGCGACCCCAGATAAATAAGGGACTAAACCGAAGGAAAATGAATGAATAAATAAACATTTAACACATTTTAATGTTTTTAATCATTTTTATTCTTTATTGTTTTTATTTTTTTACACTTTTTCCTTTTATTCTTGTTCATGGAAATCACTTTGAATTACCATTGTTTATGAAATGTGCTATATAAATAACCTTGGCAGGTGCATTCAAAACTTTCAGTTTTGGCCCAGAATTTCCATTTCAGTGCGTCCCTAATGGCTTGTTTCCACTGACTGGTACAATATGGTTTGGTACGGCTCACCTTTATCAGACTTGCGTTTCCACTGCTAAAAGGGTACCAATGGTACTCTTTTGGTGGGCGTGGTGTGCGTCAGGAAGTTGCAGTCGACGTCATTTTCGCTCGCTTTAAGTAAAGCTGTACGGGTCGCTCACATATCATATGAGAAGCACTTCTCACAAAACAGATGCTTTACACACATAAATACTTGTGTATAAAGGTTTATTACTAACTTTTCTATGAACATGAGTTGATTATAACTGCAGATCAATGACGGTGCGAAATAGCCTACTGTAACGACTGCAATTATATAAAATAAATAAATAAATGAACATTTATGAACACATACAGACCCTTACAGTCTCAGATATGTTACC
>CAIGQZ010034910.1:18083077-18099180 GCA_903798205.1 Danio tinwini
CTGTAAAATAACAGACATTAAATTACAGAAATTTACTGTAAAATAACGGGCGTAAATTACAGAAATTTACTGTAAAATAACGGGCGTTAAATTACAGAAATTTACTGTAAAATAAAGGGCGTTAAATTACAGAAGTTTACTGTAAAAAAGCGGGCGTTAAATTGCAGAAATTTACAGTAAAATAACGGGCGTTAAATTACAGAAATTCACTGTAAAATAACGGACATTAAATTACAGAAATTTACTGTAAAATAACGGGCGTTAAATTGCAGAAATTTACTGTAAAATAAAGGGCGTAAATTACAGAAATTTACTGTAAAATAACGGTCGTTAAATTACAGAAATTTACTGTAAAATAACGGGCGTTAAATTGCAGAAATTTACTGTAAAATAACGGGCGTTAAATTACAAAAATTTACTGTAAAATAATGGGTGTTAAATTACAGAATTTTTCAGTAAAATAACGGGTGTTAAATTACAGAAATTTACTATAAAATAACAGGCGTTAAAGGGTGGATTTGTTTTACAGTGCAAATAACCAAATTCAAATGAATGTACTTAAAAGGGATAGTTCACCCAAAATTTTAAATGTGTACCTACCTTTAAGTGGTTTCATACCTTTCTGAGTTTTATTTTCTTTAGTCAAAAGCAAAAGTAAATATATTGACGAAGCTGAAAACCTGTTACCCTTGACTTCCATAAGAAAAACAAAAACTATGGAGGTCAATGATTACAGGTTTCCAGCTTTCTACATAATATCTTCATTTGTGTTTAACAAAAGAAAGAAACTCACACAGGCTTGGAACAAGTAAAGGCAGAGTAAAAGATGGCAGAATATTTTTGTTTGAGGGAACTGTCGCTTTAATAATCATTGTATCCACACAGAAACAGGCACATTCTCAGGATGACCTGCGGAGTGCAGGGAAAGGACGCCCTCTAGTGGACAAACAGAAGTACTTGAAGAAACAGCCAGAAGTGAGCAAATGGATCAGTCTTGCAACCATCAGCCCAATAAACTCCAATTTCTCCAGCATGGGACAAAGAAATGAGCTCTGGAAGATCCCGACAGCCGCCCAGTCTGTGCCTCTGTCACAGCCGAAGCGACTGGACGTCCCGTATTTACTGCAAAGCAACAAACCTTCATTCAGCACCTTCCGCCAGCCTGCAGACAGCAGAATTACACCACAAACACAGCATCTGTATCAATGCTTTGGTGCTTCAGCGTCTCAGAGCAAGGTATTTATATTAGTTTTGCATTTTCTAAACTAGTTTTGATTTCAACATTATTTTCTTAAAGGTCCCATGAAATTAAAGTTTTTTAGATGTTAGTATTGCTTGTTTTTAGGATATATCTATAAGCTAATGCGCACCAAAAAGGAGGTTTGTCACCACCGCCTAAATGGATTAATGGTTTTATTTACGTCACCTCATACTTCAGTTTCTCATCAAATCTTCTGACCAATCAAGCGCTCTCTAGTATCTGACATGCCCCGCCCCCTTCAAGACGCTTCTCATTTGCTCTTCATTTGCTGTGCTTGAGCTCAACCCCTCTCACTGGCAGAGCTGTGATAAAAACAAAATGATATTGGATGTTTTTTAAAGGGGAGGAGCTGTTTTTGCAAGGCAAATGTGACCGGATACATGTTAATATCCACTGCTGAATGGATATCTGCATAGGCGGAGGGTGAACAAACTCCAGGGTAAAGGCTAATATATCCGCTACCCTTTAGTGCATTTAAAAAGATTTGACAAAAAAGAGGTTTTAACAAAAGCTCCGCCTATCAACAAACGTCGATTATATTCAACACACATTAGATTATTTGATTAAACTAACCCACTAATCTATATAATAATAATAATAATAATAATAATAATAATATATTATAGGCGATGTGGTGGCGCAGTAGGTAGTACTGTCATCTCACAGTAAGAAGGTCGCTGGTTTGAGCCTCGGCTGGGTCAGTTGGCGTTTCTGTGTGGAGTTTGCATGTTCTCCCCGCTTTCGCGTGGGTTTCCTCTGGGTGAATTGGGTAGGCTAAATTGTCCATAGTGTATAAGTGCATCCACTGCTTAAAACATATGCTGGATAAGTTGGCGGTTCATTCCGCTGTGGCGACCCCAGATTAATAAAGGGACTAAGCCAAAAAGAAATTGAATAAATGAATATTATATTATATTATATTAATGGTAGCCTTCTGTCTAACAAACAAAGATGTGTTTTGACATGGCAGTCAATATAAATAATAGCCACTGCCCTACCTTATGCAGCAAAATCCTCCTTTTAGACCTGCCATTATAAGCGTTAATGTTGTCTTTGTTGTTTAGTCCTGTGGTTATGTCACTTTCGATATGCAGCCAGGGGCGAGGCCAGAAATTTTAAAACATTTTTTGAGTATCCAACCCTTTTGCAAAAACAAATAAATTGCAGAAACATGTCAAGAATCCGAAATCATTCACTTTTTCACGAGGCCAGTAAAAAACTAAACTTGTAATTCAGCAATAAATATATAAATATAAGCATTTTTAAACTGTGATTCGGATACTGAATTTATTTATTTTTTATTAAGCTATAAACAACAAAAAGACAATGAAAATATGACAACATAAACCAGGTGTTTATTTGCGTTATTACGGGCTGTGGTAAGCTTATTGGCAATTAAATTAGAGGCAATTATTGCAGAGTAACGGTGATCCAGTAGCCATTAGCGAGCGTGAGTAATTGTTTATTTAAATTAGATTTATATTATTTTAAAATACAAACTAAAACATAATTAAAAACATATCTTGACTTCGTGACATTATGCTGCATTAATCAACCCTGTAGAAAACACTTTGCAGAATTACAATGCAAAATCATTATCTGCAAGTAGGTGGGGCATACAGATCAGTAATGATGACCAGTGAAGAATGTAGAACAGTAAACGGCACCGTTATAAGTTTTAAATGCAACCAAATAATCTATAAGCCTACATTTGATTAAATAAGGTGAAGTACAATTATACTGAATTAAGCCTTTTTATGAAAACTTAAGTTTATGCTTAAGAACTGCAAATAAGCAGTGTTCTAAATAAGCCCACTCTTAAAAAACGCATATAAATAAATAAATAACACATACTTTCACATTACTTTCCTTAAACAGTAACACATTTAGCTACTTTTTAAGTGACTTTAGATTGTAATGTAGGCCTATTACTTTTCCCCAACACTGCAAATAAAATCAACATATGTCCTGTTTTATTTTTCAGACCTTTGAAATGTTATACTCCAAACGATCGCCTAAACAAGATTACTACACTAGGCTAGACTACTACGTTACAATGAAACTACCAATTTCATTTAATGCTGAAAACAAGTTAAAGCAGAGTAATATATTATTATACCTCTTTCGTAATACTCATTTGTCATTTTATTGACAATTTGTTTATTTTATGTCCTTGACCAGCAAATCAGAATAGTCCGCTGGCCAGCACTTTTGGTTTAGTTTTCAAAGCTGCTGCAAACTCCAATAATAAACAGCACTCATCAGTGCAAATGCAGGGTTGGACAGTTCCATTTTTGTGCGGAGGGGGACTTTAAATTTGATTGACAAACTTACAATAATTAAAGTGTTCTGTTAATCAGCAACATTAAATTACTTTCATATTCCGCCTTACACCTGTTAAATATTTTCAATGCAGTTAAGGTAGGTTTTTTTTTCAAGTCTTATAGTTTGGACTCAATCAGTTTAGGGCGGAATAATAATAAAAATAGCAATAATATTTAGTATTGTACACACTGTAAAAAAAAATCCGTAATTTTCTTTACTGTAAAATAACGGGCGTTATATTACAGAAATTTACTGTAAAATAACGGGTGTTAAATTACAGAAATTTACTGTAAAATAACGGGTGTTAAATTACAGAAATTTACTGTAAAATAACGTTTGTTAAATTACAGAAATTTACTGTAAAATAACGGGTGTTAAATTACAGAAATTTACTGTAAAATAACAGGCGTTAAAATGCAGAAATTTACTGTAAAATAACGAGTGTTAAATTATAGAAATTTACTGTAAAATAATGGACATTAAATTAAAGAAATTTTCTTAAATTTAAATTTCTGGTGAATTACTGTAATTCAACCTGTTATTTTACAGTAAAAATCCATTAAAAAATTACGGGCGTTAAATTACAGCAATTTACTACCACTACTACAGTTTTTCTTTGCTGCTATCTCTGTGGTCTCTGCAGGGGGAGGCTAAGCCTTCCCCAGCCTTACACACGCTCCACCTATGGATATACGTTATGTTAATGTACAAAATAAACCTGATTTAACGTCCACAAACCGGGATTGAAGCGTCTTCTTTTATAATTGTACTACTGACACGCTGCAGTGGTGATAAAGCTGAAGTAAATCACTGTAATTCATTACAAACATGCACTGTTTTATAAACAAATTTTAGACTTGTAAAACTCACTCTTGATCACATTTGATGATGATCTTTTAATCCCAGTTGCTTTGCGCACGTCCTGTCTTGTTGATATGATTATACGCATTACTACAGATACATGTTAATACGCGGCTATCAATCAATTCGGTGGGTGGGGAAACTGCACTCTTACATCACGTTGCGGCGGGCCTCAAAATGGGAGAGATTTTGTTCCAATTTTAATGTCAGGAAATTAAAAAAAAGAGACTTGTTGTGTTTCTATTACGCCAATATGACTGTGGACACACTATACCTACACACAATCCTGTCCAAACAGCTTACAAAAGATGATTTTCATCATGGGTGCCCTTTAAATCTGGAAATGATTAATATTTTTGCTAATTATTGTTTTATTTCAGTTAGTTTTTCAGTGACTGTTGCTAGTTTTAGTTTATTAATTTATTGTGCTTTCTTTTATTTCAGTTAACGAAAATCTATTTTGACCAATAGTTTTAGTATTCGTTCACTAAAATAAGTTTGTCTCAGGGTCAGCAGGTACTCAAGAAAAAAGCAGTCGCCTTCCAGCCGTCCGTGAAGAATATCACACCCTCACAGTGTTTAAGTGTTAATAATCCTGAGCAGAAAGTAAAGCTGCTGACCTCAGAGCTGCTGGAAAAGGAAGTGCAGCATCTACAGGCTAAAGTGCAGCTCAGTCTGGAGGACAGCGAGCGTCTGCACAGACTCTCTCTAGAGCTGCAGTTCCAGAGGAGAATCCAGGACTTCCAGCAGATCACTGATGATGATGAAGACGAGGAGATCCATGCTGTAGCAGGACACAACAGCTTTCAGGCAGAAAGTGATGCTGTGGTGAGTTGACTCTTCTAAAGGATAAAAATGTGTTTGCAGATATTTAATAAACATGCTAAGTTAATACTAATGTTATGTTGGCAAGGCAAGTTTATTTATATAGCACATTTCATACACAGTGGCAATTCAAAGTGCTTTACATAAACAGGAATAAAAGAGACAAGTATAGGAAAATAAGAAAACAAATAAAAAAAATGATTAAAATGTGTTAAAACCGGTTATAAAAGAATAAAAAATAAAAGAAAGACACAATAGTGCGATCTGTTGGACGTAGCACAGTGCTCATTCAGTAAAGGCACAGCTAAACAGATGTGATTTTAGTCTTGATTTGAATGTGCCTAATGTTGGAGCACATCTGATCATTTCTGGAAGCTGATTCCAGCAGCAGGGGGCGCTGTTAGTAGCTGAAGGCTGATTCACCCTGACTGAACTTTTGGAATTTCTAGTTTATATGATCCTAGAGATCTGAGTGATCTGTTAGGTTTGTATTCAGTGAGCATATCTGTAATGTATTGAGGTCCTAGACCATTTATTGATTTATAGACAAGTATTAATACTTTAAAATCTATTCTGAATGTAACTGGGAGCCAGTGTAGAGACCTGAGGACAGGTGTGATGTGCTCTGACTTCCTACTTCTGGTCAGAATCCTGGCTGCAGCGTTCTGGATGAACTGCAACTGTCTGACTGTCTTTTTGGGAAGGCCAGTAAGGAGGCCATTACAGTAATCCACTCTGCTGCTGATGAAAGCATGAACAAGTTTCTCTAAGTCTTCACTGGAAACAAAGCATCTGATTCTTGCAGTGTTTTTGAGATGATAGTATGCTGATTTACTAATCACTTTGACATGACTATTGAAACTCAGATCTGACTCCAGAGTCACACCAAGATTCTTGACCTTATTTTTTTGTTGTTTGACCTTTAGAGCCAAGGTACGCATTCACCTTGAGAACCTCATCTCTGTTCCTAAACACAATGACTTCAGTTTTCTCTTTGTTTAACTGTAGTCAATTGTTCATTTCATCAATGCATTGGCAGAGGGTGTGAATGGGGCTGTAGTCATTAGGCAGTAAGGCTAAGTAGATCTGAGTGTCATCAGCATAGCTGTGGTAGGAGATTTTTATTTTTTTCTCATTTAATAGGGATGTTTTCATCTACTCTGGGGTGATTTTGAGTCGTTATTTGGCCACAACTGTGTTTGTGTTTCAGCAAATGGAATGATATTTGATGACAACTATTATTTTGATAAATATTTTGTGCTAATGTTTTGCAAACTCAACAATACACTCTGGGCAAACTGACTACACTTTGGTTATGTTGGTGGCTGTTTTTGCCCCGTTGATTTTCATTATAATCACATTTTTTTATTGCAAAGCCTTGACAGCACACTGTAAAATCTGTTACTTAACCATTTCTGTATTTTGTGATTCACAAATGTTTTCTGTTCATTTACGCTTGTGAATTGCATTATGGGATGTTGATCTCTGCTCTGTCGACTTTTGATGTTGAAAATGCAACAGTTTAACAAAGACACTTTTATTGACATTTTAGTAGTTTCAGATAATACAATGTATAAGAAATAATATTTAGAGAAATAAACCTGGGGCAGCACGGTGGCAATCACAATCGCTTCACAGCAAGAAGGTCGCTGGTTCGAGCCCTGGCTAGGTCAGTTGGCATTTCTGTGTGGAGTTTGCATGTTCTCCCCTTGTTCGTGTGGGTTTCCTCTGGATGCTCTGGTTTCCCCCACAAGTCCAAAGACATGTGGCTATATAGTCAGTTGTGTGTGTGTGTGTGTGTGTGTGTGTGTATATGGATGTTTCCCAGTGATGGGCTGCAGCTGGAAGGGCATCCGCTGCGTAAAACATATGCTGGATAAGTTGGTGGTTCATTCCGCTGTGGCCACCCCAGATTAATAAAGGGACTAAGCCAAAAAGAAAATGAATGAATGAATGAATGAAATATGTCTGTAAAATAACTGAAAATGTACTGGCGGTTTATTACAAGGTTTCTAAAAGCGTAATATACAACACCAACCCAGACAATACATCACTTTAAACTATTACAAAACATAATAAAAGTCCCTTTTTTGTGATAAAGTTTTTATTGATTTTACATGTGAGTGGTCACAGCATCTTTACAATTTTCTTTCAATGAACAAAACAAGACCCACTCCTCAACGCTCCCAGCCCACCCAGAAAAACAACCACCCCTTCCCCCGCGGTGCCAAAGTCCATGCTATCCCACAAATAGCATTGCAATCAAGACAAATAACTAACAGAAAAAAATAAATAAAAATAAAAGTCACTTAAAAAAAAGAAAAAAAAAAGTGGGCAGCAGAGGCTCAGTGTTTAGCACTGTCGCCTTACAGCAAGAAGGTCACTGGTTTGAGTCCCGGCTGGGCCAGTTGGCATTTCTGTGTGGAGTTTGCATGTTTTCCCCGTGTTGGCCTAAGTTTCTTCTGGGTGCTCCGGTTTTCCCCACAGTCCAAAGACTATGTGAATTGGAGGAACTAAATTGGCCGTGGTGTATGAGTGTGTGTGTGTGTAAATGTGAGTGTATGGGTGTTTCCCAGTACTGGGTTGTGGCTGGAAGGGCATCCGCTGCGTAAAACATATGTCAAAATAGTTGGCGGTTTATTCCGCTGTGGCGACCTCTGATAAATAAGTGACTAAGCCGAAGGGAAATGAATGAATGAATTTAGCAAAGACTCCTGAAAAACATTCAACTGTTAAATAATAATAATAATAAACATTTTGTGAACAGCAAATCAGCGTATCAAAATGATTTCTGAAGGATATTATATCTGACTGGTGTAATGATGTTAAAAATTCAGCTTTGAAATTGCATAAATAAATTACTTTAAATATATTTAAATAGAAATCAGTTACTTAAAATCTTAAAAATCTTGACATTTTTTTTTATTATTGAAGCACATTTATGCATAGACTCATTTTATCAATATAATTTTAGCGTAACTGTGAGAAGACAGAGCGTCCCGCTGACCAGCAAAATGAAGGCTTTTCTGAAGAGGACAGGCTGGAAGGTACAGTCGATCAGATTCAATCACTGATTATTATTGGGTTAGACTTAAAAAGGTTTTCTAAAATTGATTTATGTATCTTCAGATGGAGGATCTACAGGAAACCACATAAAGTTTACATCTGAGTGAGTGCACACTAATTCTCTATCATTTTAACTGTCTAATACAAGAAAGCTGAACTTGGCTTATATATAAAGAGTTTATTAGCAGTTTTTTTTGCAGATGATTATTTTTCAGCACCCTTCAAGTCACAATATAAAAAAGAAAATTACTTTAAAACTACTGGTTTTAGTACTTGTAATAAATCATGCTTTTAGGTATTCCACAACACAAAAACTGTAAAAATATCTGAAAAATAAATCAAATAAAATAGATTTAAATGTAAATTAAAAAATAAAGTATTCATATGAACTCTAACATTGTGGGAACATTTTGCATCTTCAAGATAAATCTAGCATCTTGAGCTAAAGCACAACTTTTTTTAAGTGTTTAGAAAGTTTAACTTCAAGTTAAACAACAGGTAGAAACAGAATCAAATGTTTCCAATTAATATTTTTTTTCTCATTAGTTGCATTAGTTTACATTAATAAAGGATTCACTTGACTGACAATTACACATTTTGTTGCACTGCATATCATTCAATTTCAGGGAAAATTAGATTAGATTAGATTCAACTTTATTGTCATCACACATGTACAAGTACAAGGAAACGAAATGCAGTTTAGGTCTAACCAGGAGTGCAATAGCAGCAAGTGCAGGATACAGGTATAAGTTATAAAGTGCAGTTATAGAAAAACTATGGTGATATTTACAAATGGATGTGCTATGAACATTATATACAGGTTGTGTTAGCTATGAACAGATTTACAATAGATGGATAAATGTACAGGTTGCTATTAATAATCAGAGGTGTGCAGATAGATAAACATAATTACAAATGTATATGTACAGTGGGTGTGCACATAATTACAAGTGTACATGTGCAGTAGGTATGTACAGTTCAAATAAATGAATCAGTGCAATGAATATGTGCAAATTTTAAATGTGCAAATGTAAGTAGTGCAGTGATTATGATGAGTCTGAGTTATGAGGAGAGTGGGGGGTGTATTAGGGGGGCAAAAAGTCAGTGGGGGCAGAGTTCAAAAGGGAGACAGCTCTGGGGAAGAAGCTGTTCTTTAGTCTGCTGGTTATTGTCCAGGGGAGCCTGAAGCGCCTGCCAGAAGGCAGGAGAGAAAACAGTCTGTGAGCAGGGTGAGAGGGATCTTTAAGAATACTGCGTGCTCGGCGCAGACAGTGTTTCCTCTGGATGTCCTCTATGGCTGGCAGTGTGGTCCCTGTGATGCGTTGGGCAGTTTTCACCACCCGCTGCAGCGCCTTACGCTCCGCAACAGAGCAGCTTCCATACCAGACTGTGACACAGTTCGTCATGATGCTTTCTATTGTGCAGCGGTAGAAGTTCACCAAGACGGCTGATGACAGCTGGTTCTTCTTAAGTTGCCTTAAGAAAAATAGGCGCTGGTGAGCCTTCTTGACCAGGCTGGAGGTGTTGGTGGTCCAGGAAAGGTCTTTGGAGATGTGGGTCCCCAGGAACTTGAAGGATGAGACAGGCTCGACAGCCATCCCATTGATGTGGATGGGATCATGTGAGCCTGTTCATCCCTTCCTGAAGTCCACAATGAGCTCCTTGGTCTTGTCGAAAATGAGTGGAATATGCTTGTAATGCACACACAACTCTGGAATATATATTTCTTTATAAATTGATTAGTTTTTCACTTGATTAGTTTACTTTTTTACTAGTTTACTTAAAGACCAAAGCAGTGATGAAGAATAAAATACTTATTAAATTAGCCAATCAATCAATCAATCAGTCAATAATAACTATATCTGACATTTAATTAAAAATTATTCTGACAGCCCGGTAATGATTAGCAAGATATTTTTACAGTATTTAACTCATCTTTGTTGATATTACCTAATAAGAATAAAATCTGTTTGGTGTTAGTTTGTGTCAGCTGTCTATTAAATATTTGTAATAGATTTTGAATAATCTGTTTATGTTGATTTGATGCTTTAGAATTTGTGTGCGGTGACTAATATAGTTTTACTAACATTAACAAATAAACACTTTATTTGTGATAATTACCAATACAAGCACTATTCTGAACCACCTTTCTGACAACTTCAAACACTAGGCTTTTAGAAAGCCATGTAATATTACATTGTAATCAGACATTAATTTTTTTATTTTACAGTGAAGTAAACCACAAAGGTTTTCAAACACGGCGGGCCCCAGAAAACCTGACGTTTAAGGAGCGTCAGCGGCTGTTTTCTTTTCCAGTGGTCACTTCAGGAAATGTCAAAGTGTCCTGAGGAAATTGCAAATCAACTAGATTTTTTTTTTTTGTGGAAGCTACTTGTCCATTAATTTTAGTAGACTGTAAATAATTTAATTCATGATTTTTCACACCCATGCATGTAGTATAATTGTATAGACATTAAAGGGGACCTATTATACTTCTTTTTACAAGATGTAAAATAAGTCTGTGATGTGCCTAGAGTCTGTATGTGACGTTTCAGCTCAAAATACCACACAGATAATGTTTTATAACTCTTTGAAACTGACCCTTTTAGGTTTGATCCTAATTGTGTTATTTTGGTGACTGTCGCTTTAAATGCAAATGAGATTGTGATCTCTTCAAAAGAGGGTGGAGCTACAAACTCCTGTGTGTCAGCATAGTGGCAGATTCAAAAACGAGACTAAAATCCTATGCTAATGTGGGGGAGATGATCACAAATGGGCGGGGCTTTCCCCCTCTAATGACATGTACAAAGGGAGAATGTCAATCAAAGTGCAGACTGTTTTTATCAAGTGTCATCACTTAGTAGATCACAACCAGTAGAAGCTGGTTATATTCACACACTGCCACCACACAACTGTGTTTAAACCACTTATAAACATGAGTTTTGCATAATAGGTCCCCTTTAATTGTAAAATCTGTTAAAACTAGACCACTTTTTTCAATAACTAAAGGATATTATGTTTAGTTGTGTTTCATACAGATAGTATGTCTTAGAAATGTGTTAATAATGGAAACAGCAGTGACAATCATGTAAAGCCTTTAGATTTGTAAAAACAAATGCGTGCATTGGAAATAAATAAGTCTTTATTGCTTACATTATATAATTTGTGAACATCTGCATCACAAAAATAAATGTTTTTGAATCTTCTTATTTCACACTTTGTTTTGTTGATAAAACTGCACAATCATTTGTTCCTGCTCTCTGGTTTCGATGGACCCTCGGCGGATTCGTCTTATTTCATTAATGGCATCGATTCCGCTAATTTTCCTGCTCTTCACCAGGTAGCAGGCGAGCATCGTCCCCGTACGTCCAAAACCATGCAAACAGTGCACTGCGACAGCCTGACAATGTAGAAATTCACAAACACAAGAGATGTTTAAAAGTCCATTCACAGCAATAAAGAAAGCAATCTAAATGGCAAAACAACAGAGCTCAGAACACAAATATGATGATAAACGTAAAGAAACGATGTTGAGATTTCTTTCGGAACTATTTTTTCTAGCTAATAAACAAAGCGCAGACTGCCAGTCAGAATCTATTGAAATAAATAAAGCTAGGCAATTTAAAGCTAAAATGTGGAGACGTTCTGCTTGATGTTAAAGCCTTATTTTCAAAGATCATTTAAAGATAATGATCACTGATTCTTGAAAGAAATTTGTTTTACCATGGGAGGGAATAAAAGAAAAATGTACACAGAAGTTATCTAAGCTATGATAGCACATTGAAGTAGAAACCGGGGTGAGCAGAGCGACCGGAAGGGGTGCCTGGTCTGTTGGCGATCCGGGGGTGTACGCCCCATTTACAAGGGGCGTCAGCTTCAACGCTTCCTATTCACTTTGAATGGGTGATGTCAGGCGTTGCCGAACTGCATTGTAAATAGTTGATCGCTGCAGAAGTTGGGACTTTCTCAACTTTTCAAGTGCTGACGGAAGGGTCGGCCAATCAGATCGCTGTATGCAAATACACCAGCTCAGACAGAAGCAATTTGCTGACTAATTTGATTGGCTGAAGCCGAAGTCACACTAGAGTTTGAGCTTGCGAAATTCTGTCGTACGGCGCTGCAAAAAGGGTCGGGATTAAACAAGATGAATAGACATTAAAAAAAGCAAGCGATTGCTCCATGTTTTAAATTTCTGTTCAGAGAGGTCATGTTTTGATCCTGGATTGGTCTCACACAGTCAAGTGATGCGATTGAACTTTGCATCACAGCAATCTGCGAAACTCCGACGCATGGCCCTGCGTTTCCGGTCTGACGCATTCGTGTGCGTATGAATGGAAGTCTATGGGGAGAAAAGCCCAGTGTGACCGCGGCTTGACGCTGCTATGACGATCGCGTCAGCCCCAACTACAGACACGCCCTCTGTCAAGTGTTGACGCTGAAGCCCCGTGTGAATGGGGTGTTACATATTGTACCAATCACCTGAGGATCAGGGGAAAGGGGTTGAAATTCCGGGAGTTTTCCGGGAGAAATGACAAACTGGGAGGTGGGTCTGAAATATGGGAGACTCCCGGGAAAAACGGGAGTGTTGGCAGGTATGGTGACGACAACATCGCCAAAGCAAACTGTTAGAAATGTAAACTTTGCGATTGCCTGCCGGGTATTTTAAGTTGAGGTGCTATTTGTGTTTATATTAGATTTATTTTATATTTACTGTTGCACTAAAGTCCAAGAGTGAAGAATTTATGTTATTTATTACTTGATTGTTCAAGCTTCCTCACAGAAATGCTCTGCTTGTTAAAAGAGTTGTTAAATGTTAAAATAAGGTGAACTAAATAAAAAAATAAGATAAAAATAACATCCTGGATCTGTTTTTTCTCTCTTCTTTATTCTTTTTTTATGTATTATAAAAGTATCGGGTCGGGTTTCGGAATCGGTAGATACTCAAAATCAAATGACTCGGACTCGAGAGCAAAAAAAGTTGATCGGGACATCCCTACACTGACATATAAAAATAAAAGCACCTCAAGTATCCAGGGGTCTGTTCTTCGTACCTCGCTTAAATATTATCTAAGATGATTTAATAATAATAATAATACATTTTATTTAAAGCGCCTTTCAAGAAACCCAAGGTAACTGTACAACATCATATACACAATTCAATAATTAAAAATAAAGCAATAGTATAAAAACAGAGATGATAAAATACTAAGACATGATACAGAGTGTGGTATGCAGTTATAAAGAGTAAGTTGTTTTGAACAGATGAGTTTTAAGTCTGGATTTAAACAGAGGAAGAGAGTCAATGTTGCGGATGTCGGGACGAAGAGAATTCCAGAGTTTGGGAGTAGAGCAACTCAAAGCTCTGCTCCCCATTGTGCTGAGACGGGCAGAGGGAACAGAGGGAGCGGGAATGAGTGGTGATATGGAGAAGATCAGACAGGTAAGAAGGTGAGAGGTTATAGATGGCCTTGAATGTATGCAGGAGGATTTTATATTCTGCTCTGGGTTTGATTGAAAATCAGTGGAGATCTTGTAAAATGGGGGTGATATAGTGAAAAGAAGGAGTTTTGGTGATGATGCTGGCAGCTGAGTTCTGGACCAGTTGAAGCTTATGGAGGGATTTCTGTGGAAGACCATGAAGGAGAGAATTGCAGTAAACAATGCGTGAAGTGACGAGGCTGTGCACGAGGATAGAGGTGGAGTGAGTGGTGAGAGAGGAGCGAGACGATTTATATTACGAAGATGAAAATATGCAAACTTGGTAATATTATTAATATGAGACTGGAAAGAGAGTGAGATAACACCCAAACTCTTAACTTGAGGAGAGGGGGAGACTGAAGTGCCATCTATAGTAAGTGAGATGGAGTCAGATTTAGAAAGTGTAGATTTGGTGCCAACAAGAAGAATTTCAGTTTTATCACTGTTAAGTTTTAGGAAATTTGAGGTGAACCAGCATTTTATTTCAGAAAGGCAGTTGTTTGGCTTGTTTCCACTGACTGGTATGGTACGGTACGGGTCGGTACAGCTCACCTTTATCAGACTTGCGTTTCCACTGCTAAAAGGGTACCAATGGTACTCTTGTACATTTAGGAAGCGTTCAGAAAAAACAAAACACCAGCGAAGAAACATAAACACCTAGTGCCAGCTAGCGTTTCGGAAATGTTATTGCAAACCAACAGAAACAGTGTGCAAAAGTATAAATGCATGGCTACACGCGAGGCTTGCGCCGTGGGTCACGTCGATCACTTGATGCAGAAGTATAAACCAGGTTTTAGTCTGAATGGCCCTTAAGGCAAGACTCTGCAGGCAATAACACTGCCCTTTTATGTGCCTGTAAATTTTGAGGTTTTGCCTTTTTGTCTTTTCATAAAGTGCTTTTTTTTCCAAGATAAAAACAAACATAAAACTGAGCCACTCCACTTCAGCAGCACTTACACCAAACTTTATACTTTATTTTTATCTATAAATATTTACAAAGGAACATTCATTAATTAATTTTCTTTTTGGCTTAGTCCCTTTATTAATCCGGGGTCGCCACAGCAGAATGAACCGCCAACTTATCCAGCATACGTTTTATGCAGCGGATGCTCTTCCAGCTGCAACCCATCTCTGAGAAACATCCATACACACTCATTCACACTCATACACTACGGACAATTTAGCCTACTCAATTCACCTGTACTGCATGTCTTTGGACTGTGGGGGAAACTGGAGCAAACCCACGCGAACAGGGAGAACATGCAAACTCCACACAGAAACACCAACTGATCCAGCCGGGGCTCGAACCAGCCACCTTGCTCTGAGGCAACTGCACTACCTACTGCGCCACTGCGTCATCACAAAGGAACATATTCATGAATAATATTGCAGATTATATACATTTTATTCTACAAAACCATTTTCTCAATTATGAAGTGGCCTAAAGAAACTCCCAAAATTCCCTGTGTAAAAATATTAACCTTAATGTGCAATCCTTTTAAATAAACAAGAAATTTGAACCTGACCTTTACAATGTTTTCAGAACCTGTATTTTAGCCTATTTACAGTATATGAAATGTCTACAACTTTTGTCCCTCTAGCGGTTAAATTTAAACAAAGTCGCACGTTATTTGCGGATTGTTTTGGTCATTACTAGATTAGAGTTGTGCTTCGCCTCCACGGATGAATACAATGAAATGCTTCCAACAACTTGAAATGTTGTTTTATAATGTTTGTCAACAATAACGCTAAACATAATATCGCATATTCATATTTGATATTATATCATATTTTATATAAACGGAGGTGAAATACACTCGAACAAAGGACGAAAGTAACTTATTTCGGGTTCCCGGGAAAACAGGTGGTACACGATATTCTGTGACCATCGAAATCTGTGACCCTAGAGGGCGTGGCTGTGAAATCTACGCAAATTGCGTATAAATGCCTGTTAAACCAACAATGGCAAAGTGTGTAGAAAACTTTTGTTTATAATAGCTGTTTATTCGTATTCAGATCATAAATGCTTACTTGCTCGCCCAGAATACACATGTTGTTTACATGTGCGTCAAATTTAGGCTACAGTACAAGCGAGAATGCATGTTATCAAAACGTTCATTTCTCACTGTATAACCATTAATGTATTATATATTAATCGCATATATATATATTGTTTACATTCATCAAATGTACATAAATCTGTCTTAATACTGTTAATATTATATTTAAGATTATATAAAAATAATATTACACACACACACACACACACACACACACACACACACAC
>CAIGQZ010034910.1:18106610-18119419 GCA_903798205.1 Danio tinwini
TTTTTTTTCTAAAAACGTGCTGAATCGCTCATCCCCTTCGCTTTATTGGTTCATATTAGCTGTCAATCACTCAAGGCTTTCTGCTGTCAGATGTCAAGGAGCTTTTGTGACCACAGGAAATGCAAACTGCTGAAGAGTGAAAAATACACAGGTTTGCAAACCTCTTGTAAAGTTACAAATAATGTCGCCGATGACAGCGATCATGTGGTGAATATTAATCCGCCAGCCGAGATTAATCAAGTGTTTTCGGAGAAGGTGGCCGAATCTCGATGTGTTGCATTCACTGCATGTTCAGCGAAAATGTCCACTAAATGTAAAACACTGTACACATCATCGCTAAAGAAGCTCGCCTTACTGAGTTTGAACTGAATCTGCAGCTCATAACAAAGAACAATATTACGCAAGTGGTCATCACGAGAATCCTCAATAATAGACTGCCTGACTCGTCTGCTTTTTTCCACAAACACAGAAAACTGTAAATCAGCTCATAACGAGACTGTGCATTTACAATGACACAAACTGAAACCAAAACTTTTAAAGAGTGGCAGAAGTGAGACATTTCTTACTTTCTTTTGTCCATTCTTTCTTGACATAGATATTATTTTTCTATTTAATTACTGATGACTGCTTTGCAGATTTCAGCCTTGAATTGAATGATTTATTATAATCTTTTGTTTGTTTTGTAGCAGAAATTATTATTTATTAAATTGACATGCATTTTAAAACAATAGTACAAAATAAATATTTTTTTACTGCAATGCTTCATTTTTGTTTGATGCAAACCATAAATTTATTTTTCGCGAAGGAACAATAGGACTTTTTTATAGCAGATAACTCCCATTCAAGCAGCATAATAATGACAAATGTAAATCATTGTTAGTATTATTGTCATCATCATCATTAATAATATTTTATAATTATTACACATTCATTTTGGAATTATTGCACAAAAATCTATGTCATCACAGAATTAGTTAGATAATTGTTTCTGGTTTTTGTTTGTCCTAATTCATGTTGTTTTCAAATACAAAAAAATCCCTTAATATACAATTTGCAGTGGTGCTCATTCATTTTTGGCGGGTGCTCCTAATTTTTTTCTGGTGCTCCTAAATATTTGAACAATTATGCCTCTTATATTTCATTGACAGTTATATAGACTTGCATTTAAGCTTTGATTTAAAAATGAAAATTGAAAAAATAGCTTAGAAGTAGCTAAGCTACTTTTGCCAAGTAGCTTTTAGCTTAGTTTGCTACATTTCCCAGAGCGTAGCTTTTAGTGTAGTTCAGCTACATTTTAAGTAAAGTAGCCAATAGCTTAGCTTACTACATTTTTCAAGTAGAATGCCCAACACTGCTGATAATGTTATATATATATATATATATCACAATATATGTACTAATTTGCCCAGTTTTGAGGAAACAATGTGCTTCACACTGCTAGCACTATATAAAACACCTAGCACGGCGTTAGCATATAGCCAGTCAGGATGGCCGAGCGGTCTAAGGCGCTGCGTTCAGGTCGCAGTCTCCTCTGGAGGCGTGGGTTCGAATCCCACTTCTGACAAGCACATATTTTTGACTATATAGCGCTTATATTTACAATCGGCAGTCATAGTTTGTACTTTTTTTTTTTTTTTTTTATAGCACAGCTCAGCTATCAAGTGATTTTGACATGCTATTTTAGGAGCAGTCTTGGAAATTTTAATAAACATTGCCATTTAGTAATCTTATACAGTTTTACCATATAGTTATGTAGTTTATAGGCTTTTATAATCGTTTATAAAGGCTAGTAATCGGTTTTGGTTCTTAACTTTTTAATATGGTGTCATAAATGGCAAATTCTTTTACAATCAGACTGAACTATTTCTTGTTATTGTCACATACCCTGATTACTATGTATACCATTTTTGTTAACTCAATCAGTTATTGACCATTTGTACATTTTTGACAATTTAAAATAAATGTTCATGTACTTACTCATATGTGATTATTTTGTCTCTTTATTTAGAACTTCAGGGCAAATGTTTGATTGGAAATGCTGAAACATAAAACAAGTATCAATGAAACAGTTTTCTAAATTTAACAATTACAGGTTAACATACAGGGGTTGGACAATAAAACTGACCCACTGGCAAATTTTGTGTTGGGTTCATGCCTTTTGACCAATCTTGTGGCCAGTCTTCATTGACTGCTAATTAAACCTTCACACTCTGCTCGTACCGGTGATATGTGCGGAGTTTTGCTTAGAATATTCCAATGCACACTAATTTATTTATTTATTTAACAGGGACTTGCACAAAAAATACATTAACCTCAAAGAGGAAAGATGCATTGTGCCAGGTCGTAGCAGGATTGCTATTTTGCACCTGCAGTCCCTGGACAGGTAAAAATTAAAACAATAATATCCAATTGATTAAAAAGTCAGAGGTATAATTGCATATGAACTAAAACACTAACAAATCAAAAACATCTCACTCAATAGGTACAAGTTTGATTTGACAAAAACCACCTCTTAGTCAGGCATGAAAACATTTTGTAATTTGTACATATTATTATTTCTGTTGGGAGAGAATTTCATAAATTTGTGGCTTTTGGCACGTTTCCACTGACTGGTACAGTACGTTACGGTACGGGTCGGGTACAAAGGGTACCCTTTTGGTGGGCTTGGTGTACGACGGAGTTTTAGTCGACGTTATTCTCGCTCGAATAAATGTCTACAGTAAAGCTGTACAGGTCGTTCACATGTCATATGAGAAGCACTTCTCACAAAACAGATGCTTTACTCACAGAAATACTTGTGTATAAATGTTTATTACTAACCTTTCTATAAACATGATTTGATTATAAATGTAGATCAATGACAGCGCAAAATAGCCTACTGTAACAACTGCAATTATATAAAATAAATAAATTAAATGCAACATATATGAGCACATACAGACCCTTACAGTATCCAATATGTTACCACTTACAGATAAACTACACACAGCATACATTTAGTCCTTATTTGAGTTCAACATAGCCCGGTCAGAGCAAGGCTCTCATCTGTGTCTGTAATCTTCACCAGCACATGTAGCCTCTGTTAGAGAGTAATTTTGCCATTCTGAGTTCATAATAGTCCAAAAGGCGATGATAAACATGGCAGTTTGTTCAGGATTCAGGTTGCTGAAACAATTCGCTCCTGTGTTTTGTCGGGCTTCTTCTTTTTTTTGCGCTTCACTCTCGTGTTTGTCCTTTTCTTTTCTGAACGGATCAGATGTCAAAGACTTGATAAACACACACACGTTATTATTATCAGCTCAAGAAGTTCATTATATCAAGTATAGACGCGATCACAAGCTCCCTGGAGAAAGAGAAAACCGCTCACACTTTTAGACGGCCTCGTAAAGCAACAACAGGACACAGCAGATTTTGATCTTCTTGGTTTGTGGCTGTACATCAAGACAACGACAAGATTTGTTTGAGCTCAGGTCATCCATGGCTGGTTATTATATACGTATAGTTGTCTTGCATGTGTATTAAAAACATGGCTGCTCCTTTGTTTTCATTCTAGCTAGCTCCACGAGATTGTGACGTATCTCCGTAATCAATCAGCATTCAGCTGCGCCTGTAGCTCCACCTTTTGGCACCCTTTCTCTTGTTTGGTACCCTTTCAAAGGGTTCTGAAAAAGTAGTATGGTACGGTTCGTTCTGGTACGCCTTTTGACAGTGGAAACAGCCATAAAAGTGTATTGTACCGTACCAGTCAGTGGAAACGAGGCATTTATGAATAAAAGAAGATTGACCAAAAGAGGTCTTACGTCTAGGAACAATACATTCCCCTCTTACCATAGAACGTGTCATTCGCAATGTTTTCTCTAATTTAGAATTAAACAATTTTTAACAATAGAGAAATATTGGAATTTTAAATAATATTATCAAAACTTAAGCGACTATGTTTTTTTTTAAGATATTACAGTGATGGTACAATCGAGGCTTTTTATCATGAATTTTAAGTGCTCACTTGTATAATGATTCCAATGGTGTATTGTTTTCTTATGAGTCCATCTTCACTGTCACTGTCTGAGTTACAGTGTGGGGAAGCCCCAAAGAACTGTTGCATAACAATAGTGAAGCATGAAGGTGGATCAGTGGTGGCTTGGGCTGCAATATCGTGGCAATCTCTAGGTCCAGTTGTGCTAGATGGACATGTCACTGCCAAGGGCTACTGAACCATTCTGGAGGACAAGGTGCACCCAGTGGTTCAAACAATGTTTTCTGAAGGCAGTGCCGTGAGGATGATAATGCACTAATACACACAGCAAGACTGGTAACAGAGTGGTTTGATGAACATGATAGTGAAGTTAAACATCTCCCATGTTCTGCACAGTGACCAGATTTAAATATTACTGAGCCACTTTGAGGTGTTTTGGAGGAGCGAGTCAGGAAACGTTTTCCTCCAGCAGCATCACATAGTGATCTGGCCACTATTCTGCAAGAAGAATGGCTCAATATCCCTCTGGCCACTGTGCAGAACTTGTATCTGTCATTTCGGAGAAAAATGAATGCTGTATTGGCTGCAAAAGGAGGCCCTATACCTTACTAATGAATTATTGTGGTCTAAAACCAGGCGTTTCAGTTTCATTGTCCAACCCCTGTAATTTATGCATGCAAATTTTTCACCTTTATGTTTCTGCCTGCATCCCTGTGGTGGCATGTGAAGGCTCGTACACACCAGGACGTTTTTTTGCTTGTGCTTATCGTCAGTGTTTTTCATGACATTTATCAGCATTCAAACCCAATCGATTTTCTTTTAGTGCAGATGAGCAGAGTGGATGTGCAAAGTCACTCCCTGACATTAGACTCCACTTAATGAACTTGCAAATCATAAAAGAAAAGTGAAAAAACGAAAATTAAACTCAGTCGAATCCTATTTGATACTTTCCATAATAACTCCCTCCTGTCAACATTATCCAGACCCCCTTATTTTTCATGATTGTGCGTTCACTAAATCTAACGCAAAATCAACAAAACGTCGACATTTTTAGCGATCCTGCAAAATTCTTAATTTAAACAAATTAATCTAAAAAAATGCAAATAATCTCACAAAACATCCAATTCTAAACAATATATTCAAATTACATTTCAGTTTGCAATTAATTGTTTTACATAGACGTTGCATACACAGCGCACATGATGTATTTGACTGTCTCTCGAAAAATGACATCTCTCCTGCGCCCTCACAATCCTAACATTACATGGAAGTATGGGGAAATTTGAAGTATGGGAAGTTTGAAAACCATTACAAACTATAAAACACCATCCCCCAGCACTGTAGACAACCAACGACTTGCAAACGACCTGAATGAGTTTTACTGCCGGTTTGAGAAAACCCACCAAACCCACTCAGAACTGCTGTTTACACCACCATTAACACCTCCACCTCCCCCCGCCTCCCCCATACCTGCACTTCAGTTCAGTGTAGATGATGTGTGCCAGGTCTTCCAGAAACAGAGGAGGAAAAAAGCTCCAGGCCCAGATCTTATAACACCAGCCTGTTTAAAGTCCTGTGCTGACTAACTGGCCCCCATCTTCACCCTGATCTTCAACAGATCACTGGAGCTGTGTGAAGTGCCCTCCTGCTTCAAACGCTCCATCATCATTCCCATACCAAAGAAACCCAAACTCACAGGACTAAATGACTACAGACCGGTGGCGCTGACATCTGTGGTCATGAAGTCTTTTGAAAAACTGGTACTGGCCCACCTGAAGGACATCACTGAACCCTCACTGGACTCTCTTCAGTTTGCCTACAGAGCAAACAGGTCTGTGGATGATGCAGTCAATATGGGACTGCATTATGTTCTGCAACACCTAGACAGACCAGGGACCTATGCGAGGATCTTGTTTGTTGACTTCAGCTCAGCTTTTAACACTATCATCCCAAAACTTCTCCTGCCCAAATTAACTGAGCTCTCCGTGCCCAACTCTGTCTGTCAGTGGATCAACAGCTTCCTAACGGACAGGCAGCAGCTGGTGAAGCTGGGAAAATTCTCATCCAGTACCTGCACAATCAGCACTGGCGCCCCCCAGGGGTGTGTCCTCTCCCCACTGCTCTTCTCCCTGTACACGAATGACTGCACTTCGAAGGACTCATCTGTCAAGCTGCTAAAGTTTGCAGACGACACCACACTTATCGGCCTCATTCAGGACGGTGACGAGTCTGCTTACAGACAGGAGGTTAAGGAGTTGGCTGTCTGGTGCAGTCACAACAACCTGGAGCTGAACACGCTCAAAACAGTGGAGATGATAGTGGACTTCAGGAGAAACCCCCCTGCTCTCCCCCCACTGAGCATCATGGACAGCATTGTGGCAGCAGTGGAGTCATTCAGGTTCCTGGGCACCACCATCTCTCAGGACCTGAAGTGGGACACTCACATCGACTCCATTGTCAAAAAAGCTCAACAGAGGCTGTACTTTCTTTGTCAGCTGAGGAAGTTCAACCTCCCAAAGGAGCTGCTGAAACAGTTCTACACCTCCATCATTGAATCGGTCATCTGCACTTCAATAACTGTCTGGTTTAGCTCAGCTACCAAATCCGACCTCCGAAGACTACGTCGAATAGTTCGGACTGCTGAGTGAATCATTGGTACAACCCTCCCTACTCTCCAAGAACTGTACTTATCCAGAGCGAGCAGAAGAGCTGCTAAAATCACTCTGGACCTCTCACACCCAGCACACTGCCTCTTTGAACTTTTACTTTCTGGTCGACGCTACAGAGCACCAAGCACCAGAACAGCCCGACAGTTTCTTCCCTCAGGCAATCCATCTCATGAACACTTGATGATGATAATAATTGTGGAACCAACATCACTACCTGCTATACACTTTTTTTATGCACACATACACTTATTTAACAACACACTTTACATGCCAATTTGCACATAACACCTGCACATATTATGTTGTATATAGTAATACACCTGTACATACACTTGTCTATTTTGTATATTGCATTCACTACTTTTTAAAATATATTTATTATCTGGTTTTTTTAGTCCTCTGTAATTCTGTTGCACTGTAGAAGCTCTGTCACGAAAACAAATTCCTCGTATGTGTGAACATACCTGGCAATAAAGCTCTTTCTGATTCTGATTCTGAAATTTGTTTGCAGCCTGTGCAGTAAGCAGACACGGATAAAGCTTCAAGAATGAGTGATTTATATGTGAAATCAATGCAAAGATGTGATTAGACATCCTGTGGAGCAAATTGAGTGAATAACATGGTGCAAATTGGGCATTTTGTGCGTTTGATGTGCTTCAAAAGAAAGTGGGAGCAAACATCTAACAAACGGAGCAATGCAACAGACAGAAAAGCAAGCAGGTTCTAGAATGGCGGCTGCTGGATAAGGATGAATTAAATGACTTTTTTTTATTATTGCAAAATTGTCTGCAAATTTCTGGAAATTATCCCCACATTTTTATCGCAAAAAAAAAAATCGAGAAAAACTAGGGGTCTGATTAATATACTTGATGTTTATCAAAGCAGCTCTTTGTGTTCAGATACCAATGAAAAAAAAACATCCAGCCTCGCTGCATAAAAGTGAAACTGTGTTCGCCTCAACGGTTTTGTGCTCAAGCAAATACCCCAAGTGGTGTTTACTGTAACTTCAGCAGCTCCAGGCACATGAACAAAAGTGTCAATCTCATTGGTGGAGCAGTTTTTGGTGTGGTGCATATAAACAAAAAGAGGCCCGATGCTTTTTTTATTTTTTTTAAATGGTTTGTGCATTTGTGTGCATAATCACATTAAACTCTAATTTAAAAAGATTGGTGACAGAGGGGTCTGATGAACATGAAAGTGAAGTTGAACATCTTCCATGGCCTGCACAATCACCAGATGTAAATATTATTGAGCCACTTTCGGGTGTTTTGGAGGAGCGAGTCAGGAAACGTTTTCCTCCACCAGCACATCAAACAGACCTTGCCACTATTCTACAAGAAGAATGGCACCGAATTCATCTGGCTACTGTGCAGGACTTATATTTGTCATTCCCAAGACTAATTGATGCTCTATTGGCCACAAAAGCAGACCCTACACCAGGGGTGGGCAAACTTGGTTCTGGAGTGCCGGTGTCCTGCATAGTTTAGCTCCAACTCTAATCAAACACACCTGAACATGCTAATCAGTGTCTCCATGATCACCAATTATCTATAAGCAGGTGTGTTTGATCAGAGTTGGAGCTAAACTGTGCAGGACAACGGCTCTTTAGGACCGAGTTTGTCCATCCCTGCCCTACACCATACTAATGAATTATTGCTTTTAGTTTCATTGTCCAACCCCTGTTCCTCTTAATCAATTTTTTACACCATTCTGTTTCTACTTGCATCCCTGTGGTGGCATGTAAAGGCTCGTACACACCGGGGTGCTTGCTTGTGCTTATCGTCAGGGTTTCTCATGTTTTTCAGCATGCAAACCGAATAGATTTTTTTTTGTGGCGATGAGCAGAGACACCGCGCAAAGTCACAGCCTGACGTTACACAGCACTTAATGAACTTGCAAATCATGAAAGAAAAGTGAAATGAAACCAAAATAACTCCCTCCTGCTAACATTATTATAGTTGATTTTTATTAAAACATCACTCTGCATCTCTCTTCATCACTGTATGAAAGTGAAACTGTGCTCGCCTTTACCACTTTGTGCTTGAGCGCCTCCAAGTGCTTCCCTTTGTCAAGTCACGAGGCATTAAACTTCGAGGAAAACTGTGAGCGATTAGCATCCTGGTGTGCACAGACTCTTGCGCTCATTCAAATAATTAAAAAATATGACCATAAACAATGTATTTCGTGACACCACCAAGTAAATAAATAAACGATGTGCATAATATGAAACAATAGACTTTTATTTTGTCCATACAGTATATATTGTCACATTGCATCGCCCTAGTGCCATAGCAAAAGTTTTAATATACATACAGTCATATGATTTACTTACATAAATCAGTCTGTTTTGTAGTCTACAAAAAAAACTTCCCTGATTCAGTTTGCTCAACCTATGAGCTACTAACTTGACATGAAGTTTAAAGGACTCTGCAGGACAGGAAGTGACTTCAGCGAACAGTCCATTTCCTGTTGGGGCTCACTGCACATGTCATTTAAGGATGTTTTGGCCTCTGTGTTTCTGTGATAAGATAATGAATGAAGGCATATGGACTCTTTTAGTGGGGTAACAGGGAAGCCAGATGTCACAATCACGTGACCTTGCTCAGGAACTCTGGGTAACTGCCACAACAGTGTTTCTTCTTGCTGGCGGTGCGTCTTCATGTGGGCGTTTCGACTTTTCACCTTCAAAAACACCCTGCGAAATGAAGCATATAATGAATTAGACCACAACCACAGTGATTCAAATCTAGGCCTGCACAATATATCGCAAAATTACCGCAATAATAGTATATGAAGTTTACATAACATCATAAAACATATGCTCGATAAGTTGGTGGTTTATTCTGTTGTGGCAACCCCTGTCATATAAAGGGACCGAAGGAAAATAAATTAATAAATGTTATCTAAATTTGACCAATCAAATGGGACCTTACTATCTTTAGTCCCGCCTCCCCAGTAGTTGCTTTTCTGCTATTGGCTGGAGCAGCAAAAAGGTGAAAATAAATACTAATAGCAGGAGTCAAGACGAAAGAGGAAAATGACAACAACCAATCAGTCAGAGTATCTGCACAAAATATAATTTGCACTTTGTTTTTTTTAGTCTGAAGTTTGGCAGCATAAATGTGCAACACATATTTGTTAACTCGCGGGATGGTAACCTACCTACCAGGGATGCAACAGTTCTTGGTAAAAATTTTTTTTTATATTGGCTTGTTGTCCTTCCGCGGTTCGGTGTGCTCTGTGATCCATGGTTCAGAATATGCATTATTAATATTGTTTTGTTAATAAAAACAACTGCAACAAAGCAGTTCTGCCTTTGTACGCTTCCGATTACCTTTCACGCTCATTGCATGTGCGAAGACCTGTCCAATCACCTCTTAGTATGTAAATCTATTGATGACATCACTTTTTCTCACGTGTTGGTGTGTGTGTGGAGTTTCTGTGGGTTTAAGCATGGCACATGAAGGAGATACAGTGCAAATGCACAGGTGAGGCCAAATCACAGCGCATTGCCGTCAGTGTTCCAACAGACACAAAACATATCGAATGCCTTTTTGTTGTTGTTGTTGCAAAAGATAGCATAGTTTAGTAGGCACTAACTGCCAGGTCGAGGTCCGTGTCCAGACCCAGAAGCGTTCCATACGGACGCGGACATACAGCAGGTCTTAGGCTGCGTCCGAAACCGCATACTTCCATACTATACAGTACGCTAAAATCAGTATGCAGCCGAGTAGTATGTCCAAATTCATAGAATTCGAAAATCAGTATGCGAGAAGTACCCGGATGACTTACTACTTCCGGTGAGATTCTGAAGTGCGCATCCCATGCATGCTGCGCTATCCCATGATGCCCCGCGAGAGAATTCATGAATGGGAGTGAATCGACGCAACTGACGCTGGTAGGTCACGTGACCATGACAAAATAGCGGATGTAGTACGTCCAAATTCCATTCATACTTCTTACATTCATACTGTATAGAACTTACTTTTCTAACAGCCGAGTAGTACGTTAAAATTCAAATGCAGTACCTACTGAGTAGTAGGCGGTTTCGGACGCAGCCTTACACTTCATCCCCGCTTCTGCCGGGTGTTCTTCCGCACCCGATCACTCCCGCTATTTACTCCGTGTCCTTGCTGTCTGCTAAGAACAGTTTTCTACTCGACTGACTGTTCCCGCTGAATTAAGAGAGAAGAGCCGAACGCTCTCTCTTTGCCTAAAGTACATTCACCATGATGGTGCTAAGTGAAAGGGAGCTCTCTGAAATCATAATAAAATTATAAATAAATCATAAATAAAAATGCGTTGTTGCCTTGGTAATCAAGCATAATGTAAACAGAAGTAATTAACAAAAGTGCTCAATTATTTAAAGGTGTTGACATAATTATTATCTGCATAATTGATTGAGACTGTTGAGTCGAGATGTAAAATAGAAAAAGGGGATATTTTTAGCTTTTTTTTTCTTAATCAATTTATTTGAACATACAATTTTCGAAATGCCCTACTTTAATTCGAGAACATGCAAATCTACAGTCATATGTGTGAAGCTGTTGCATTGTCAGGTGTTTGTTAACCAATACATACAGTTAAAGACAGAATTATTAGCCCCCCTGAATTATTAGCCCCCATTTATTTTTTCCCCAATTTCTGTTTAACAGAAGAGAAGATTTTTTTCAACACATTTCTAAACATATTAGTTTTATTAACTCATCTTTCATAACTGATTTATTTTATCTTTGCCATGATGACAGTGAATAATATTTGACTAGATATTTTTCAAGACACTTTTATACAGCTTAAAGTGACATTTAATAGCTGTAATAATAAAGTGACACCTAAATAACTAGGTTAATTAGGTTAACTAGACAGGTTAGGGTAATTAGGCAAGTTGTTATATAACGATGGTTTGTTCTGTAGACTATCAAAAATATATAGCTTAAAGGGGCTAATAATATTGACCTTAAATTCAATTCTGCTTTTATTCTAGCCAAAATAAAACAAATAAGACTTTCTCCAGAAGAACAAAAATATTATCAGACATACTGTGAAAATTTCCTTGTTCTGTTAAACATCATTTGGGAAGTATTTAAAAAAGAAAAAAAAAATCAAAGGGGGGCTAATAATTCTGACTTCAACTGTATATTTATTGGTCTTTGAATTGTTCTGGCATTTATTTTCTAAGCATAGCACAAACCGTACTGTACTGATACTGTGACCATAAAACTGTGATACATACAGAACTGTGAGTAGATTTAACCGTTGCACCCCTAGTGCCTACAGACGTATTTTGCCAAAGAAGTAAAATGAAAGAAGGATATTGCTGGTCACTGTTTGACACAGACGAGTTGATGCCAAACCAGTGCTGATGCTGATTGCCTTTGTCCTGGATCCACGTCATAAACACTTGTTTATTTGCACATTTATTTTCATTTTATAGCTTATAAAAAATTTATGCAAATGAATGCAATATCATATGTAAACAACAACATTGTTATATGCTATAGCAGAGATTCTCAACCTCAGCAATCCTGCAGGTGGGTAACTGGGTAACTTAAAATTAACTCTCAATATTATACTATAATTTTTGGATTTCATCATTAATATTAAAATGTTCGAAGTAGTGCACTGTCTCCTGTTCTCTGATTGATTCTGTCAAACTCAGCCCAAAAACAGCCTCATGTCTAGTACACGTCAGTCTGTTCATTCACAAACTATGCGTAAAGTAAAAGTGAAAGTCTTTCTTTGTGTATTTTAGTTTTATATTTTTGTTTCTCTATTTGTGTAAGTGTTTTATAACGGACACACGCCCATACAGGTGGATCTAGCTAGACTCAATGGTGTTTCTACCATATAATGTAAAATAAACTTGCATATGAGATTTAAATGCGCTCCTGCGGAGATGTTCACTGTTCTTGTCAGCGATCTCCCAATAATATCCTGCTGCAAACTCAACCGCCATCAGATTGAGATGTTTTAACAGATTTAGGGTGTTTTACTGTATTTGTCTATATGTTTTTGAATAGTAGATATTTAATAATAGATATTTAGTCAGTCTAGTTTAAAGTAGAAGCTGGTCTTTTGCAATCTCCCTGTTGACCTGTGGTTCTCTTTGAATATGTGTATGTTTTTAAAGTGTGTGTGTGTGTGTGTGTGTGTGTGTGTGTGTGTGT
>CAIGQZ010034910.1:18134693-18153483 GCA_903798205.1 Danio tinwini
ATATAATTCCCCATCTATATCTAATCACAGATTGGTGTTTAGTAGCATGAGGGTGGGATCAACCTGTGCCTCATATGAAATCCACCAATACCATACCACAGCTATCCAATCAAATCTACATTGCCAAAATCAAGCTTGGTTACATTTTTTTCTCATTTGAGAAGCTGTTTCACTTAGATACTGTGGTGTGTAAAAGTATTATAGACCCTTATTGGTTTCTTTTTTTGCATGTTTTCACTTCCATGTTTCAGATCATCAGAAAAATGTAAATATAATAAGGGAGTATGAATAAGTTAAAGATAGCACAAGTAAACACATCATGCACACCCTTTTTATTATTAAGGCTGCATTATACAAAACAAAATCCAAAACTACCTTTCCCTGTGTGAAATGTTTGCCTCCCTGTTAAAACACAAACTGACTCTGATTTATCACCGGAGTTCAATTTCTCATGCCACACCCAGGCCTGATTACTGCCACACCTGTTAGCAATTAAGAAATCACTTAAATAAGACCTGACTGACAAAGTGAAGTAGACCAAAAAATCCTCAAAAGCTAGACATCATGTCGCGAGTTAAAGAAATTCTAAAACTAATGAGAAAGAAAATAACTGAGATCTACCATGTTATGTGTAAATGTGAAGGTTTTGAGTTACCTTTGTGCTCGTTATCAGGGCTCTCCATGTCATTAGTTTGCGACCACAGAAGAACAGCATTGTGGGAATCCTCCTCAGTGAGAGATTGACATTTAATATCTGGGATCTTTGCTTGAAACTCCTCGCCAATATTAATACGACTGTAGAAAACATATAAAATGCAGTATGTGATACAGTAAGTTATTCGAAGCAATTTGAAGCAAAATGCAGCAAAGTAGACCAAAAGACCCTCAAAAGTTAGACATCATGCCGAGATCTGTGTAAACCGGAAGCTGCTGCAGACTTTTATTTCTGAATGATGATGTGTTTCCAGCTTTGAATGAATATTAAGTTGGGGGCGGGGTTTTATTTAGTTTTTATCATCATTCACTCCCAGCAAACTAATAGTTGGAGGGGCGTGGCTAAGCATATGTCCGTCAAATCCGTCAATCCGTCAAATTGACATAGATTTTCAGGGAATACAGGAACTAATAAATAAAAATAAATAATAAAAATAATAATAATATTAAAAAACTCAATTATACTTAAATGCAGTGCAAGTAGCTTTACACAGAAGCGTCTTCTAAATGGATGAAAATAATGTAAGTGCAAGTGCTTACGGTGTCACGTTAATGTCTTTCTCTTTTAAAGTCTCGCCACAGTCATCCATTTCTCCTGTTGATTTAAGGTACAGATGGATAAAGCATATAATTACAGTTAGGAAATAATTCAATTAACCCACATGACAAAAATACTTTTCCAGCAAGTACTATAGTGTTGTTGAACCAATATTATGGTAAAGTGTATTAAACTGTTTACATTATAGTATTCACAACACGTTTGGTAATGCTGCAGCATACTGTAGTATTAACAGTATTTAACTGATAATACTGCAATAATACTGTAGTATACTTTAATTTTTACTACAGTAAACTGGCATTTTGAAGTATAATATACCCTATAGATGTGTCATTTGTTTATATTACTATATAAGTTGTGTTACCCATATCAGCTATATAATTTCTGCAACAGAATAATTCAAGTACTTCAAAAACACTACAGTATTTACATTTTCATGTAAAGATAATGTTTTATTCTATGTTTGCACACTTAGGGGCTGATCACACCGAACATGTTTTTCCATTCTGAAAACGCAAGGCACACTGCGCTGCCTTTTTTGTTGACAAGGAAAAAAGTAGTGCGGTGCGCTTTTTTTGCCGCTTAGCAATGACTAAGGCTGCATTTACACTGCATGGTTCAAGTGACTCAATTCCGATTTGTTTTCCCCCATGTGGCACAGATAGGATATGGCCCATGTAGATGTAAGCAGGAAAAAATCACTTGGATTCTGATTTACTCAAATCAGATTCAGGCCTTGTTCATATGTGGAAATGTATCTGATATGAATCGGATCTGTGCCCTCGTATATGCAGTGTAAGCAGGTCAGTGGTGTAAAGTAACAAATTACAAATACTCAAACTACTGTAATTGAGTAGTTTTTCTCAGGAATTGTAATTTACTAAGTAGTTTTAAAAGTTTGTACTTTCACTTTCCCTTGAGTAAATTTTTAATGCAGTATTGGTAGTTTTACTCCACTACTTTCCTTCAAACTGCAGTCACTACTTTATTTTTTCTTGTCTCTGGGGATTAGAAAAATCAGTCCTGTGATTCCTGTCCAATCAAATCACAAATAGAAGATAAATCGCATCATAATGATCTACCTCAAGACACAGGTGCTTTATAATTATAATTGCAGCAAACTGTTTGGAAGCATTAAAAGTGTCAAAGAAGATGTCCAAAATCCTCACACGCAATGACCCAGAGACTATTTAGACAGAATGATGAGAAGATGACGGATGTTTACTGTATGATGACCGAAATGGCCTTAAACAACCATCAGGCACAAGACGTCAACATGACGTTAGATTGACGTTGTACCTCAACGTCGTGGGGATGTTGCGTTTTGTTTGGAAATGAAAATCGGGTTGACGTCAGAACTCAACTTTTGCCTGATGTCAATGTCCAACATCCAACCTAAAATCAACTAAATATCAACGTCTAATGATGTTACAGCTTGGCATTGTGTGAATGTTACCAATATGACATCTATCAGACGTTGGATTTTGGTTGACATACCTGACGAATAAATGTCAGTATTTGACGTCAATATGATATAAGATGTTGGCCTAACATTGGATTTTGGTCACTTTCCAACACAACCTAAAAATTAACCAAATATCAACGTCATTTGACGTTGTTATTGGTGATCAAAATAACATTGTCCTTAGACACTGGCTAGACATTGAATTTTGGTCACCTGACATAACCTAAATCTAACCTAATATTGACATCTAAAGCCTGTTTCACACTGCAAGCGTAAGCAGCGCGTGTTTTTTCGGTGTCCATGTTAACAGATTAGAGCTTTCATACCGCACGCATAAGCAGCGCGAGGCGTGAGCGACGCTGAAGCATCAGTGCCGCGATAGTTTTGGCGCTGGGTCTATTTTTGCTCAATTAAAGTGACAGTGCATTGATAATGACCAAAACACATTGAATGACAGTAAAAAGCAATTTTACCCAATAAATGCGTCAATAATATGAACTGATTTATATAAAGTCAATCAAATGAACTTAAACGATTAAAAACTGCAACAAATATTTATTTAGCAAACCAAATGTAAAACAATTTTAGTATCACTTTTGCTCAAGTTGCACACTAGTGTTGCAGGAGAGGGGAAATAGAAGTGGCCGCTTTATTTACGGGAGTTGTAGTCCATAGCGAAGTGTATTGTGGGTAGTGCAGTTCGACACGCATGCTGAATGATGTGAGCTCGCTGTGTGCTGTGCTGTTGAAGCAGAGGAAGAAAGTTTTATTCGACTTTGTTTTATGTTCACTCAAGTTATTCCACCCGGTAGCTGTTTGCACTATGAACCTGACAACACGAAAATAAGTAACAGAAGGGTATGCATTGATTACTTCTGTCCGACTCATCCTTTGCACGAGCATGAACTACCGAGCCTTTACTCTGCCGCTGGACATCAATGAAGCGGAGAAAGTAACACTAGTTTGATCATGTATAAATATCATTATAACTATATTGTATAAATATTATTATAACTACACCTGCAACATCCTGACAAACAAAAACAAAATGACATGATTTCAAAGGCGATTGTCCTCTGAGTGCACCAGACATGAATGACTCTCCGCATAGAGCGTGAGAAGCAAACAGTGCTGTAGGATCTTTATAATTTGTTAAATAAAAACTTGCAGGTTAAGGAAACAGCATAGGAGGAAGTTGGGCCTTGGTGCCGATGAAAAGAAAAATTTTTTTATTAAATATAGAGAGAGATAGGTAATTAGATAGAATAGACAGAAATAGATTGATCTGTGCTGCAGCTGCCGAAGAACTGCGCGCTGCAGACGCAGCTGATGTGAAAGGCAAACGCCTGCGTGCTGCTTCTGCTCTCCATACGTGCTGCGCACGCTCTGCTCATGCACTGCTTTCGCTTGCGGTGTGAAATGAGGAGCAGCAGGTGGTTAAAACGCGAGGCGCGCAGGGCACATACGCAGCACGCAAAACGCTCATGACCGTTAGTAAACCGTTCAAAAGATGTACCTCTCAACGCAAAAGCGCGATCAGTGTAATCGGCCCCTTAACATACAAGAGCCTCACAATATTTTTCCTTCAGAAAGTGGAAGACTGCATAAAAATGCTACAGTAATTCATAGTAAATACTATATATACTATAGCATAGTTTTGCTAGACAGTCTCCTTAGGGGCCGGACACCCAAGAAGAAAATCAAATAAAAATCTAATTTTGGCTTAACATTGTTTAATGTTTATACTTTTTTAATTTCATTACAAAACTGAAGGCATTTGATTCAGGCTCCCATCACCTATACCACAGTCAACCACTAGGAGTGATAGATATTTTGCCTCAATTAGGCTAAGTCAACAAGGGGAAATGTAACTTTAGCCATTGATTAAGCACTGTGAAGCCCGTTTCAGCATTGTGATTTGAATTCAAGCCCACTTAACGTTTCATTTGATGTGCGATCATTATTTGTGACCTGTTTTGTTCTGGTACCAGGTTATTTATTTTAAGTTGTGCCGGATAGTTTTTCCTCCTCCTTTTTTATTTCTGTGAGTCTCCTGCAAATGCATAGAGACTCCGGTATGCCTGCAAACGAATGATAATGATAATCAATGGACTACAGTAAACTGTGGTCTATTGTAGTATAATTTACACTATAGGCTTTACTAAGACTGCAGGATATTTAAACAAATGACAATGGATATTTAGTTTTTTTTTTTTTGCTATATAGTATACATTGCGATATGAATGCAATTCCACCAAATGACTTGATTAGGTCTATTTAGAAAGAAATCAGTTTTGATTGGAATTATATTAAGGGGAGAGCATAAAATATTATATAATAAATTACATGCATAGTTAAAAAACATAGTGCAATGATACAAATGAATTAAACAGTGCTTTATGGTTTTCATTCATTCCTTCGGCTTAGTCCCTTTATTTGTCAGGGGTCACCAGAGCGTAATGAACCGCTAACATATCTGGCATATGTTTGATACAGCAGATGCCCTTCCAGCTGCAATGCAGTACTGGGAAACATCCATACACACTCACATCCATTCACACACATACACAACTGGCCGATTTAGTGTATTCAATTCAATCTGTGGGGGAAACCGGAGCACCCGGAGGAAACCACTTCCAACACGAGGAGAACATGCAAACACCACACAGAAATGCCAACTGGCTTAGCTGGGAATCGAACCAGCGACCTTCTTGCTGTGAGGCGACAGTGCTAACCACTGAGCCACCCTGTCACCTCTTATGGTTTTCAGGGTAGTCAGATAGTATTCAGGTACAGAAATTGAATAATCAAATGTAAAAGAACACTATAGTCTTCATTTAAATCATTGAATAGACAGAGTTTCTGCGCAGTCGTAAAAAGTCTTAAAATGTCTTGCATTTTAAAAACCAAATGTTAGGCCTTAAAAAGTCTTAAATCCACTGAAATATTGTGTTGTAGGTCTTAAGTCATTTAAAACGGGTCTTAATTATTTTCCTATGCCCATGTAAAGCTATACCCAATTCGGTCAACAGCCATCCAATTCCTAACAATATATTTCAAGAAAAGTTTTTAGAAACGTTTATTTATTTACTCCATTTACTTATTAATATGGATTAATTATATTCGTTACAATAACATTAGTTTCTAATGCTTTTTTTAAGGCTTTAGCGTTTAGCCCTGTGTAAGTCTGAAATTTCATTCATTATGGTCTTAAAATGGTCTTTAAAAGGTCTTAAAGTCTTAAATTTGACTTGATAAAACCTGTAGATATAATTAGAGCAGGTGGTGCAGTGGGTAGCTCTGTCACCTCACAGCAAGAAGGTCGCTGGTTCGAGTCTCGGCTGGGACAGTTGGCAT
The DNA here is from genome assembly GCA_903798205.1 of Danio tinwini. NCBI lineage: Eukaryota > Metazoa > Chordata > Actinopteri > Cypriniformes > Danionidae > Danio > Danio tinwini. Next base: position 18,140,789 of record CAIGQZ010034910.1, read on the forward strand.
TTCTGTATGAAGTTTGCATGATCTTGCCGTGTTCTTGTGGCTTTTCTCCGGGTGCTCCGGTTTCCCCCACAAGTCCAGTTCAAGCTAAATTGGCCGTAGTGTATGTGTGTGAATGAGAGTGTGTGGGTGTTTCCCAGTAATGGGTTGCAGCTGGAAGGGCATCTGCTGCGTAAAGCATATGCTGGATAAGTTGGCGCTTCATTCCGCTGTGATGACTCTTGATTAATGAAGGGACTAAGCCGAAAAGAAAATGAATGAATAATTAGAGCAAAAAACTGTACAATTCCTTGAACCTGTATGCTTTAAACTTGCTTGAAATACTTAAACATTCCTTAAAAACACATGCAAATAATAAACTTTTACTCTATTATGAATAAACTTTCCACAAATCACATGTTCTGAATTGTTGTGCCTGATAGTCTACTAATTCTGACTGGACTTTGCAGATCCAGCAATGTACATTGCAATATCAATGCTGAAACTATAAATCGTGCAGCCCTAGTATTTACTTTTCTTATGTGAAGATGAATGTTGTATTCTTTGTTTTGTCACCAAATATTTAAGGATAATATCAATAACTATTTATTTTGACCACATTAGATGAGACTGACCAGCCCTGGAGAGCAGTCTGTCTGGAGTAGATTGGACGTTTGCCCTGCCGCTGACCGCACTGAAGAGGCCTGACCCGGGGCGTGCAGGGCTGAGCATTGGCAGAGGGGTGTATGGTGCATCATCAGACATGCTGCTGGCCGTCCTCAGCTGACTGCGGAAGAGCACAGCGCCTCGAGATTCCTGACCGGCGCTGGGCGGAGGAATCATCAGCGGCACCAGACAGTGGCGGTATCTCTTCTTCACTTGCTTTGGTGCAGATTCTTTGTCTGAGTTTGATCTCTTTATCTGGAACGTGTGAGGTTAACATCTGATCAGAAAATAGCAGCTGGAAACTTTTAATTTAATGTGATGTGTTTGTCTGACAGAAAAACTTCAAATACACTGAGGATGGCTTGAGGGAGAATTAATTATGGGGTAATTTTCATTTTGGGGAAAAAAAAATAAAAATGACCCCATCGTTTATTCTCCCTCATGTGGTTTTAAACCTTTATGAGTTTATTTCTTCTGTTGAACACAGAAGAAGATATTTTGAAGAATGTTGAAAACCTGTAACCATTGACTTCCATAGTAGTAAAAGCAAACACTAAGGAAGTCAATGAGTGCCAGCAACCAACATTCTTCAACAAATCTTCTTTTGTCATATAAGAATTTTCCAAGAAGATCCAATCCATAATGCAATTCAAAAGCATAAATACAGTAGGGAAAATAAGTATTGAATACATCACCATTTTTCTCAGAAAACATACTTCTAAAGGAGCTGTTGACTTGAAATTGTCACCGGATATTGATAACAACCAAAGAAATCCATAAATGACATGAAAACAAAATTAGTTAGTTTACAAATGTAGTTATGCGTAATAAAATGAAATGACGCAGGGAAAAAGTATTGAACACATGAAGAAAGGGAGGTGTAGTTCGGCAGTGATATCCCAGACAGCAGCTGAAATCTCTCAGTAGTTCTTCAGAAACCCTCTGCTCTCCTTTAGTGTAAATGAAAATCAGCTGCTTCAGTCCAACATCTTCTTTAGCAGGAGGATGAAGATGAAACCAGGGTGGACATTTCAGCAAGACAATGATCCAAAACACAGCCAAGGAAACTCTCATGCTTTCAGAGAAAGAAAATCAAGCTGTAGAATGGCCCAACCAATCACCTGACTTGAATCCAATAGAAAATACAAAATAAAGCTCAGATTTGATGGACGAGACCCACAGAACCATCAAGATTTTTACACTCTGTTGAAGTCTGTGAAAAACTCACACCTGAGCAATGCATATGACTTCATTGTCCACATGAGAGAAGTGTCTTTAAGCTGCTATCACCAAAAAAGCCTTTTATAGAAAGTATTAAATACATTTCAGTAGTTCAGTATTTTGTCATTTCATTGTTATTACACATGATTAATTTCCCAGATTTAGTTTGTTTTATTTTTATGTTTGTATTGTTTGGGTTTTTACCAAAATTTGGTTCAATTTCATGTCAACAGCTCCTTTAGAAATATTATTCCCAGAAAAACATGACCTGTAAATGAAAACAAATACACAAAAACTGCTTATTTACCCTTTTTTCTGAAGGTAAGTCCAATTTTGACTTAAACGAGTGCATTAAGAAATACAAAGTGCCATTTACCTTAAAAGAATCTGTGCAGAAAAAAATACAACAAAATATTTAACAACCCCCCCCCCCCACCCTGAGCATCAGCAGTTTATTAGTTCTCAGAAAGCTGAAGTGATATTTAAGACTACGCTTTTAATTTTCTAAACCCCAGCTAAAAATAGCAGTTTGAATGACAGAAACTCACACAGGAAGGGTGGTTTCGGAGCGGCGGGAGGGGGGACTGCGCAGCAGACTTCATTAAACCATCGTCTTTCTGCTGGCACAGGAGTGTGAGTTTGGTCTGGTTTTGGTAATCCTTGACCGGGACTGAAACCGGTAAGATGATAGGGTTCGCTTGAGGAATTTCAGCACACAGATTCATTTGCCCGTCTCTCTGTTAAAAAAAATAAATAATGGGTTTTATTTATCCATAAAAAAAAAAAATATATATATATATATATATATATATATATAGTGCTTTTCAAACACCCAAGGACACTTTACATTAGAAGCAACAAAAATATACACAAATATACAAATTAAACAGCCAATCAGTGGACAGAGATTTAATAATATGCTCTTATGGATGAATTACAAAACAGACAGAAAGCATCAAATTAAAATCAATCCATCAGATAAGAAACTTATAAAAAAGTGTTTTAAATTTATTAATTGTTAATTTTCATATTTGAAAATTAACATGAAAAAATACTATGGTAGTTCAGTAAATATAGTTGTGATTCTGAACTATACTATTGTAATGCACTTTAATTAAGGCTGTTTCTTAATTCCAAGAACACAGAGAATGGACTTGCCAGGTCACCTCTGAAGAACAAACTTTTGAGACCGCAAGAACACAGAGCGCGTCCTGTGAGAAATGAGATGCTGCGTTCTTCCGGATGGTCACATGACCTTCACGCATTTTTAACAGAAAATGATTCACACATTACAGCATTTATACAGTGAGTTATTGTTTTTCCACTTTTCAATGTATATAATAACATGCACACAAACCTTAACTTGCACAATACAAATAATACAGATTTTAATATGAATTTCAGCAAATAAACAACCTTAATGTGTTTATGCCTTTATTATTTACTTTCACCCTCTCATTTAGGGAAACTTCTGAGATAAATAAGTTATATCTCTGAACTCTAATAATAAACAGGTATGATATGCTGCACTTCCCACCTTCTTTATTTAGCCTCAATGACTTTTGGTACTTCTCTAGCGAGTTTTGTGCTCAAGTCTGCATTTATGCATCTTCGATATCAAGCACACATTTAGGAACTTTCACGCGTCCTCTGTTCTTGGGGTCTTGAGTTTTGTAACCGACCTTTGGCGATGATAATGACAAGGACGCAAAAATGCTGAAAAATGCATATTGAGAAACAGCCAGAGTCTGTTGTGGTGAATCTATAGTTGTTATGGTAACTGCTAATAGTAATATGAACAGATGACTCAATGTAGGTTATACTACAATACAGCAGTTTACTGTAGTAAAAGCTTAAGTATACTACAGTATTTTTTACAGTTTATCACTTTACTGTGCTGTATACAATTGAATACTATAAAACTAATACTTTACTAATATATACAGTGCATCGGGAAAGTATTGATAGCCCTTCACTTTTTCCATTTTTTTATGTTACAGCCTTATTCCAAAATGGATTAAATTAATTTATTTCCTAAACATTCTACACACAATTTCCCATAATGACAATGTGAACAAAAGAGTTTTTGAAATTGTTGCAAATTTATAAAAATTTGCAGCAATCCACCAATCAGGCCTGTATGGTAGAGTGGCCAGACGGAAGCCACTCCCCACCTGGAATTTGCCAAAAGGCATCTGAAGAACTCTCAGACCATAAGAAACTAAATTCTCTGGTCTGATGAGACTAAATTTGAACTCTTTAGAGTGAATACCAGCCGTTACGTATGGAGAAAACCAGGCACCGCTCATCACCAGGCTAATACCATCCCTAGAGTGAAGCATTGTGGTAGAAGCATAATGCTGTGGGGATGTTTTTCAGCAGCAGGAACTGGAAGACTAGTCAGGATAGAGGGAAAGATGAATGCAGCAATGTATAGAGACATCCTGAATGAAAACCTGTTTCAGAGTGCTCTTGACCTCAGACTAGGGCAACGGTTCATCTTCCAGCAGGACAATGACCCAAAGCATGCCACCAAAATATCAATGGAGTGGCTTCACAACAACTCGGTGAATGTCCTTGAGTGGCCCAGCCAGAGCCCAGACCTAAATCCTATTGAACATTTCTGGAGAGATCTGAAAATGTCTGCACACCGTCGCTTCCCATCCAACCTGATAGAGCTTGAGAGGTACTGCAAAGAGGAATGGGCAAAAATTCCCACAGACAGGTGTGCCAAGCGTGTGGCATCATATTCAAAAAGACTTGAGGCTGTAATTGCTGCCAAAGGTGCATCAACAAAATATTGAGCAAAGGCTGTGAATACTGATGTACATGTGATTTTTCAGGTTTTCTATTTTTAATAAATTTGTAACAATTTCAAAACTCTTTTTTTCACATTGTCATTATGGGGGATTGTGTGTAGAATGTTGAGGAAATAAATGAATTTAATCCATTTTGGAATAAGGCTGTAACATAAGAAAATGTGGAAAAAGTGAAGCGCTATCAATACTTTCAGCATGCACTGTACATTAAACGGCAACTGCGTTTCACGAAAGACAAAGATTAGATGCCATTGTTTTATCCCACATGGATGCATTGAGGATAAACAAGAGACAAAAAATAGACCAAGACTTTGAGTATGGTGTAGATGAATGAATGACAGCTTCTGAAAAGAGACATCCCCTTTTTGCCCAGTAGGCCTACCTTGTGTTTTATTTTCTAATGTAAGATATTTTTAAAAGATAAATATAATGTAAAAAACTGTACATTATTTATATCGCTTCATATTACCTATACGCCTGATAAGCTTTTTATATTAATGGACAATGTACAAATATTGATGTTTTACAATGTTTTTACATTAGGCCAGTGGTTATCAAACTGTGGTACGTGTACCACTAGTGGTACGCAGGCTTCTTTCTAGTGGTACGCGGAGGAATTGCTGAATAATTAAAGTAAAAAAATGAACACACTTTTAACTCTTTGATGCATACAATAACACCGATGGGATCAGTAAACTGATTTTAATGGGCTAAACTTTTTAATTTTTAATTTTCTAATGTTTGTTATGTATCTATCATTTGAAGCTAATTCCCTCCCTATATTTGTAACGGTTGTTGGGGGCATATCCCGTATTTTTATATCCCAATGTTGACAGGTATAGTTTAATTTCCAGCTTTTCTGATGCACATAGCCTACTATAACGTAAGATTAGCCTTTGATATACACATTGACAAGTTATTGAAAAAGTTTAGGGCAAAATTAGGATTCTTATACCAGTCAATAATTTTTTTCCCTTATAAGACCCGTAAGAAATTATTAGAGAGTACTTTTTTGTCTGTAATTGATTATGGTGATCATCTATATATGCATGCTGTCGCTATTCTACTTAGAAAACTAGATTCTGTTTATCATGCAGCAATACACTTCGTCACAGGTGCAGACTCACAGACCCATCACTGTATTTTGCACGATTCCTTAGACTGGTTATCTATATCAAAAGGAGAAAATTACATTTGTACTTATTTATTTTAAAGGCTCTCTTAGGTAAATTACCATCCTATCTTTTTACTTTGTTAACATTTCACATAAATAACCAACACACTAAATCTGGTTTCTGTATTCGTTTAACAGTCCCAAGGGTATTGTCAGAACTTGGCAAACGTGCTTTTTCCTTTTATGCTTCTAGGGCTTGGAATGACCTGCAAAATCAGCTCAATCTTGACACTTTTAACTCTGAGTACTTTTAAACATCTTCTGTACAACTTCTTAAAGGATACTTGTAATTGATTTTATAATCTGATCTTTTTATGAATGGGGATTTTGTAATTTTGTGGTAGTGTTTTTGTGTTTTTTATGTGAAACTTTATGTGCTGCCTGCCATCTTGACCAGTTCTCACTGGAAGAAGAGACAGTGCTGTCTCAATGTGTTTTCCTGGCTAAATAAAGGAAATATTAATAATAATAATTATAACAGGGCTCATAATATTGACCTTAAAATGGTTTTTAAAAAATTTTAACTATTTTTATTCTAGCCAAAATAAAACAAATAAGACTTTCTCCAGAAGGTAAAAAATAGGAAATACTGTGAAAAATTTCTTGCTCTGTTAAACATCATTTAAGAAATATCTGCAAAAGAAACTCAGGAGGGCGAATAATTTTGACTTCAACTGTGTATGTAAGTAAACAAGCATAGGCCAAATATACAAAGACTTTTCTGTCAGTACAAATCAAGTAGTCTTAAGTTCAATCTTGGATAGGTTTCTGAAAAGAGAAGTACCTCAAAAGTTGACTGGAAGTATACTTTTATTTCTTTCAGTTTAAAAGAAGTGCACTAATAATACACTTGAATAAACTTCTTTTTTCGTAAGGGTAGTTGATTCCAGAATTTGGCAGCAGATACGCAGAAACACCCACACTAGTTGGCCAGAATTTAAATACTACAAGGTAGGGTTGTCACGATACTAAAATTCGATACCAATCGATACTGTAATTTTAAAAGCGTCAATTTCCCGCTAACTTTTTAGCGCTGTTGAGCACGTTCTTAAACAGCTCTGATTTGCCATTGTGTTCACATTCTCAACAGAAATGACTGCGATTGGCCGTGAAGGTCATCATTTCACCGAACTCACCACTGTTTACTGTGTGTAACCACAGATACAGGGACACTGGAGCGTTACAAAGTCACATCGATTAGCTAGTTTGTCTATAAGCTGACATACAAATGATCCAATGATGAATCACGGTTTTAAAACGATCCAATGTCCATGTATCTGTGGTTTAAAAGCCGCAGTTCATCCTCTTCAAGGAGGTCTCAGAACGCTTTTTTGGTCCTCTTTTGGTGCGCTTGCTACATTCACACCTGCCCAAACAAACCGCACCAAAAGAGAAAACAAACTCTAGTGCCATTCAACCAAACTAAATAAGGCAGGTGTGAAAACACCCTAATATGCAAAAAAGTGGACCAATTAGTCCCAAATGGTACTAAAGTAGTGCACTTACATGTATATGTGTGTATGTACATATGTGTTTGTATCTATGCAGTTTGATGGCTCATAATACATTGCAAAAACAATGCAACATTACCCAGTGACTAATTTTAGTGCAAAACAAATGCACTGTCAGCACTTTCGTTTTGTAAATAATGTAACATTAGCATCAGGGCTAGTTTTACTGCTAAATAAATGCAGTCGACACATTAATCACTGCACGTTCTAGTAAGAATGTAACGATAAGAAATATTTTAGTTCAGAAGTAATGCATGCGTCATCAGCACACAGATTCATGTGAAGTTATTTTATAACAACATAATACACGAAATACGAGGCTAAAATCTTAAGCCTTATTACATACAGCTATTAAGCCATACTACATATAGCTATGATAGTGTGCACTAGAAAGCGGCTCAAAATCCTGCTCAAGTTGGACATTTTTTGCAGTTACTGCTCGTCTTGTTTATCAGACGTCTCCTCTGTGCACATTTTCACCGTGTTCACTAGGGATGATATTTACACATGCTATGAAGTTTACACATGCTTTACGGTTTCTGAGCACTTCACGGTTCATTCACAAAATATGTTAGCATCTATGCTTCGCAGAGGACAACAGCCTCTTGGCTATAGATTTTTACATTAGATGTTGCCTACGCTATTGTTGTCTATTGCAAGGAATGCTTCAATTGAGGCACCATTTTGGTACAGGGTAGCGATCCATTGAAATGTATGTGCGACCAAGGTGCAGCGGAGAATTGGCCATCCGGAGCCCAATATATATATATATATACATCTATGATTGTGAGTTTTCCCTGGTGGTCAGTATGCAAATATTTTTTTTAATTACAAACATTTTAATTTTATATCACTTTTCTATATTGATGGATGAGTGACCACATGGGCATTGCTGACAAAGAAGAGAGAGTGTTTGTGCGCATGGAAATGTATTATCCTCCCTCCCTGGTAAATTTGATCTAATCCGTGTCCTAAAACACACCCTCCTCTCCTGCTTTCATTTCTCATTCTAAAAGAGGGAGTGATTCGTTTGTGAATGAATCTCAATTATGAACAACTCATGTGAACCATCGATATCCCTGCGTCTTAACGTGCATATCCACCTTTCTGATCTAAATAATATATAACATTTGTAATATTCAATAATTTAGGGTGAACTGTATGCACATTGAGGCACAGTTGTCACATTTCATTTACATCGTTTGCTAAATTTTATTCAACAAAACTAGCATAAGCCTATAATTGAGTGCAAGTTGGTGTTACTTTGCCTTGTAAGGCTTGAAACTTACGCTGCTATTCTGAACCAATAATCGGAAACAGAAAGCAGTTGAAGGATGGCATGTTTAGATCATTTATTTATCTGACTCCATTGTAATTAATCTGACTCCATTAAAGTTGTTATCATCATTGATAAAGAGAAAGAATCTCAAGGCCCTAAAACAGGCAAAGTTGTTTATTAAGTTACATGTTTAAATATACAGACAGTAGAATGAAACAAACTAACATACTGTATAAAGTAATAAGCTGTAACATATGTACTGCTGAGCAACAAAGACAGTGAAACTGCCTTTGTTACCATATGAGGCTACGCACCGGTGTGCGGGAGAAGCAGAGTAAAAGCCATTCTCCCCGATCAACAGTTACCTTTCCATATTATCAGGGTATAAAGCATTGTCAAACATGAGTGAAAGCCAACCCCCAAAACCAGCTGAACATGAAAGCAAAGTTGAGGAGTTAAAGTGGGGGAGAAGTATATTTACATACTCTCCTCAGGCCAAGACTCAACTATGGTAAATATATTGTATATTGAAATACAATTAATCAATGTCTCTGTTGATTTCATCACTACAACGCTTAAGTCATAAACTGTCAAATGACACCAAACATGACAAAGTTATATGAAGAAAATCACAAGCAGATTAATTGTGTATGGTGAAAGGCACATGGTTACTGTAAGCAAATGGCAGAGATGTGTATTAGAGCTGTGATGAACTCTGCCACGCCAGGAGGACCCATCCCATGCTTGGAATGTCTCAGTAGTCCTTCGTTAGCATAGAAGGAATAGCATATAATATTTTCTCAGCTTACAGCCTTATGGTGAATGCAGTAAGTGACTGTATTATCATCAATAACGTTACTTGTTGAGCACAAAAGTTCGTAACATACAAAAATGTAAAAAATGAATCTTACCTATGAAATGTTCTGCCTCTGTGCTTTGTTTTCTTTGTTCGTTCATTACTACACCCGTACGCAGCACAAAAGTCCAGAATCTTCAGATTGGCTTTAATCTTGACTAAGTGCGGTTGAATGACATTTGTCCTGGGAGCACTGTACAAATATGGAGGCGGTATTGACGCATGCTCAGGGTCCGTATACGATATCTAGTGGATATATGGGTATTTGAATGCAGTGACCTAACAGGCGTCTCTTTGATGATTTAAAGTTCACATGAATTTTTGACGCTGACATAAGAAAAGTAACATTTAATAAATTACTTTTAATAATCTGAGGGCAGTTTCATTCAGTGAACCAACCTTTGTGTGTAAAGCTGCTATATAGTTTAGGTCAAACCACGTGTTCTATTGAGCACAACTAATCGACGTCAATCTAAAAGCGTCACGGCCATTGCTAGGTCTATTTTAGTAGTATATTTCTACTCAGCCCCCCTAAAACTTTTGCGATTAGCTCATAAACTGTACACTAAATTAGTGCCCTCAGTCTTCTTTAAGTTTGATAAGCAAACGGCGGCAGAATTCGGCTTCTCCCCATCTTTTGTTTTTCATTTGATCAGCCAACCACCGCCGTGGACAGTGAGAGAACGAGGTGTGTGTTTATTGATAAATTGTTATAATATCTGCTTATTTGCAGTTCTAGATAACCTTGCATCACCTGTATCCCAATGTCACGAAGGAGCAGTCGTGAGGCGTTTACCTCATCAGCACAGCTGTTTCCTCCAGCAAAAAATGTGACTCTTAACGAACATTTCGCTATTTTTATTTTAAAATAAACTACCAATATTAAACACTTTACAGTTCGTGTGGCTACAACTTTACCATACAATCTTGCACAGAAAGGATTAAACACAGTTACAGAACCACTTAGAAAATGTACTCGTTTTAACTGTCACTGAGTCACTGACAGAGAAACATCAAGTGTTGTCTAGTATTAAAAAAAAGACTTCTTATTTATTATTATCATTCAGATCGTGAAATATGTGAATTACCCTGTAAGTTTAAAAATATACAGTATATTTATATGTATGTGATTTAATTAAAAAAAGTAGCAATTTATTTATTTAATATATGGAAACAAAAATATGCACTTGAATATAGAAAGTGGTTTTTACTACAATAAACAGGTGGGTTGAGCCTATTGGCTTATTCAGAACTCAAATGGCTATGTCTGTCTATGTAATACAGTGGAATACTAGCAGGGCTTGACATTAACTTTTTTGGTCACCAGCCACTGTGGCTAGTAGTTTTCCAACATTAGTAGCCACACGCCATTTTCACTAGCCACAATTTTGTTGTTAGGAAAGTATATTTTATATGCATAAATTGGACTTTGGCATGCTAAAATGACTTCATTTAGACTTTGTGTTATGTCCACATGCCTCCTCATTCATTTCACTTTTTGTGTGCATGACTCTGCTCAATGTGCATGAGTAAATGGGCTGTGCTTTCATAGTGTCACATTGCTATTTGTTTTTATTTCACAGGACTTTTCAGAGCTCAACACTGAGGATTTACCAAATTTATCTCTGATCACACCAGACATAAATAAATAATTACTTAGCCACAAATGTTAAATAATTTGTCAAAACATGCAAAATATAGCTGTATAGCCTACATGCTCTTTTTATTTAACAAAACCTTCCTTAATAAAAACAATTACATTTAAAGAATAATTATTGCCATGTATCTAAAACTATGCACAGTAGCCTTTAGTCTGTTCAGGCTAAAGGTCTCTCAGACCACTAGTTAACTACACATACATGGGGAGCTAATCTTCTATTAAAGCAATGTTATTGTAACAATAATAATTAAACAATATTAACAAAACTGTAAGCAAAAGAAAGCAGGTGAAAAACAAACCGTGTGATAATAAAGGGTGATCATGTGCACATGGGTAACGTTAGGCCCATAATCCGTTCTGTTATAAAGAATAGTTAAAACAAATCCGGCAACCGCTGCTGCTTACAAAAAGACATATTTTTATAAACATCCGGAGCTTTTGGAAGCAGCAGGACTGTGTGTGCACGAGCATCACTTTTTGTCCAGTCTATTTGAAAGAGAACCGATCGCAGCAGTTGCGTTTCCTCTAGGTACGGTTGCTTCACGCCAGGAAACGGGAGCGCTCATGCCTTTTAAAACAGCCGCACGCATCACATCACCTGTGCGCGCGAGTCATCATCCTCTCATTTGGTATTTACCTGCTTTCCTTTGCTCGTGCAAACTCTACTTTTGTCGGTCAAGCTGCTTCTCGATTCTAAGATGACATTTGCACACATATTGGGCCATCTTTATTGTTGAACCCTGCTTAAGATAACTATCATTTAAAAAGTATCTTTAACCAGCCAAAGTGGCTTGTGAGAGTGTCTGTCTAACACGGCTGAAATCTACCCACATTTGGCAGGTTGGCAGGTGTTAATGTAAAGCCCTGAATACTAGTATACAACTCATATTAAACACTTTTAAGTGTATTACTATTAAATTACTACTTATAAATGTAATATTAGACTATATATATATATATATATATAAAATTTAATTTAATTTATTTATTTAACCTTATAAGAAGCTGAGCCCCCTTAAAATTAAAATCCTAAAATCGCCCCTGGTCACAGCGTAGCAGTAAAGTCAACCATTCGACTAATCAGCTAGTCTGTGCAACCTCTAGTGTGTGTCTGTATATGTTTACTTTAACATTACCCAAGTATACTGCACAAACTTAAAGTATAGATCTTTTCATTAGTGTTCATCCAAAATACTGCACTTTCCCCCCCCCCAGAAATCAAACTGGTGATAAAAATGACTTGGGTCGTACCATTTTGAGGTTGGCAGGGTGTGTTCGCAGGCCTCCATGTGAGCGCATGTGTCCGTTCAGAGCTGGAAGACTCTTAAACTCCCTCTGACAAACTGTGCATTTCATCTTGGCATATGATCCCTCATCTCTCGACAGGCCTGCGTCTGCTCTTTAACAATCCACATTCACACACTGTTATAATTCACATCCACACACTGTTATAATCCACATCCACATCCTATTATAATTCACATCTACACACTGTTATAATCCACATCCACATACTATTATAATTCACATCCA
>CAIGQZ010034910.1:18153955-18164977 GCA_903798205.1 Danio tinwini
TATATATATAATTATTTTTTTTAGCCGTAAAAGAAATAAGACTTTCTCCATAAGAAAAATATAATAGGAAATATTGTGAAAATTTCCCTTACTCTGTTAAACATCACTTGTGAAATATTTGATAAAAAAATAAAAAAATGTCATATCCAAATTTACATGTATATAAGTATAATATTTATTCTATATGTGTAATTACCTAATATTAATTTTCACAATGCGACTTAAAGGTACAAATAAAGTTATACACACATACAAAATAAAAATAGAATATTAAAGCAGGTAAATGTACTGTAAAGTAGTTTAGACTCAAACCTGAAATGAGGTGAAACCGCTTCATCTTTAATATCTGGTGAAGATGCCTGCAAGATATTTAGGAAAATGTTGGTGCCACTTTATATTAAGTGGTCTAAACCAGTGTGCGAATTATACATTGACGATCAGGGGGGGTCAACTGTTAGTTTGTGTAATACATGCTTCAGTTATTTATGTATTAACTTTTAATTACATCTAGTTTATTAATAAAATGTATTTAAGTTTTAAGCGTTTTGAGGTATATTTAGTGTATTCTGACCTACAGTATTCTCTGATCAGCTATTTCAGATGTTAATGTGGGTTAAACTACAAACTATGCGTCTAATTTGATTTTATTTTCAGGCTAAATATAGATACACACACCTATTTTACGAGAAAACAAACCCTTTCTGAAAGCCGATTTCAAACTTTTTTCTCGAATAGACTGATTAGCGCAATTATGCATTAACAATGGTTTGAACCATCATAGGGGTGGTCAAATGTATATTTATATAATCTATTATTTTATTTATTAACATTATTATTTAAAATACAGATCAGAGTGAACTATTTCTCAGTATTAAAGAACTGACCGCCCCATACATATTGTTTTGACCTCTTTCAGTGGGGATCAAGCGTTAATTAGGGGGGTCATCACTAGGATTGGGTATCGTTTGGGGTTATTTCGATACATTCGTTATTTTGGTGCTAAATCGATACTTTTAAAACGATACCGGTGCCAAAACAGTGCCTGAACCGATACTTTTGAGCCACAAAATTATGGTGGATGACTCTAGAAAAATCTTTTATTTGACAAAAAATTATTTAATCATTTTAATTGAACAATAAAATTGGTTTAAAGCATACATCAATTCATATTTTATATATTTAATTTAAATTGCATTTATATATTTTTGTTTGTTAGCATGAATGCAAGATTTGCATTATGCAATTAACATTACATTAGCTTTCTACTAACCTGTGAAAAAGCTGTCATCAAAATCAGGGAAGACTTTTTTTTAGGGTTGGGGCTTGGCACTACGTTTACATGGACATCAGTAATGTAATGATTTGCCTTAATCTAAATAAGAAAGTAATGTGATTAAGGTGTTTACATGAGTTGCGTTTTGAATGTTCCTTTCATGATCCCATTTTACATGTTATAGCACATAGACTGATTGTGTCATTGAGTCACCAGCCACGTTTCCTCCACAGTTTCGTGTAATTTCGGGTGTTTCATTTTTAATCTTTCGACTTTAACTGCAGTTTGGAACTTTCACTTTCATTCAGCAACATATTGTTCTGTACTGAGGTATTGAACGAGAATATGATGTAAGGACTGGTGGAAGAGTGTTGTTTAATGGAATTTGATGCCGCACGTCGAATGGAAAGAAAAAACCTCCGCATTTTGTGACGCGGGTGTCTGTGGTCCTTTAACGTAATCAAAAATCGCTGTTTACATGATAGACTCTTAATCAGAGTATTATCCTCATTTTATTAAAATTGGAGTATTGGTGTCTATGTAAACGTACTCAGTGAAAGTGCCAGATGATGTCGCAAGCTGTCATAGACATTGCATTGCTCTGCTTTTAAGTTGATTCTCTGATCCCTCAAATGTTTCATTAAGTTAAGCTACTTACTCGCTACTTTTGTAAAGCATCTGCTTCACATTGCTGTGTCAGAATACTTGCTTGTAAAATACAGCCATACTTTAGAACTTAGTTTCAGCAAATTTAATGAACGCAAACGTGTGTTGGATGACTCTGAAGGGAGTCGTTTACCGGATGCGCTGTACTGCACGCATTGTCTAATTGCATGCGTTTTCCTAAGCAACAAGAACAAACGCCTAACATCGCAGATGGTGTCCGTGTCCCTCAAAGTTGTTTAGAGTTAAATATTAAGAGATGGTGTGACACAACACGCACCTATGTGTGCCTTTGATGTACCCCTTGATGCTTCTTATGTCCTTGTCGCAGCACCAGTGGCACCGAAATTAATATGCTGATTCGGTCCGCTCTATACCGGTTACATACAGTATGTCACAAAAGTGAGTACACCCCTCACATTTTTGCAAATATTTATTTATATATTTTCATAGGACAACACTGCAGAAATAACTCTTTGACACAACGAAAAGTAGTCAGTGTAAAGTTCGTTTAGCAGTGTAAATTTATTGTCCCCTCAAAAAAACAAAAAATACAGCCAATAAAAGCTTAACCCCTGGCAACAAAAGTGAGTACACCACTAAGAAAAAAAAACAAATTGAGCACAATTGCTCATTTTTTTCTTCCCCTGTATCATGTGACTCATTAGTGTTACACTGTCTCAGGTGTCACCAGATAGCAGGTGAGTTAAATTTGGTATAAAAGCTCTTCCACTCTCTCAACCTGGCCAACAACTCTCAGAAGACCTGAAAAAACAAAATGTTGCTTTGCACAAAGATGGCCTAGGCTATAAGAAGATAGCCAACACTCTGAAACTATGTTGCAGCACAGTGGCCAAGACCATCCAGCGCTTTAAGAGGGCAGGTTCTTCTAAGAACAGGCCTCGCCATGGTCGGCCAAAGAAGCTGAGTGCATGTTCTCAGCGTCACATCCAAAGATTGTTGTTGAAAAACAGACGGGTGAGTGCTTCCACTATTGCTGCAGAGATTTAAGGGATGGGAGGTCAGCCTGTCAGTGCTCAGACCGTATGCGGCACACTGCATCAAATTGGTTTGCATGGTTGTCGTCCTAGAAGGAAGTCTCTTCTAAAGACGATGCACAAGAAAGATCGCAAACAATTTGCTGCAGATATGCAAACTAAGGACTAGGATTACTGGAACCATGTCCTGTGGTCTGATGAGTCCAAGATAAACCTTTTTGGTTCATATGGTGTCAAGCGTGTGTGGCGGCAATAAGGTGGAGTACAAAGACAAGTGTGTCTTGCCCACCGTTAAACATGGTAGTGGGAGTGTCATGATGTGGGGCTGCATGATTGCTGCTGGCATTGGGGAGCTACATTTCATTGAGGAAAACATGAATTCTAACATGTACTGTGACATACTAAAGCAGAGCATGATCCCGTCCCTCCGGAAACTGGGCCGCAATGCAGTGTTTCCCAAACACACCTCCAAGATGACCACTGGCTTGCTAAAGAGGATCAGGGTAAAGGTGATGGACTGGCCAAGCATGTCTCAAGACCTAAACCCCATAGAACACCTCTGGGGCATCCTGAAAGGGAAGGTGGAGCACAAGGTATCAAATGTCCACCACCTTGATGATGTTGTAATGGAGGAGTGGAAGAGAATTCCAGTGGCAACCTGATAAGCTCTAGTCAACTCCATGCCCAGGAGAATTAAAGCCGTGCTGGAAAATAATGGTGGCCACACAAAATATTAACATTTATTTTTTTTCTTAGGGGTGTACTCACTTTTGTTGCCAGGGGTTCAGCTATTATTGGTTGTATTTTTTGTTTTTTTGAGGGGACAATAAACTTACACTGCTAAACGAACTTTACACTGACTACTTTTTGTTGTGTCAAAGAGTTATTTCTGCAGTGTTGTCCTATGAATAGATATAAATAAATATTTGCAGAAATGTGAGGGGTGTACTCACTTTTGTGACATATACTGTAGGTACCAGTGCCGTAATGGCACCAGATTTCGGTACCCAACAATAGTCAATACCCCCCCAAACCCCCCTGTAATTCGCACCCTGGTCTTAACTACCATGTACTTACATGAGAATATAAACACAATGTATTTAATTTGTTAATTGCAGTAAACTTCTGGTGCTCTTGAGGTTGGGATACAGGTCAGGTTTGGTGGTATGTGTAGGTTTAAGGGTGGGTTAAGGTATAAGGAACAGTCAACAGTGTAATTACAGAAATTAATTACATATGTGATTACATACAGGTATTTAATCGTTCATAAGTCCAATGTAAAAACACAATAAGTACATCGAATGATCAATTTCAGTGTAAGTACTAGTAATATTAGTTAAGGCTACTTGATATAAAATGGGACCATTTTTTTTACTTTAAATGCATGCCTATGATCATATGCATATAGGATAATAATACAAAAAACAAAACAAAAGTACAGTACCTTTGACCACTGCGACGCACGCTGTGTGAAATGCTTCAAAACATCTCCTCTTACAGCGCTCTGTGGAGGAGCTTTGCAGATCGCTGAACTCTTGCTCTGGTAAAGATCATCACTCCTGAAACTGAATCCAGACTGATCCTTATTGGGACTGGAAAACACAGGAGTGTTCGGAGCAGAATTACGAGCATCGCCAAACATGCTGTTTTGCTCTACAAGCTGATCTGGAGACTGAAGGTAAGGATTGGCATTTTGGGAAAGCGAACGAAGATGTTGTTGTTGGTCCTGATAGTGGAAAATCTGCTGCTCCGGCGCTTTAAAATCCTGTCTGTGTTCATAAGATGGAGATTCAAGGCTTTCCCAAGACTCCAGGTGAGTTTTATTAGCAATCATCCCTCTTTGTTGTTGACCCAGAGCCATTTGATAGGCCATCGAATGACTTTGATAGCCGTGCGAAGGATGCCAGGAGCTTTTATGGAGATTTCTGTTGACCTGCTCCATGTTGTTGGCTTTCTGTTTCTGTTGGTATCCATATTGAAGCTGCTGGTGGTTTTGGTAAAGGCTTTCTGACATGTTATAGTTGGATTGATCGCACATCAGTTGCTGGTTAAAAACTGTCGACTCTACAGATTGCCTTTCCAATCCCCCTGAATGACTTTGAGTGAAAATTTCAGACATCTTTTCATCCCTACTCATTTCGCCAAAGAAAAGATTTTTCGTGGGGAATGCCTTGGAGAATGAATCCAGCCTTTGAGGATTGTCTTTACAAATCATCGAAGGGTTGTTTTGAGATGCGACGTTGAACGGATAAATTCGAGATGTCTCCTGGAGGTCTTCGTGAGATGATGATCCCCATGATGGAGTTCTTCCACACTGATTGTATTCCCAACTCCCGGCACTGTCAAGCATTGGAGAAAGCTCATGTCCTGGAGTTCCTGGAGACGTTAGATGCTCTTGATTGAGTCGAGGAGATGTTTGGATCGAGCTCATGTTTGGTAAGCCATAATGAGTTGCGCTCAATGAACTCGGGCTGTGCTGAAATAAATAGTTCCCGTTTGTGTGGTTCGTGAACTGATTAGTCTCGTACAGGTTTTCAGTCATCTTTGGAAAGGTTAAAGTGACATTGGTGAATTAATTGGGGTCGTGATTACATGGTGGTTTCAGTGTCGCTGTGAGGTGTCCGATTTTCCGGTTGTTTGGACTCTCGAGTTGTTTTCTGAGATTCAGGTGGTTTTACTGTAAAATGAGAGAGAGAAAGTGGTCAGACTTTATACTTTGTTTCATTAGTTTGTTTACTGTCAGGAACTCAGAATAAACAATACTGTTCGTGGACAGCATTTATTAATCGTAGTTCAACATTTACTAATGCTTTATTACAATACAGATTCTTGCCTGCTACACTCAAAGAATGACTTGCTGTTCAAACTAATTTAAAATGAGCTGACACAACTCAATTCTTTTCTTTTTGGGGACAACTTAATTGTTTTATGTTCAATCCACTTAATTTAATAAACTTTATTTTGATTAACTAACATTAACAAAGATGAACAAATCTGAGAATGTTTTTATGGTGAGTTGTTGAGCTGATTGTCGTTTTCCCTCCATTTATGATTTGCTCGAAGACCACACTGGAAATAAGCCAATGGCATTTTTGTGTATTTTATCCTTGATAGTTTTTGAACAGTGTATGAATCAGTCTAATTGGATTTGGTCATATTAACTTTGTTAAATAAAACAAGCAAACAAACAAACAAATACTGTAAATGTATTGTTCATTGTTTATGTAAGTAAATACAGTAACTACACTACAAAAATGATATGATCAATTAGTCATGACAACATATTGTTTTAGTTAATTGTAACTTATTAAACTGAGATAATCTGGTGGTAACTTAATTTTATAAGTAACTCAAGCTGTTTTAGGTCAGTTTTATAATATTTACTAACATAACCTTAGTGTTAAAGAAAAAGTTAATATTGTTGGAACTTTTAATGATAGACATTTTGTAATCGGCCCGTTATTTGTGCATAATAACACTAGGAATGTGCATTATGTTGTATTATCGTTCCACAAATTTGGGGTCAAATTATGCATTAAATATTTTGAAATTGTACATATTTAATTACTTTGATGACAATAGTAATAATACATGTTTATTGAGCATCAGATCAACACATTTCAGCATTTTTTACAGTGTACTGTACTTTAGTTAATGAACTATGAGTTAACATGAACTAACAATGTTTTGATAAACTAACGTTAACAAAGATGAACAAATCTGAGAATGTTTTTATGGTGAGTTGATGAGTCATTTTCCCTCCATTTACGATTTGCTCGAAGACCACACTGGAAATAAGCCAATGGCATTTTTGTGTGTTTTATCCTCGATAGTTTATGAATCAGTATTTTTGGATTTGTTCATATCAATTTAAACTTTATCAAATAAAACAAATACTGTAAATATATTGTTCATTATTTGTTCATGTTAGTAAATAAACTACACTAAAAGATTATATGATCAATTAGTCATGACAACATATTGTTTTAGTTAATTGTAACTTATTAAACTGAGATAATCTGGTGGTAACATAATTTTATAAGTTACTCAAGCTGTTTTAAGTCAGTTTTATAAACTAACATAACCTTAGTATTAGCGAGAAAGTTAATATTGTTGGAACTTTTATAATGGACGTTTTGTAATCGGCCCGTTATTTGTGCATAATAACACTAGGAATGTGCATTAAGTTGTATTATCATTCCACAAATTTGGGGTCAAATTTTGCATAACCATATTGAAATGTTACAGATTTAATTACTTTGATGACAATAGTAATAATACACTCTGTTAAAATAGTTGGGTTATAGATACCCTAACATATAACCCAACTATAGGTT
Organism: Danio tinwini; assembly: GCA_903798205.1. Taxonomy (NCBI): domain Eukaryota; kingdom Metazoa; phylum Chordata; class Actinopteri; order Cypriniformes; family Danionidae; genus Danio; species Danio tinwini. Next base: position 18,161,227 of record CAIGQZ010034910.1, read on the forward strand.
ATTATAGCACCTTCCCAACTATAAGTTATTTTAACCCAATTCATTGGGTTACATAATTTATCCCAATGCATTGGGTTATTTTGATTAAATATAATTTATTTTCATTCTGGTATTACTATTGCAACTATTACTAGTATTATTAATTTTATAATTATGACTGTGTAAATAAACAACACACAGTATTCAAAAGTATTAAAAAATGCTTTTTTTCCATCACATTTTAGTTCCAGACACTTTTGTTAAAATAAATCAAGAATCACAAACAATGAAGAAACAGAACAAAGTGCAGACAGTTATAAACTGTGCAAGCAGAAAATCATGTGTTGATTGAGCTGAATATGGAGCTCTGTGTGCTGTAGAGACTGTCCAGCAGCTGCAGCAGGCTTCACTTGGGTGTCCACAGTATACAGTACATTTTAACCACATCCAAACACTTCTAAAAGATGGTCTTGGATGGTGAAACGGATATAAAAACACAACACGGAGAGGTAATTTGATAAAAAAAAAAGATAACAACAATATCATTGCATTATAGCTTAAATAAACTTTATAATGCAAAAACATTACGCACGCATATTAATACAGCTGTTTAGTGTCAGTTAAACCAGTTGACTGTTGAAATTCTAATTTTTAACCCAACTGGTTGAGTTATTAAATAAATAACCAAATAAAGAAAAAAATACCCAACAAAGCACCAAATATTTAACTTAACTAGTCGAGTTATTAATAAATAACCTAATAAAGGTTAAAAATAACCCAACAAACACCAAATATGTTTAACTCAACCATTGAGTTAAATAAATAACTCAACGTTTTTTAGAGTGCATGTTTCTTGCGCATCAGATCAACACATTTCAGCATTTTTTTTATAGTGTACTGTACTTTAGTTAATGAACTGTGAGTTAACATGAACTAACAATCAACTTAACTTTATTTTGATTAACCAACGTTATCAAAGATGAATAAATCTGAGAATGTTTTTATGGTGAGTTGTTGAGCTGATTGTCGTTTTCCCTCCATTTATGATTTGCTCTAAGACCACACTGGAAATAAGCCAATGGCATTTTTGTGTATTTTATCCTTGATAGTTTTTGAACAGTGTATGAATCAGTCTAATTGGATTTGGTCATATTAACTTTGTTAAATAAAACAAGCAAACAAACAAACAAATACTGTAAATGTATTGTTCATTGTTTGCTAATGTTAATAAATACAGTAACTACACTACAAAAATGATATGATCAATTAGTCATGACAACATATTGTTTTAGTTAATTGTAACTTATTAAACTGAGATAATCTGGTGGTAACTTAATTTTATAAGTAACTTAAGCTGCTTTAAGTCAATTTTATAATATTAACTATTATAACCTTAGTGTTAGTGAGAAAGTTAATATTGTTGGAACTTTTAATGATAGACATTTTGTAATCGGCCCGTTATTTGTGCATAATAACACTAGGAATGTGCATTAAGTTGTATTATCGTTCCACAAATTTGGGGTCAAATTATGCATTAAATATATTAAAATGTTAGATTTAATTACTTTGACAATAGTAATAAAACACTCTGTTAAAATAGTTGGGTTATGGATACCCCTATAGATTATTATAGCACCTTTTCAACTATGGGTTGTTTTAACCCAATGCATTGGGTTATTTTGATTAAATGTTATTTTTTTTATTCTGGTATTACTATTGCTACTATTCTGGTATTACTATTGCTACTATTACTAGTATTATTAATGTTATAATTATGACTGTGTAAATAAATAACATTCAGTATTCAAAAGTATTGAAAATGCTTTTTTTTCCATCACATTTTAGTTCCAGACACTTTTGTTAAAATAAATCAAGAATCACAAACAATGAAGAATCAGTCTTATTAGATTTGTTCATATCAATTTAAACTTTGTCAAATAAAACAAATACTGTAAATATATTGTTCATTATTTGTTCATGTTAGTAAATAAACTACACTGTAAAAGATTATATGATCAATTAGTCATGACAACATATTGTTTTAGTTAACTAACTTATTAAACTAGTTAATCAAGTTCTAACTTAATTTTATAAGTTTCTAAAGCTGTTTTAATTCAGTTTAATATAAGTTGACTCATAAGGTTCATTTGATTCAGCTTAAAAATGTAAGGCAATCAGTATTTTTTACAGTGTAATATTAACTAACAACCTTAGTGTAAAGCGTTACAGAGAGAGTTAATATACATATTGTTGGAACTTTTAATGACAGACATTTTGTAATCGGCACCAGTTATTTGTGCATAATAACACTAGAAAATTGCATTAAGTTTTATTATTGTTCCACAAAATTGGGGTCAAATTCATTACTAGGATGACAATAATAATAATTGTTATGTGTATTGAGCATCAGATCATTATATTTGAGCATTTTATACAGTGTACTGTACATTAGTTAATGATCTGTTAGTTAACATGAACTAACAATCAACTTTATTTTGATTAACTAACGTTATCAAAGATGAACAAATCTGAGAATGTTTTTTTATGGTGAGTTGTTGAGCTGAATGTCGTTTTCACTCCATTTATGATAAGCGAGGACTTTTTTTTTTTAAATCGAAGACCACACTGGAAATAAGCCAATAGCTTATTTAGTATTTTATCCTTGACAGTTTTTGAAATGTGTATGAATCTGAATAGATTTGTTTGTATATTCTTTTAAACTTCGCCAAATAAAACAAACAAAACAAATACTGTAAATGTAATGTAAAAACATGTAAAAAAAATGTAAAAACTATCTGTTAATTACCATTTTCTGTATTTTGTGATTCACAAGTGTTTTCCATTTATTTACGGTTGTGAATTGCATTATGGGATGTTGATCTCTGCTCTGTCGACTTTTGATGTTTGACAATTCAACTACAGTTTAACAAAGTGACTTTTTGTGACATTTTAAGTGGTTTGAAATAATGTAATATAAGATAGTATAATATAATATAATAAATAAAAAATTAATGAATTAAAATGCACAGGCAGTATATTAAAAGGGTTTTGTAGTGTACACCATCCCAGACAATATATCACTTTAAACTATTAAAAATGTTTAAAAAAAGTCACTTTTTTAAACTTTTCACGGTTAAAAGTTGTTGGAAGAAAGATCAAGATCTCATAGTGTAATTCAAAAGCAGAAATAAATGGGGCGAAATAAAAACTTCACAAAATCACAAAATACTCAGTGATACTGAGAAAGTTAATATATATTCCTGGAATTTTTAAGAATTTTTAATTTTTAATTTTCTGTACTCGATAAAAATAGAAACTTATTGTACTATCTTTAAAAAAAATGGGGTTAAATTATTCATTAAATAAATTGAAATGTTACAGATTTCATTACTTTGATGACAATAATAATAATAATAAATTTATCTTGAGCATCAGATCAACACATTTGAGTAGTTTCTGAAGGAGCATGTGACATTAAAGATTAGAGAAATGTTAGTGGAAATTCAGTAATTCAGGAGTAAATTACATTTAAAATAAAAATGTAGCTTTGCATCATAGGAATGAATTGCATTTTAAAATACAAACCTCAACTTAGCGTCATAGGAATAAATAACATTTTTAAAATATAAAATTTAACTTTACATCAAAGGAATACATTTTAAAATATGTTCAAAAGTCAAACACAAAACAGTAATAGTTAATTATAATGATTTTTCAAATATTGCAGATTATATATATATATATATATATATATATATATATATATATATAT
>CAIGQZ010034910.1:18164987-18184289 GCA_903798205.1 Danio tinwini
TATATATATATATATATATATATATATATATATATATATATATTAATAACACTTAAAAACAATTGTTATTGTCACATTCAATTTTATTGCATAATTAATACTACTATGACATTTTTGGATTCAGTACAGTAGTGCATGCAAATTTACTGTAGTGGATTGATAGTATAAAGTATATTGCATGCATAAGTTGATGTTCTCTTTGCAATCACCTCAATGTCATTCATCACAATGATTAAAAACACAAATAATAAACTTCTTATTGGACTTCAAATGTCACAATAGTTTTTGTCTTTCAGGCCATACAATTATGTGTGACCTTTTAATGTATCCTGCACCATAATAATATGCATACGACTGAAAGCACTAATTACTTAAAACAGAAATCAATCATATTAGTTTCATTGCTGCATTTTTAAATAGACAGTTATAAAAATCTTACCGTATTATGCATTTGACAGCCATGTTGACTTATAAACTGCCATAAAAGTCTTTTCATTAAAGTCTAGATTGTGTCTGAGATTAACTTCATTTTTCATACATCGACTAATAATATCTTAATTTTCCGCCCACAGCAGATACAGTAAATTCACACCATGACTCAGTCTGAGGCTTCCTCTAACATCTTGAATATAAAGTATAGACACTGTCTTATCACTTCCTGTCACATGGTCTGCTTAGAACATAGAACGGCAGTTTGATCGGTATCTGAAAGCTCTTTGAAAAGATGCTGCTGTCCTAAAAATATATTATCTTTGACATTTTCATCAAAATACAACAGAGCAAAAGCAATGTTTGGATGCCTTAGAGATGTATCACTGGAGTTTGTTTTCCTTTTTGTAAAGGATTAGCTTTTATCAGTGATAAATTAGAGCACATTTGCATGTACTTCTACACAATTGTGCTTTTACAACAACGACAAGTGTGTCATTTGAAGAAAGTGTGAAAACAGAGCATTCTTTCAACCTTCTCCATCAGATTAACAGCATCTGAGTGTCAAAGGCTGAAGTGCGCTCTGCGGTTTCGAAAGTTTCCATCGGCACTTTAGTTTGACTTTGTGAAGCCGTCAGACTCTGACCAGAGAGTGGAACAAGGCGGCACTTAGACCTTTTGAAATGGCAAAAAAAAATTAAATAAAAATCAATCAGCAACAACCGAAAGATCTTTAAAAACAAAAATGTAAAAGAAATAAACTATCTTTATTTTTATGTTCTTTCTAGTCAGTGTTAACCGTCTTTAAACAGTATTTTAAAAATGGACTATCAAAAAAAACTTAAGTTGGCTTTCTTAATTTATACATAAACTATAATTAATAAACTATAATATATAAATAAACTTTATTTTAAAAAAAATTAATAGTCTTGTGATCTGAAAGCCAATGTCAGTCATCACTTTTGAACTAAAAATTGAAATATAATTGACATCAACTAAACTAAGCTAAAATTTGAAAGACAATTACAAAGACAGTTGAACTCCATTCAGACTCTTATTCTAAACTTATTATTGTCATAATTAGGTAAACTCGTTTGCCATACACTAAAAAAAAAGACTTTTGGTGCTTGTTCAAACTACTTATTTAAAATGAGTTGAAACAACACACACATTCTTACGTTTTTTGGGGGACAACTTAATTGTTTTATGTTCAATCCACTAAAATTTGTAATTTAAGCTTAATATATTTGTGTTGGGACACCATGAATGAAGTGTACTGTAAAAATGCTGGGTTCTACACAATTGATTTATATTGGGACAGCATGAAGGAATCAAGTTCACTTAGTTTTTCCAAATTCAGGTGGATTGAACATAAAACAGTTAAGTTGTCCCAACGAAATCTCAAGAATTGTGTTGTTTCAGCTCATTTTAAATAAGTAGTTTGAACAAGCAGCAAGAATATTTTTTGGAACTTATTGTCATAAGACCATATAATAATATAATATGCAGTGCATATCTTTAATATGCATCTAAACAATGCATTTGATTATAAAATCAGTTGATCAATAACCACCACATTCATCCATAACTGATACATATTATTATTATTTCTGGCCTATTTTCTGAAAGTAAAATTCCATTTATTGCATAATGATGTTGACGCTTTAAAAAATGCTGGCTTCCACACAATTGTTGCATTTTGACCCTACACGAATCGATTAATTTAATCATTTTTACAAATTTAAGGTGGATTGAACATAAAATATTTAAGTTGTTTCTGTGTGGAGTTTGCATGTTCTCCCCTTGTTTACGTGGGTTTTCTCCGGGTGCTCCAGTTTCCCCTACAGTCCAAAGTGTATGAGTGTAAATGTGAGAGTGTATGGGTGTTTTTCAGTGTTATGTTGCAGCTGGAAGGGCATCCGCTGGGTAAAACATATGCTGGATAAGTTGGTGGTTCATTCCGCTGTGGCGACCCCTGATTAATAAAGAGACTAAGCCGAAAAGAAAATGAATGAATGAATGAATATCTTTAATATGCATATAAACAATGCATTTGATTATAAAATCTGTTGATCAATGACCACCACATCTATCCATAACTGATACATTTCATTATTATTATTATAAATATTATTATTAATAATTTTGGCCCATTTTGTGTTCTAAATGTAAAATTCCGCTTGATTGCTTGACGATGTCTGCACAGTAAAAAATGCTGGGTTTCACACAATTCCTTCATATTGACCCAATTGAACAAGCAGCAAAAAATATATTTAAAATGCATAAGCACTGCATTTGATTGTAGAATCTGTTGATCAATAACCACCACATCCATCCATAACTGATACATATTATTATTTTTTTTATTATTATTATTTTTCTATATACTTTTTACATTTTTTTTTTTTTTGCCCATTTTTTGGTCTAAAAGTAAAATTCTACTTGATTGCACAATGATGTCTACACTGTAAAAAATGATGGCTTCCACACACTTTCTTCATGTTGACCTACTACGAATCGTTGATTTTGAGGAAGTTGATTTAATCATTTTTATAAATTTAAGGGAATTTGACCATAAAACAATGAAATTGGCTTCCTAAAAAAACAACGCAAGAATTGTTATTTCAACTCATTTTACGTAAGGAGTTTGAACACTCTTTTTTTGAGTGTAGACTGTAAAAAATGCTGGGTTCCACACAGTTCCTTCATGTTGACCCAACACAAATCAGTTAACCTAAACATTTTACAAACTTAGGTAGATTGGACATAAAACAGTTAAGTTGACTTAAAAAAACCTCAAGAATTGTGTTGTTTCAGCTCGTTTTAAATAAGTAGTTTGAACAAGCAAGAATTTTTTTTTGAGTATAATATGCAGTGCATATCTTTATTATGCATATAAACAATGCTTTTGATTATAGAATCTGTTGATCAATAATCACCACATCCATCCATACATTTTATTATTGTTATTATTATTATTTTTGGTCCGTTTTGTGTTTTGAAAGTAAAATTCCATTGACTGCATAATGATGTAAAATGCTGAGTTTCACACAATTCCTTCATGTTGACTCAACACAAATCAGTTAACTTAACTCTTTTTACAAATTTAAGTGGATTGAACATAAAGCAATTAAATTGTCCCAAAAAAAAGTCTTAAGAGTTGTGTTGGGACACTAATTTACTGTTTACTGTAGTTTATAACATATTATAGAAGCTGTTCTAATTATGATTGTTGTCTGGAATGTTGAACAAAATTCTAAAAGAATTATTTTAAATTATAAATGTTGTTCAAATGTGGCTGTTGGCTCCTAAAATTGATTTTTTTAATAATAATCATGCATTATTATTATTATAATAATTATTATTATTATTATATTAATAACATATCATTTTGACCATACATGCATAAAACTTGCACACTTCAAACTCAAAATACACGACAAAACTTTAGCTATAACTGTCAGCTTCATTCTACGATCTATCTGAACTTTATCCACAGTTGTTGAGGTAAACCCAACTCACCTAGAGCTCAAAACAGTACAGTCAACTACTAAAAACACTGCAGCATTTTTAGCAACTCTCATGTATATAGTTCAGTAGATACTAAGTCTGTGCAATCGTTGACTTCTTTTAATCTGTACGTATGACACAATCAAAGCTTGCAACACCAATCCGCAAACCTGCTGAGGTCAACGCATGTAATGACTATATTACAGCAAAGTCAAGCACTCTTTAGTACGCTTTTCAATTTCAGAGCAGTTTTAATTAGATCCATGTAGATAATATAAAATGAGATGATGATGCTTACCTCTCGTTTCTATTTTGACTAAAGGCTTACCTTAAATGCACCAAACATCGTCATAAAAAAATAAAGGCACAGCGGATTACAAAATAAAGAAGGCAATAACTCAAAAGCTGATCAGAAATGGGAAGTCAGTTGAGTTGATAATGCTGACTAAAGATTTGGTGTCCTTTTTTAGCTACAGCGAATGGCCTGAGAGGGTTCAAGGAAGTTCAGGAAATGTCATCTTTCTCTTTAAGCCGAGAGACTTCCGGCATACGACCACAAGCTATTTTGTCAACCTGCTGTTATTTGTGTCATTGGTTATTCGGTATAGCTTCATAAACTGGATGAGAGTTAAAAACAGGCTTGATTAAAAGCATTACAACTTTTATGTCTGATAACAGTGCATTTTTGATGAAAGGTGTACTCTATTGACTTCCACAGTGTTTGTTTTTCCTACTAAAGAAGTAAATGGTTACAGGTTTTCAGCATTCTTCAAAATATCTTCTTTTGTGTTCAATGGAAGAAAGAAAGTAGTAAAGATTTGGAATAACTTGGGGGAGAGTAAATAGAGTAAGTTTTATTTTTTGCGGTGACTATCCCTCCAGTTTTATTAGAGTTTAGTAGACATCTTTTCCATGACCACAGGATGTGTTTTCCAACATATTTTTTTTTCAGATGTTACTTAATTAGGTAATGTTTACAAGCAGAAACATAATCAATCATTGCAATAATTATCCAATAAGAGACCCTTAACTATTTATTAGGGGTGTCAAAATTAATCTTTTTTTTCGGTGCACCGCGATGCAGACGCGGACAATTCGATATCGGTTCAGTAATAATCATAACCACTTATTATGTACTGACGTCATTTATCTCACATGCGCTATGTCGCCGTAGCTTACTATGGCGAGGGAGGCGAGCGCGAGTATTTACAACGCTCTAACTACGTAAAAACTCAGAAACTGTGCACAATTTCACTGCGTGTGTGTTTGCTGAAAATATAAAACTGTGTATGGAAAGAATCGTCAATGTACCGAGATACCGAATTGAACCGAATCGATGGCATGATAATCGTAACCAAACCGAACTGTGAGACCAGTGTAGGTTCACACCTCTACTATTTATTTTTAGTTAAATCCAATTGGTGCCCTTTTTTTGTATAGGCAGAGTACATAAGGACTGAAGCTACCTATACATGTAAAGGCCCTAACATACACCCTGCGCAATAAGGCGCAAAACGTGTTTGGCGTGATTTGTTGCTATTTTCAGACCAACGCAACCCTAATTTGCACGTTTTGCGCCACATTTTTTAAATAGCAAATGTGTGCCGGTCTAGAAAGGAGGTGTGTTAAGGTGAATGTAGGCAAATCTGTGCTCGTGCACGCAAGTGACAATCACACAGTATGAACTATCAGCGACGCGTTGCAGACACCCGTAAGATATTTGACATGCTAAATGTCTGGAGCTGTCTGCGATGCAAATCATGCCGTGTGAAATGTGTTCTGACTGAAAATAACATCCGCGATCACCTACAGCCAATGAGAGAGCAGCATTTAATAGTGTGGGTACCTGCAGGCCAGCGGGAGGCTCGGGGAGAAGCTAAAATCGCTCATTTCCAGTTGATTTGGACCCAAGAAATGGAGGAAAAATGAGTGTAAAATTGGCACGAGCACTGTGTCTGTTTGACGTGTCATCTGATCAATAATACAATCAGGTCAAAAAGTTAAAAAAAAGTTGAGGAGAGATTGTTAATTCTCTTCAAAAGCCAGGTGAGCAACACAAGTTTCTAAAGCTAAAGCCTTCTTTTTTCATTATGTAGTTAATAACGAAATTTATATTACGTGACCTCGCGTTGTTTCTATGTCACTTCTCACATTTGTTTGGCTGTGAGACGCCGTTTGGACAAAGTTGTCAGTGATTCTTCCTACTTTAAAGTCATGCAGTGTGAACGCTCCTGTCGTCGATCCATCTTGCAGTGTAAACAAAGCAGCGACAAAACGCTAGCCCAGATAGTCATGCAGATGAAAACATCGGTGACACAACTACTTTGAAAATCATGCAGTCTGAACTCGGCATTAGTTGTGCGCCTATGCAGGTCCAAACGCTTAAACATTGATTAATACACAAAGGATGTACAGCAATACACAAATATCTTTACACATGAAAAAGAATTAAAAAATTAAAATGTAAAAAAAAATATTATTTACTACATAAATATTAAAAACACTACCTTCATGCCTTCTTCATGTCGGAGGCTTTTTTCAGTGTATTCATGACAATCTGCATTTGTATAATGTTATTATTATTATTAGCAGTATTATTTATTATATGCATATTTATATTTGTTTTAATAAAAACAAGTTTAGATTTGTCCACCTGTCGGGTTTTGGAGACGTCTGCATCCCCATATAGCGTATAAGAATAGGACGCGTGTTTGGATATAACTCAGTTTTTTGACTACACTTCCTTATTATTGTTCATTTATTCATTTGCTGGAAATTAGAACTGAATTTAGAAATAGTTTTGAAACAAATCTTGGCGCTTAACAAACAGTGGAGTGAGCACAACACCGTTTTCTTACTCCACCAGAGTGTTAACCTGGAATTTCTGATGGTGAAATGCAGACCGTTTTATCTGCCACGGGAGTTCACCTCCACCTTTATAATCGCTGCTTATATTCCACCCGATGCTGATGCAAAGCTTGCTATGTATGAACTTCATGCAGCCATCAGCAAACAACAGACTGCTCACCCGGAGGCTAATTTTTTAATCACTCAAACTTAAAGACAGTGCTCCCCAAATTCCATCAAAACATTTTCTGTCACACACGGGGAAACAAAACTTTGGACCATGTATACACAAACATGGCTGAAGCCTACGCTGTGACCCCCCTCCCCCACCTGGGTCAATCAGATCACCTTTCTTTGTTCCTCACCCCCAAATACTCACCCCTCATCAACCGTGTGAAGCCATCAGTGAGGACCATCGAAGTGTGGCCAGCGGGGGTAGACTCCACACTCCAGGACAGGTTTCAACACACAGACTGGAGTATGTTTGATTCCCAGGCCACATGTGGCTCTCACACAGACATTAACAGCTACACTTCCTCTTTCTGGGTTGTAACACTGTCAATGGTGGTGTTGATGTATTCCAGAACACAGATCACCACATACCCAAATCAAAAGCCATGGATGAACAAGGAGGTGCGCCTCCTGCTAAAGGCACACAACACTGCCTTCAGATCAGAGGATGCACAGGCCTACAGCACTTCCAGGGCTGATCCTCAGCGCATGTGGCAGGGCATACAGGCCATCAGCAACTACAAAACCAGTCAGTCCACACCCACAGCCACAAATGTCTCCTTCCTGAACGAGCTTAATGACTTTTATGCCCGCTTTGAAAGAGACAATAATGAACCTTACATCAGGATCACTTCCTCAACCGACCACTCACCCATTACACTCACCTCCTCAGAAGTCTACACCGCACTGAGTCGGATCAATGTGTGTAAGGCTGCTGGACCAGACAGTATTCCTGGGCGCGTCCTCAAAGCATGTGCAGAACAGCTCGCTGGGGTATTCACAGACATTTTCAACCTGTCCCTTAACCTAGCAGCTGTGCCAACATGCTTTAAAACCACTTCTATTGTGCCAGTGCCGAAACACTCCAGCCCAACGTGCCTGAATGACTACCGCCCTGTAGCACTCACACCCATCATCATGAAGTGCTTTGAGCGGTTGGTCCTGGCACATCTGAAAGACTCTCTGCCATCCACACTGGACCCATATCAGTTTGCCTACCGTGGCAACAGGAGCACAGAAGATGCAGTCTCCATAGCGCTGCACTCTGTACTCACACACCTGGACAATAAAAACACTTATGCACGAATGCTGTTTGTTTACTTCAGCTCAGCATTCAACACTGTCATACTCTCTAAGTTAATGATCAAACTTAGAGACCTGGATATAGACTTGTCTCTCTGTAACTGGGTTATGGACTTTCTGACTAACAGACCTCAGAATGTTAGATCAGACCACATCTGCTCCACGACTGTCACACTCAACACTGGTGTACCACAGGGCTGTGTGCTGAGCCCCTTCCTCTACTCCCTTTTCACCATCGACTGTAGGCCTGTGAACAGATCCAACGCCATCATTAAATTTGCAGATGACACCACAGTGATTGGTCTAATCAGCAACGATGATGAGACTGCCTACAGGGAGGAGATACAGCGTCTGGCAACGTGGTGCACCGACAATAATCTGCTCCTTAACACCGACAAGACCAAGGAGCTCATTGTGGACTTCAGGAAGGGACGAACAGGCTTACATGATCCCATCCACATCAATGGGATGACCGTCGAGCCTGTCTCATCCTTCAAGTTCCTGGGGACCCACATCTCCAAGGACCTTTCCTGGACCACCAACACCTCCAGCCTGGTCAAGAAGGCTCACCAGCGCCTATTTTTCTTAAGGCAACTTAAGAAGAACCAGCTGTCATCAGCCGTCTTGGTGAACTTTTACTGCTGCACAATAGAAAGCATCCTGACGAACTGCGTCACAGTCTGGTATGGAAGCTGCTCTGTTGCTGAGCGTAAGGCACTGCAGCGGGTGGTGAAAACTGCCCAACGCATCACAGGGACCACACTGCCAGCCATAGAGGACATTCAGAGGAAACACTGTCTGCGCCGAGCAGGCAGTATTCTTAAAGATCCCACTCACCCTGCTCACAGACTGTTTTCTCTCCTGCCTTCTTGCAGGCGCTTCAGGCTCCCCCGGACAAAAACCAGCAGACTAAAGAACAGCTTCTTCCCCAGAGCTGTCTCCCTTTTGAACTCTGAAACTGCATTTCATTTCCTTGTACTTGTACATGTGTAATGACAATAAAGTTGAATCTAATCTAATCTAAAGAGAAAGTAGAGAAAGAGGCTGAATGGAGGAGGCTCATTTTTTATCCTTGCTGCAAATGGTCTGTTTACCTGTTTTCTTGCTGGTAAAGCGTTCAGTTTTTCCATTCAGTTTTTCCACTTATAAAGCTGCCATGTAAATAGAAAAATAAGACACGGTGCAACGCAACTGACTTTTAAAGGGAGATGAGACTTTAATTGGTTTAAAGCAAAACACAACTATAACTCATTACATGAATAAGCACAACCCTGTTAGACCATGCACCACGGCGCAAACCGTATTGACCCCATCCTTAAAATAGCAAAAGTGGATTGCTTTATTGCCATGCGCTTTAGACTCTGTGCCTAGATCATTAAAATGGAGCCCAATATGTTCATTCATTCATTCATTCAGTTTCCTTCGGCTTAGTACCTTATTTATCAGCAAAAATGAACCACCAACTATTCCAGCCTATGTTTTACGCAGCAGATGCCAATTCCAGCTGCAACCCAGTACTGGGAAACACCCATACACTTTCACACTCATACACTGACAGTGCTAACCACTGAGCCATTGAGCCACGATATATGTGTAATGAATAATTGATGGCACCTTATTGAATTGATAGAAAATAATTCACACCTAAGGTGGTGAGGTGTCCATGATGTGAAGTTGAGTGTGCAGAGTGTTTCTGCAGTGTGTAGAGTGTTTCTTTTTCTAATAATTCAATAAGAGTATTAGTTTAGGGGCGGCATGGTGGCTTAGTGGTTGGCACTGTCAACTCACAGCAAGAGGGTCACTGGTTCAAGTCCTAGCAGTCGGTATTTCTGTGTGGAGTTTGCATGTTCTCCCCTCTTGGCGTGGGCTTCCTCCGAGTGCTCCAGTTTCCCCCATAGTGCCACGTAGCCCATTCCTTGAGTGCCGCATCAAGTTTTTTTAAGAAGCAAAGATGCATTCGGCGTGAATGAGTCCTAATGTGCCTAAAACCAAAACCTGCTGGAACTACTTTAGCTGTGCCTTTATATGAAAATAACAGCAGACTTTAAAATGTTCTTCAGCCAATCAGAATCAAGCATTTATCATCTCTGGAGTGTAATCATATTTAAAGCAGACAGAATCTAGTCCTGTCATATCCTACCATTATTCACACTGAAACTGCTGATGGCAGCAAATCTCCGGCAGTGTGTGTTCACCACAGCTCACATTCACAGAAACAATGACCTTTTCAACGTGTGAAGAGAAAATTGTGGCTAAGCTGGGAACAAGTGTTACGCAACCTAATTCACATTTAAAACAATTAGATTTTATTTAAAAGATGCTTATTGCAGAATGACAAAACTATTATTAAAAGGATAGTTGAAATGATAGAAATTAAAATGTAATTAAATAAAAAATTGTATTCATTTATTTTCCTTCAGCTTAGTCCCTTATTTATGAGGGGTTGCCACAGCGGAATGAACCACCAACTATTCCAGTATATGTTTTACACAGCGAATGCCTTTACAGACGCAACCCAGTACTGGGAAACACCTATACACTCACATTCACACACACTCTCATACATTACGGCCAGTTTACTTTATTTAGTTCACCTGTAGCTCGTGTTTTTGGACTGTGGGGGAAACCCAAGCACCCGGAGCAAACCCACGCCAACACGGGCATGCAAACTCTACACAGAAATGCCAACCAACCCAGCTGGGACTTGAACCAGCGATCTTCTTGCTGTGAGGCGAAAGTGCTAACCACTGAGCCACCACAAATCTAATTAATTAGGAAACTGTATTAAACCTGCTAGTTTGACCTTCAGCAGATCATCTTGACCACTTTCATATGATCAGTTTATAAAGTGTTTGCCTTTATGATGTACCTAATAAAGTGGCCGCCAGTCAGTGTAGGTTTTGTGAAAGACATTTTATGTTACACAAAACGCTTGTACATTTATTTTACTGTTAACAAATGCTCAATGAATTCATGTGCATGCAAATTGTCTGCCATTAGCCAGAATTAGTTGATGTTACTGTTATGTAGGTGTCTTGTAGATGCAGCACCTCGACTGCTTTAAATACAAATCATGTACTTATAAACATGCTTGCAATTACATAATTGACTTAGCATGAGCTTAATCAGTCATATAGTGTGACCCCGAACCACAAAACCAGTCTTATGTTGCAGGACTATACTTTTAGCTATAGCCAAAAATACACTGTATGGGTCAAAACTGTGAGAATATCAAGTAAATGTCATGTTCCTTTAAGACTTTTTGTATATTTCTTATTATAAATATATCAAAATCTAATGTTTGATTTGTAATATGCATTGCTAAGAACTTTAAAGGTGTTTTTTGTTTCAATATTTAGATTGCTCGGTTTTACAGATAATTAGATTTGTCGGCTGCACATCCATGATGCGAATCTCCCGTTCCACCACATCCCAAAGATGCGCTGTTGGATTGAGATCTGGTGACTGTGGAGGCCATTTGAGTACAGTGAATTCATTGTCATGTTTAAGAAACCAGTGTGAGATGATTCACGCTTTATGACATGGTGCGTTATCCTGCCGGTATTAGCCATCAGAAGATGGGTACACTGTGGTCTTAAAGGTATGGACATGGTCAGCAACAATACTCAGGTAGGCTGTGGCGTTGACACGATGCTCAATTGGTACTAAGGGGCCCAAAGTGTGCCAAAAAATATCCCCCACACCATTACACCACCACCACCAGCATGAACCATTGATGCAAGGCGGGATGGATCCATGCTTTCATGTTGTTGATTACAAATTCTGACCCTACCATCCGAATGTCACAGAAGAAATGGAGACTCATCAGACCAGGCAACGTTTTTCCAATATTTCTAGTGTGCAATTTTGGTGAGCCTGTGTGAATTGTAGTCTCAGTTTCCTGTGCTTAGCTGACAGGAGCAGCACCCGGTGTGGTCTGCTTCAGTAGCCCATCCGCCTCAAGGTTGGACGTGTTGTGTGTTCTAAGATGCTCTTCTGCAGACCTCAGTTGTAACGAGTGGTTATTTGAGTTACTGTTGCCTTTCTATCAGCTGGAACCAGTCTGGCCATTCTCCTCTGACATTAACAAGGCATTTGCTCCCACAGAACTGCCGCTCGCTGGATATTTTCTCTTTTTTCTGATCATTCTCTGTAAACCCTAGAGATGGTTGTGTGTGAAAATCCCAGTAGATCAGCAGTTTCTGAAATGCCAGACCAGCCCGTCTGATACCAACAACCATGCCACGTTCAAAGTCACTTAAATCACCTTTCTTTCCAATTCTGATGCTCGGTTTGAACTGCAGCAGATCGTCTTGACCATGTCTACATGCCTAAATACATTGAGTTGCTGCCATGTGATTGGCTGATTAGAAATTTGCGTTAGTGAGCAGTTGGCCAGGTGTACCTAATAACGTGACAGGTGAGTGTATTTCGGCTAAATATTATCCAATCATAACAAACAATACATTAAGGCAAAGTTTATTTAGCTTTTAGATAATCAATTTCTAAAAAAAAAAGATACTAATGACTGGTTTTGTGCTCCACATATTTAAAAAAAAATAACAATATAAAGCAAACAAAAACACATTTCACATTCGATTACACAACTAGTTTTGTCTTATAGTTTGTCTTATAAAAATAATCAAACTCATTATTGAAACAGATGTATTTCAGGCCAAATATTGTCCAATCATAGCAAACAATACATTAATGCAAGGTTTATTTAGCTTCCAGATGATGTATAAGTCCTAATTTCTAAACAATGATACTTATGACTGGTTTTGTGTGCCACATATTTAAATAAATAATAATGTAAAGCTTTTAAAAACACATACCACATTTTTACCACAATTAGCCCTTGTTTAAGTTCATCTATGTAAAAAATAATCCAACTCTTTATTGAAACAGATGTATTTCAGGCCAATCATTGTCCGATCATAACAAACAATACATTAATGGAAAGTTTATTTAGCCTTCAGATCATGTATAGGTTTTAATTTCATTTAAAAAAAAGATACTTATGACTAGTTTTGTGCTCCACATATTTAAATACAAATAATTTAAAGCTTTTAAAACACATTAAACATTCGGTTACACAACTAACCCTTGTTTAAGTTCGTCTTATAAAAATAATGAAACTCTTTATTGAAATAGATGTATTTCAGGCCAATTATTGTCCGATCATAACAAACAATACAATAATGCAAGGTTTATTTAGCTTTCAGATCATGTATAAATCTCAATTTCTAAACAAAATTGTACTTGTGATTGGTTTTGTGCTCCACATCTTTAAATACAAATAATGTTAAACATAAAAAATAGCACATTGCAGATTAGGGTCGTCATGATAATGAAATTCGGTACCAATCTATACCAAGCGGTATCGCAAATGGACGTTTTTAAAATTTCTGTATGGATTGGCACCGAATTCCAGTATTGTGACAACCCTATTCCACATTCAATTACACAACTAGCCCTTGTTTAAGTTCAACTAGGTTCATCTTATAAAAATAATCCAACTCTTTATTGAAACAGATGTATTTCAGGCCAAATATTGACCAATCATAACAAACAATACAATAATGCAAGGTTTATTTAGCTTTCAGATCATGTATAAGTTTTAACTTCTAAAAAAAATACTTATGACTGATTTTGTGCTCCACATATTTAATATAAATAATGTAAAGCTTTTAAAAACACATTCCATGTTATTTTCCACAATTAGCCCTCATTTAATTTCACTAAGTTCATCTTATAGAAATAGCACGTTTGCACTTGTTTTTGCAATGAGGTTTTTCATCATCATTATCATTTTATCTGATCATGAAGCTGCACCTGTTAACTGAAACTTTCTGTTTCCATCTGCAGTTAACAAGCTGAACAAACTAATACACTTTAATGGAGATTAGACATTTTAATATATGATAATAACACAATACAAGTAAGCAAAAGGAAGCAGCTGATTATTTGAAATTGATGTTTTTACATGCTGTCATCTAAGCAAATACTGAAAGAAAATATTCTTTTTTTTGCCTAAAGGAGATTTATATTACCATGTTTTCATGTTTGAGCACATATTATTTGCTTAAACATGAGAAAAAGTGTATATGTAAATCTCCTCTAGGCTAAAATGAGGTTAAAAACAACAAGTGCTTACCTCTTCAGAAAGTGAAAGAGACGTGATGAAACTCTGAGTGAAGTTTCATCTTACTTCATCATTCCGCTGAAGAATACGGTGATCATGTGAGACACACACATACGCATTCACATACTGTAAACACACGCAGACTCACACACACACACAATTGCATTATCTCTTAGAATTTCCCAGTAGCGCTGCTGAGTGTTGAAGAGCTGAAACTCGTCATATGTGAAGCTGTGTTTGTCAGCAGCGCCCTCTGCTGTAAAACACACTTCTGTATCGCTGACATCCTGAACACTTTAACTATGACACACTCAGGAAAACCAATACACTTTATTTATTAATACATTTGTTCATTCATATGTTGCTTTTTAATTCATTTTTAATTCATTCCTATATTTATTCCTTTTGTTGTTGTTCATTTATTATTCATTTATTTAGATTTGTTGATTTATTTTTGATTTATTTATTTATTTGATCTTTTATTTGTCTTTCAAATGAAGTGTAGTTGCCATATTTCATTTATTTGTTTGAGCTAAAAGCTAAAAATCAAATTTTATTTATTCATTCACTTATTTAATCATCCATTTATATTTATTTGTTTGCTTATTTGGACCTATGTGAGTCTTGTTTGTTGACTTCAGCTCGGCTTTTAACACTATCATCCCAAAACTTCTCCTGCCCAAACTAAGGGTGCTTTCAGGGTGCTGTCACACTAGCACTTTTGGTCCGCACCCAGTTTCGTTTCAGTGATGTGTGATACCACTGGTTTCCTATTCGATCCGATACCAAGTAAAATTAAGGCGAGTATCGGCAATACAGATCCGATACCGATACTTTGCCCAAAAATTACTGTTTGGGAAATTAAAGTAACAAGTAGTGTACTTAAAAGCATCGCTTCATACTGAAAACAAGACATATTACGGGTTATTCTTGTTTATTGATGAAGAATTATCAAGTTATACAAAAAAAGAGCGAATACATATTTATTTACAGCATCTGAGCATGTATATCTTAAAACGTCTGCCTGAACATCTTAACATAAAACAATAAACATTCACACTTTCACTCCAAGCTGAGCTATTGCAGACATTTTGGTCATTTAATTATTTTATTACTCATTTCATAACCAAAGTTCTAAAACAAATTTGTTTTAAGAATTCAGGGAACTGCAGTTGTTTTATCATTGTCACAAAAAAACAAGTCCCCAAAATAAAGACCCATCGCCACATTTTCTCTCTCTGAACCTAGACAGTGCCTGCCTGCTGCACCTAAGGACTTTGAAAGTGATGTCTGTCTCGCCCTAGCAGCACCTGGGCCTCTCCTTTCCTTCTCTTCTGACTGGATAGTCATGACGTTGTCATATTCTGTCTTGTGATTTATATGTAGGTGTTTGATTGACTTTGTAGCATTACCACAGTACCTCACTGTTATGTTACACGTGTCACAAACCACATCGTTTGAGTTTATGGAAGTGAAGTAGCTCCACACATAACTTCGCTTGCGGACCCATATCCAATGACAGCGTGACTGAACGACATGTGCCAGCGGACTGAGTGGCTAGCTAGCGTGCTCTGGAGTTGACAGTTGTACAGTGCCATATTACGCACATGAGTGGGCAAGCGGAAGAACAAGTAGTTCTGACTAAGTTGGCGTTGGGTAATTGTGGTTACTTTCCACTGTATTTCTATTTCCAATAAACTACATATTTGCTCCAAATTACTGAAATATTGATACTTTGATAAGATAATCCATTCTAGAACATACAAAGCTGGGATTGGAGATATCCATATTTTAGTATCGATCCGCACATCACTAGTTCGTTTGACGTCAGAGTACGGTACGTTTAGCTAGTGTGAACATGCCTTCTGAACTCTGGTGCGCACCCGTGAACTGGTGCAACATCCGTGAGAGGTGGTCTGGGGTACGGTTCATGCAAACTCTGGTACGGTTCACTTCTGGTATGAATGCAATCGTACCAAATAACGGAAGTGAACTGCCGACTGTACAACAATCTATCGTTTTCATAACGTTCATTCGTGTGTGTGCGTGTCACATATTTTACCTTGGTGACAAGCAGAACTGAGCCAGGGCAAACACAGTGATGTTTGCTTGTCTCCTCCAAAAACAGCTTCTGCGGACACTGTGTGATGTTCTGAATGTTTATAATATTTTTGTGGCAGATGAACGCGAGTCGCTTTCTAGATTCAGCAAAAGCAAATTGATCGCGATGTGTGGAAGTCTTTCCATTTTGGCGCTTTGCTTTCATGACCGTCATCTAGCAACAGCTGTACACACAACAGCAGCTCGATGACGCAAGCGTACCGGGGTTTAGAAGGAAAAAGGACGGTGTCAACACAAACCAACCGAGAAGGTGGCAAGGGGGGACAATCGAACTTGGGTACGGTTTAGGCAATTGAATCAAGTGTGAAAGCACCCTAACTTAGCTTTCCGTGCCCACCCCTGTCTGTCAGTGGATCAACAGCTACCTAACGCACAGGCAGCAGCTGGTGAAGCTGGGAAAATTCTCATCCAGTAACCACACAATCAGCACTGGCGACCCCCAGGGGTGTGTCCTCTCCCCACTGCTCTTCTCCCTGTACACGAATGACAACACTTCAAAAGACTCCTCTGTCAAGCTCCTGAAGTTTGCAGACGACACCACACTTATCAGCCTCATTCAGGACGGTGACGAGTCTGCTTACAGACAGTAGGTTAAGGAGTTGGCTGTCAAGTGCAGTCACAACAACCTGGAGCTTAACACGCTCAAAACAGTGGAGATGATAGTGGACTTTAGAAGAACCCCCCCTGCTCTCCCCCCACTGAGCATCATGGACAGCATTGTGGCAGCAGTGGAGTCAGAGTAGAGAAATCTGCTCTCTGAGAAATGCTGGCGGCGGAACAATGAAGCAAGCAAGATAGGCTACTCTCTCTTGCACGGTTGCGAAAAAAGTATCTGTGCATTTGCGCTACAAGCACACTGTCTGAACGTGTATTCAGTGCTGCTGGAAACATTGTAACCCCAATTCGGTCTTTGCTTACACCAGACAAAGTCAACATTTTAGCTTTTCTGGCAAAGAATTTAAAATATGAATCGAAAACAAAGGTGGGGAGTTATGCCGAGTTCAGACTGCATGATTTTAGCGCTGATTTTGACTCGCCGACAGGTTTTGAGAAATCGACGACAAATGCCTAAAATCACAGGCAAATCGGTGCTTGTGCATGTAAGTAACAATCACACTGTGTGAACTATCAAGGACACGATATGAGAGAATCGACGATGAGTCGCCAACGCCCGTGAGATAATTGGCGTGCTAAACATCTGGAGCTGTCGCGATTCAAATCATGCCGTGTGAAATGAGTTTTGACTGAAAATAACATCCGCGATCACCTACAGCCCATGAGAGAGCAGCATCCACCAGTATGGGTACCTGCAGGCCAGCGGGAGGCTGGGGGAGAAGTTAAAAGCGCTCATTTTCCGTTTATTTGGACCCAAGAAATGGAGGAAAAACTAGCAGAAATTTGGCAGGAGCACCAGTGTCTGTTTAATGTGTCTTCTAAACAAATTAACAACCGGGTCGAAAACTAAAAAAAAGTTGAGAAGAGATTGTTAATTCTCTTCAAAAGCCAGGTGAGCAACATAAGTACATTTTTAAAGCTTAAATCCTTATTTTTCCATTATGTAATTAATAACAAAAGATATACAGTACTTCGTGACCTTGCGTTGTTTCCATGTCACTTCTCGCGTTTGTTTGGTTGTGAGACGCCGTTTGGACAAAGTTGTCAGTGATTCTTTGAAGTCATGCAGTGTGAACTGTCCTGTCGCCGATCCATCTTGCAGTGTAAACAAAGCAGCGACAAAACGCTTGCCCAGATAGTCATGCAGATGAAAACATAGGTGACACGACTACTTTGAAAATCATGCAGTCTGAACTCGGCATAAGTAGCCTAGGCTTGTTACTAGTAGGCTAATATTTTTTGTTCTTCTTACATCCGGAAGTATGTGGAAGGACTTTTAATTTGTCAGTAACCTCGGTTGAGCGCTTCTGATCCACTGTATTACAAAATCGACTCATTTAAAGGTGCTGTATGTAAGTTTTTGACTCTTCTAAAGCATAAAAATGCCATATTTTGTGTGCAGATATTTAAGAAACATCCCAAGTGAACATACTTGTTTAACTGAAAAATAATGCTGAAGTCAGATATTCTGCTTTGAAAATGTTTTTTTCGTGCCAGAACACTGTCTTTGTTTAGGTAAATTTAACCTGCACAATGCCAGTTTAGCCAATTATAATTCAGCACCCCGGTTTGTCTTGTTGGAAAACAGCGTATTTCATTCATTCAGAAAGACTCTAAAAGCATGCGCCCGTGACAGACATAGACAGTATCAGACGTCAAAAGGAGACAGATTCAGTTCCACATGAGGTTATTATTTAGCAAATGATATAAATATTACTAACGTTAACATTAGGTAAGCAGGTTACATTGTAACTGTGTGTCCTAACAACACGCTTTGTGACGAGATACGCAGTGATGGGCAGTTTGGCTATTTGCGCCAGACAAAACACGACAGACATTTAAATACAGCCATTCAGAAGCACAGAATATGCACTCACTCACGAAACGGTAAGGTTTAGAATCTATTCAAACTCACATTGTAAGCATTTAGCACTGATAAAGCACACAATGTTTATCTGAGGTGATCACTTTCATAGGTTTCACATGTTGAGCTGTGAGAAATAGAAGCCGTTTCTAATACATCAATTCGAGGTGTTGGTTAGAACTGAAAACTCTTTTTAATATGGAGAATATTCCCTCTATCACGTGTCGTTGCTTTAATTTAGAACACAGTTTAAATCACTCGCTCCTGTACTCAATCTGGCAACCCGCGCTTGCGTCTATTTTGATCCAGGAGTGCACCTTTAAGGTCTGTTTTCTTTAAAGATCAGCGATCTCCACTGGCTGAGTGATATCTGATATAAAGTGGGTCTCAGATTGTACTAGAAGCACTGCAATAAATTACATTTCCCCCCGCCATGTCTTTAAAATATGAACATTTA